>JALMGJ010000004.1:1535000-1717500 GCA_023362775.1 Charina bottae | reverse complement strand
CATATACTGGAATGAGATAATGCAAAAAAAAGAAAAAAAACTCTTATGAAAACTATTCTGTACTTTTCCAGCTGCTTCTAGTTAGAAATCCCTGTCTTAAAAGTAACATTAGAGGAAGACCCAGGTTGATTTAGGGCAAATATAGTGGGCTCAGATTTTTGTTTTCAAAAACCTTGTATAAGGTATCTACTGTAGATGCTACATCCTTAGTAGATGTGAATGAATTTCACCAGCCTTTTTAATGCTAAAATTAAATGCAAGAAAACTTCTAAACATGGTTCCCATTCAAATAGATCAGACTTATGATCTTCTGGGTATCCCTTGATCCTTTAGGACCATAATACTAGACTTTATGACCAAAAGAGAAGGATGAAAAGAAAGACAATCTTGAAAATTTCAGGCTTCAGCGATCAGCACAAGGTCTAGCCAAAGCGGAACAATTCAGTAAAAAGTGTTTGCTTTCACGTATAATGTAGAACAGCATGACATTTGGGGTTTCTTGATGGAGAGCTTCAGTTAGTGCCACAAACTTAGTTGTTGTTACAGATATTTCTAATATTAATGTTGTGTAATTACTATGCTCACTAAATCTCAAAACGTTCCAAAATGTAACTTTTCTGTTATATCGAGAGCATCCAAGCACAAGCCCCTTTGATGCACTGAATGCTAAATCACCACTCAGTGACAAGATCAATTTTTAATTATATTTATTTTAACACGTTCATCATGTTTATATATTCATTCATTCAGTATTATATACCATATCTAACATTCCTAGAGACAAATAAAAAGTATTTGGATACAAATGGGATCAGTTCAAAACATGCTAAGTATAATTAAGAACTCTGGAATATGTTATCATCTTTCATTTAATTTGCATTATTCTATTCTTCCCTAATTGGCATGAATTTGTGGAATGTCTACAGTAGTTAAGATAAGGTTTGTTTAAGTGTAAAACTGCACAAATTGCCCTCTTAACATTTAATCGTATGATATCTCTACCTAATATTAATAAATATAATTTATTTATTATAAATAATATATAATTAATAATTAATAAAATATTATTATATTGAAAGCCAGTTTGGTGTTGTGGTTAAGGCACCAGGCTAGAAACCGGGAGACCGTGAGTTCTAGTCCCACCTTGGGCACAAAGCCAGCTGGGTGACCTTGGGCCAGTCCCTCTCTCCCAGCCCTAGGAAGGAGGCAATGGCAACCACTTCTGAAAAAAACCTGCCAAGAAAACTGCAGGGACTTGTCCAGGCAGTCTCCAAGAATCAGACACGATTGAACGGAGATATATATATATATTTCTGTATAAACAAGAATGTGTTATAACATTGAACATATTTTCAAGAATCAATTTCTAAAAAATCATGAACCAAAACTGAATTCCCGCTTTAAAAAAAACCAACACCTTTGCACCTGATCAACTCTAATGCATTTTTATATACGTCCCTTGTAGGACTCTTTTTCCAGAATAAATATGCTGTGCTGAATGTGCTGAATAATCACAAAATAAATCTAAAGACCGGAAAAGAAATGCCTGTCCAGATCAACAATGCCCAGTGAAAGATAACAGGAGCAGAAACCATCCCAAATGTGTATCTACACTTTGCGACTAAAAGCACAATAGATCAGTTAGCTCTTCTGAAAATTCCCAGTACAAACAGGTACAATCAGAAGACAGAAAAAGAATATTCTATACATTTCAATCAGTCCTCACTGAAAAAAACCAACAAACCATGCTTCTCCTAGAACACATGTTGTGTAAGGGCACATGGCGTGCCCATATGCAAAGTATTTACATCCAACTACTTCAATAGTGGGGCATATACGTTGCTCAGAGTTGAATTGTTGATTTGTATATAAACAGCTGGCAAGCCCCACTTCATATCAAAGTACTGATACTGTTACCTAAACTGTAATGCAAGATCTGCAAGATGAAAACCAAGTTCAGATAACTCTCAAAACCCAACAATTATATCAGACTATGTTAGATGATGATTTGTTCAGAAACACAGCCTCACTCAACCTCTGCCTCATGGAGGTAACCACAATTCCAAGGACCTGATGAATTACCTCTTCTCTTTTGTCATTTACAAAATCCCTACACATTTCAATCCTCCCCTTAATCCAACAGAAGAAAACATGCAATTGTCTAGATCCATGCAATTTGAAGACTCAGGAAAAGATGGAGAATGGAAATAACTTCCTATGATATCTTATCTGGAGAAGAAAAGATCTGCTTTTCCCTGACAAGCAGTTCTGTAAAAATCTAGAGTCGCTCAATCTGACTACTTTTCTAGGCTACAGTCCTAAAGTTGCAAATACAGGAATCTTCTTTTTTCTTTAAAATCTTTCCGTCACTCATCCTGTCCACTCATTCTGTTATTTTCCTCATTTCTTCCTATCTCACTTTTCTCCTTCCATGGCTACCATCTTTACTCATTCCTGTGGGTCTGTAGAACAGAATTGGACAACACTCCAGATCCTGGTAGGGCTGATATAAGTTTAACATCTCAAAGACCACTCACAGTCTGTCCTTGTTCTAATTAATAAAAAGGTAAAGGTTCCCCCCACACATTTAAGCAGTCGTGTCCGACTCTAGGGGCCGGTGCTCATCTCCATTTGTTAGCCGAAGAGCCAGCGTTGTCCGAAGACGCTTCCACGGTCATGTGGCCGCATGACGCGCGTGGAACGCTGTTACCTACCCACCGAAGTGGTACCTATTAATCTACTTGCATTTGCATGCTTTAGAATTGCTAGGCTGGCAAGAGCTGGGGCGAGTGCAGGAGCTCACTCCGTCACATGGCGCTCAGGTCTCGAACCTCCCAACTCGTGATCTTCCAATCGACAAGCCTGGTGTCTTAACCGCTGAGCCATCGCGCCCCCGTTCTAATTCATAGAAGGGCGCTAATTACTGGATGATACCAAAGTGCTACCTGCTGATTGAATGCCTTTCATTAGTGGAATAAGAGGATATTTTATTTCCTTTCTCAGTTCATCCACTTCCACTCCACAATGGGTCCTGGAAATTTAGTAGACATTTCAACTATATGAGCAGAAGCCCTTCTACAACACTGGATATCATCCATAATTAAAATGCATCAAATTTTAAAATAAAATAAATTTGTTGATCAACTCATACATGTTCCCATAGTCTGATTTAAGTCTCAGAGTTTCCTTATGTTGGAAAACACAAGATAGTAAAGCTGAAAGTCAGAGCAATATTCCTGTGCACGATCCAGCCAAAACTTTTAAGTCTCACTGATTTCAGTGATAAAGTTAGCCACATCCTTAATTTCTCCCTCTAAAATCCATGCCATTGAAGAACTCTGGCTCAATGGGGATGCTAACGTTCGTTTTCATGCTTTGGAAAGAAATTTTAACTAATCAGATTAACCCATTAATCAATATCAGTATTGGTTAAGCAGAACAATTACAGAAATTACAGTCCAGATTTGTTGACATAAGAAGAAACCGTTTCTACTAAAATGTTTTTGTCCAGGACAGTATTCCTTACCCAAACAGGCAGTGATTTCCCAACATCTTGTAAATGTATATTTACATTTAAATGGCCAGGCCTGAACCTGAGACGGCTGCCTACAAATGTGCTATCGAGTTCCCCACATCCCTCAGGCAATCAAGATTTGACTCAATGACCAGAGAGAGAGAGACTTCCCACAGGTCACCAAAATAATAAAAATGTGCTTGTGGCCTTCGGTGTCACTTTGCAAGGGTGAGACCTGAGCCATAGGCTGTTCGTCTGTTTGTTTTTAACCACTTTGATTACAGTTTATTGTTTCTCTGCTACGGCGTGTTTGAGGTTCTTAAACTTTTTAAAACAAAACAAAAATATTATTAAATGTTGTGCTTACAACTGTTTTTCAGCCCCTACATCTAAATGTAGATAACAATTTGGAAATGAGGAATAAAATACACAAAGCCTTTATACAGTGGAACTCAATTCAACACTCAAAACGCTGAAATAAATAGCCCAATCAGATGTTGGGGAACTCTGGCACGGGGACGTTTCTTGAGAATTTTATTAACTTTTCATTTAATTAAAAATAGCTCACCGATACTAGATGCCAACAGCAATTAAAGGTAATCAAAATGGGTAGGAAGTTTAAAAAGATCTGTAGATATTCTGGTCAAATGCTTAATATTATCCAAAGAACAGTTTGCTTTCCCCCACCCCCCAAAAAAATTGTGCAACGCTTCTTGTTGAAAGAGAAACTCTTTCCCTAAGTTCTTTTGCCTGATTTTCCATTTTCATAATAAGCAACTGCAAAGCAGTGGGAGGTGGGTAGAAAGTCTTCAAATAATAATAAAAAAAGGCCTAAAAACCCTGCCGACTCAGGGTGCCTTTGAGGATATTTAATTAAAATCTAATCCTGCATTCATTAAGGCTCACATAAATTAAGCTGTCATTCATAAGATTTATGGATTCTCATTTGCATATTGCATACAATTCATCAATTACTCAAGTATGAAAGGAGCACATTTCCCTCGGAGCTGCCAACATTTGAAATGAGGCGAAAGAGCAAGACTGTCAAGCATTTGCACAAACTTTCTTCCAAATGTCTGCGCCTTGATTAATCTCATTTTCTAGCTATTCCTTACAAGATGCAACAACAGACTTTTTGCATTTTTCTATTATTTCTCCTGTCTTCATCGTAAAATCTCCTTGCTTTTTAATATCATTCAGTGTCTTGCGGATTATTATTTGTTTGCTAATGATAGGACATGATTGTTTATTTTATACTCAAAAAGAGAAGCTGGAAGAAGCGTGTATATGTATGTGTATATGTATATGTATATACAGTATGTATATGTTATATATCTATTTATTATTCACTTATGCTATATATTACCCAAAGGCTGCTGATTATTAACTTATTGCTAATTTTAATTTACAAGATGAAAGGAAGGAAGACATTCCATCAAAAGGTTGGAAAATTTTGAACTATAATTTTAGACATAAAGGCAGACATAACAAATTGAAACGCTTTTAAAAGCAGAAAGATGCCTCCTTCTTTCATGAAAGCCTTCTGTAGATAAGCCTCATTAAAGTTATAAGTAAACCAGAAGCAGAGTTTAATACAGTTTGGTTGCATAAAAAATCACTGGGGTCTGAAAGCTGATGGTTTTTATTCCTGTGGACTTACAGAGTCCTTCCTAGATCAGTCTTGGGCACTTTGGATAATTTAATATAGTAATTTACAGTATCAGCCACTCTTCAAATTGTTGGAGAGATTCAAAAAGTTCTGGTTCAAATCACTCATGCAATGGTTGGAAAATAGGGGGGGGGGGGAATGGTCTCTGTTACCATGAAAATATCACCCAAAAGAAGGAAGGGAGAGGATCTTGTTGGGGAAAATTATGCAGCTAAAGGATTTTAAGGCTATTACAGTCAAATCTATTTGAGCAATCTAACTGTGAACAAGATGAAAATGTGCAGTACTGTAACTATTACACAAATATCCTTCAAGATACTTATTAATGGTGATTTTTTCCCCCAAATAATGTTAGAAACCCTTTCCTTTGACCTTCATGCTATAAAACAAACCGTATGATTAAAATGTGCGTTATGGCATTAGCTTTCTAATAGATGATTATTCATTTCTGCTCCAGAGACCTGCAAGCGAAGGGTTCCTCTGGAATCCAGATACTTTTGGAAAATGTGACTGGACTATTACACAACAAACAATGTTTTCTGCCCTCACCCCTTCTCCTGGTTTTCCCTCTGTAAAACAGAAGAGCGCTTTCAATCTAAACATAATTGCTAACATAATCCCAAATGAGTATATTTAACTAACCCTGGAACAATAAAGAGATGACTAACTTTAATCAGAAAAATGAAGTCATCATGATGCGTGGTTTAGAAAGCAGGCTTCAAATTAAAGCAAACACAACCAAGCAATGAGTTACAAGTCCATTTACAGTCCAGATGTCAACTAACATCAACAGAAGAGACTTCAATGGGATTGACGTGCAGGGATGTACATTCATGGCTGTAATCCTACACGTTCTTAGTTGCTCAGTGAGATTTATTTCTCAGTAGACGTGGATAGGATGTTGCAGTCAGTCTTTTGTTGCTGGTTTCAGGTTTCCCAGCAGAATTGTCTAAATCTCTTGAACTAACGTGTAACAAGACTTTTTTTCTTTCCTGCCGATAGTAGTATCACTTATTTTATTTCTTCACCCCAAACCATCTGTTCAATCTTGTTATATCTAAATGACCGCAAGACGACTGACTAGATCAATAGAGATTAAACATAGCTAAGAGTTGCTACCCTTCTTTGTTTAAACCCTAATCAGAAAAATCATCCTGGGTGTGTCTTCAGGCCTCCAGTTAATGTAAGTGCCATCCAAAATGGTGTCCCATTTCTCAAGTCCTGTGCTCTACTCTTCAATAAAAACCTGTTTTGTATTCTCTTCTGGGTGAGGACCAATTCTAATCTTTGTGTAGGGAAAAGACACTGCGTAGAGTCTGCACTAGGGGCATCCACAGGGGTCCAAAAGATTAAGATGGGGCTGCAATGGTGCCATTGTTGTGTTTGTTTTTGTGAGTCATGTGCACATACATGGAATTAATATGGTGTTGCATAAAGAGAAAGGCTGTAGCCTCCACTCATTCCTTCTTGCCATGAATTTAATTTAATTTAATTTAATTTATTAAGGGATTAAAACTGGTTTGTGTGTACAAATGATTTCAGCAAATGTGCGACAAGTTTGTGGGAAAAGACCTGTTGTGTTCTAATTCAACTTGCTAAAACTTAAGATGGATTTTGATCAAGCATTTCTTCCCCAAAACTTTAATTAGACGGTTTCTTCTAGCTTTCAATCCTATACTTGTTGGTCTCCTGGACTGATCTTTAAAATATAACTTGGACAAATTGATGGTATATTATGGTTTTCAGTTTTGTTTTGTTTTTTACCTCTATTTAAACAATTTTCAGAAGTAGGGAAGACAAGTTGTTCCATAAGTAAAAGGGGGGAATGCAAATTCTAAGACAGGAAGGAGAAGAATTGTAGAAATAAGTGGGAGAACTAACCTGGTTCTATCTAAAGCTTCCTTGCTCTGAATGAGAGAGGGGAGGGGAGGGGAGGGGAGGGGAGGGGAGGGGAGGGGAGGGGAGAGGAACATCACCTTAGACCTTCCTGTAGATCACTGGTTTCCTGCATCAGGAATTTATCCTGGGAATGTGGAGACCCGGAAGCCCTGTCTTCTTTGAATCAACCGTTCTAAAATCACAGGTTTTCCATAGCTAATGTTAGTAAAAGACCAAGGATTTTAACCGTGCTCACTGGACGGATATGGAAGCAACAAGGTTCCCGCCTTCCACCGAGCAAGTCTTTGCAAGTGAATGGTTTGGTACCTTCATTAGTACTAAAAAAAAGGTCACCTGGTTGCTTTGATACACTGGCCGGCGTTAGACAGTGCAGGGAGGCATCCCTGGACTTCACAAATCATACACTCTGGGGCCATGTCCACATGCAGCCTGGGGCCCACAGAACCTCCATGCTCACTCTGACAAACTGTATGAAGAAAACCTTCCCCTGCAAGGGGAAATGTCCAGTGGGTGGACAAACACGAGACAAACACATTCTAATTCATTTAAAAATGAGACCTACCCTCTCCAACAGGTTAGGCACAAACCAAGTGTGTTCTGGAGTAATCCAGTAAGGCAGCTCCGCCCTCACCTGAAATCACACTAAACCCAGCTAGATTACTTCAGCAAGAACAAGACAGAGCCTGTTTCTCCTCTTTTCCATCTGGCAAGTCTTTGCCATTACTGTTCCCTTGCGCGCGCGCACACACGCGCACGCACACACCAGGCAGGCGAGCGAGCAAGCTGTGGGTTAATAGTGAAAATCCTGAGGGACCAGATACACTGACAAGAAGTAACATAACCCATGGGCATTTTGTGATGTGACTATGCCCACAGTGGCTATCGTTTTATGGTTGACTGATCCCCATAACAGCCTGTTTGTTTGTTTGTTTGTTTGTGAGCACCCAAAACAGGTTCTCAAAATATCAAATGGGGCCACTGCCCTCCCCCAGTTCGGACTGCTCCACCCGCTTTTTTCCAGACACAGTTGTCCACCTGGGCCAAGGATGGCCACCCACTGTGGCCGAGTAGCTTTCCTGCAGTGAATCTCAGACAGATCAAATCCAATGAAATCTTTATTACAGTCATGGACCAGCATATCCAGACAGAAGAATGTTCTTCCTTTAGAGTCAAGAGCGGCCTCCGCAACTTCAGCACTTTAATTTAGTTAAGTTGCAAACAGTAATTTTACATTGGTTTTAACATTGTTTCATGCTTTGATTAATTGCTGTTTTTATCTAATCCATTGTACCCCAGGGGACATTTCTAGAAGCATATAAAAGGACAATACAAAGTTTATTATAAAGGGAAAGCCATGATAAAGACCCCAATTTGTGTAACTTCCTTTATTCCCATTTACTTTGTTAGGTGCTCATGAGCATTCTAGTCTGGTACAAACAACAGAAGGAAGTTTCTTCTGGTATAATTTACTAGAATAGAGATTTCCTTTCACGGATATTATTAGGCAATCTGGTTAAAACAGATAGTTGCTGAAGTACTGTAGTAGAATTAATAATGCTGTTATGTAGATAATTTCCGGCTTCCCAGCTTGAAAAATGGTTTATTTCCCTCTTTCAGGTGCTCAAAAGAAGAGGGAAAGTCTTCCTTGCAACACAGGAGCAACATAATTGTGGGTTTAATGTATTGTCGAAGGCTTTCACGGCCGGAGTTCGATGGCTGTTGTGGGTCTTCCGGGCTGTGTGGCCTCCGTGTTCTGGAAGTTGTGGTTCCTAACGTTTCGCCAGCATCTGTGGCCAGCATCTTCAGAGGGCAGGAGCACAGATAGAAGCAAAATCTCCTGCCCTCTGAAGATGCTGGCCACAGATGCTGGCGAAACGTTAGGAACCACAACTTCCAGAACACGGCCACACAGCCCGGAAGACCCACAACAGCCATAATTGTGGGTCTCCCTGCCTCACCCCACTTTCCTTACATCAAGATCTTTAGCACACAGTTCCTAGGAGCACAAGCAAGCTAAACATCAGAAGAACGTACGTCATGTTACAGCTGATATAACTGAACTGCCAGACATCTACCCCAGTTAAGCTGATTTCCACGAACCTACAAGGATTAAATTCATATACTTTTCCAAAACCAGTTTCTGAATTAAGTAATTGGTTTGTGTAAAATTCAGGGAAAGCTGGTAGGGTATGGTAAAACGAAACCAAATGATTGCAGAAACAGGACCTCCAAAATGAAGTCCAAGTATGTTTGAATTATTGCCTTTTGGTTTGACAGCAAATGCAAATGAGAACCTCAAGGAGTAGAGATCATTTTTTTAAAAGCATTCCAACAGTCAAATGGCTGGCAGGTCAATTCACTCTGAAAAAATACTTAATTCTCAATCTTTGGGGAGGAAAAGGATTGTTCACACACATCTGTCTTGGGACAATTTGGGTTCTAAATCATTGAAAACATAACGTCTTTTCAATCTCTAAGATGTGGAACACTATGTAAAATGTGTTATTTTTATTCCAACCAGTTAGGAGTATATGATGTGGATAAAAACCGCCCAGACTCCCCTTGTGGGAGATGGTGCGGTGATAGAAGTCGAAACATACATACATACATACATACATACATACATACATACATACATACATAAAATTTAAATAAAATAAAATAAAATAAAATAAAATAAAATAAAATAAAATAAAATAAAATAAAATAATAAAATAAAATAAAATAAAATAAAATAAAATAAAATAAAATAAAATAAAATAAAATAAAATAAAATAAAATAAATAAAATAAAATAAAATAAAATAAAATAAAAGCAAACATGATTCCTCAAACTGGTGACAAGTTAGAGGCAGCCTTCAACACTTCAACAGCATCTGGATTTCCATGTGAATTTCTCCTTTCTTCCTTCTCCTAAAACCCCATACCCTCTTCTGCACAGTATCATCTGCAAAAGGTTTTAATTGGTGCCCAATGATAGGGGACAAGCCGTTTCTTGATCTCCTGACGCTAACCATCATACAAAATACCTAACAAATGGTTAACATCTGAACAGGTACTAAGGTAAAGGTAAAGGGTCCCCCCCCGCACATTTGTGCAGTCGTGTCCGACTCTAGGGGCCAGTGCTCATCTCCGTTTGTTAGCCGAAGAGCCAGCGTTGTCCGAAGACGCTTCCACGGTCATGTGGCCGGCATGACGCACGTGGAACACTGTAACCTACCCACCGAAGTGGTACCTATTAGTCTACTTGAATTTGCATGCTTTTGAATTGCTAGGTTGGCAAGAGCTGGGGCTAGTGCGGGAGATCACTCCATCACACGGGGCTAGGGATTCGAACCTCCGAACTTGCAATCTTCCGATCGACAAGCCTGGCGTCTTACCCGCTGAGCCACCACGCCCCACAGAACAGGTACTCAATATTTAATTTAAATTGCTGGTTATTATTCCATACTAGCATTTGCCAATAATAATAATAATAATAATAATAATAATAATAATAATAATAATATAATAAAAATATATATAATAATAATAATATGCCAATAATAATAATAATAATATGTAATAATAATTACAACAATAAGGGGCGTGGTGGCTCAGCGGGTAAGACGCCAGGCTTGTCGATCGGAAGATCGCATGTTCGGAGGTTCGAGACCCGAGCACCGCGTGACGGAGTGAGCTCCCGCACTAGCTCCAGCTCTTGCCAACCTAGCAATTCGAAAGCACGCAAATGCAAGTAGATTAATAGGTACCACTTCGGTGGGTAGGTAACAGCGTTCCACGCGCGTCATGCGGCCACATGACCGTGGAAGCGTCTTTGGACAATGCTGGCTCTTCGGCTAACAAACGGAGATGAGCACCGGCCCCTAGAGTCGGACACGACTGCACAAATGTGTGGGGGGAACCTTTACCTTTACCTAGCATATGCCAATGGTAGTAAGTAAGCATCCATGGTAGTCTTCCTGACATATCTACCACAGATGCAAAATGTCTTTTCTGTTTAGCATTAAAACATACATATGAATATACACAATAAATGAGTCACCAAAGCTGTAATTCTATCAGTCAAGTGTGTAGGATATTATTCTGCTAAATTCGGTCCAAGCAGAGACCATCTTCCCATACAGAGAATATGTATAGAAAGCGAGAAACATTCAGCATCGAAGTATTTCAGAGGAGCTTACAAGATATCCCTGGAGTTGCAAATATGTTATACAAGCTGCAAATATGAAAAACATTTACCCCTTTGCATTTTTAATTCATGATTTAAACACCTGCAGCCAGGAACTCATATGCAGCCATGAAGATACTAAGCCAGAAAGTTCACACAACACCCTATATTGCCAACCAAAAATGGATCATTTTCAATGGAAAAAGATAAGATACTCATAAGAAGATACCTATAAGATTGCATGTGTGACAGTCTTATATACAGAAAAACAGGCAATCAATAGTTTACATAGTCTGTTTTAAATGTGCTACATAGACTGTCCATCAATTAAAGTCCTGTATTTAGTACTCTCTTCACTTTGTGAAGAGTAGAGGGGTGGTGAATTTGGTTTGGTTTGGAACAAACCTGGAATAAACTCATAAGCTCAGTTTTACACTGGAGTGTAGCAATATATTAAGTTGTTAAAAGGACATGAATGCAAAGAACAAAAGGCCTGCTTAACAAGCACAGAAGGTAAAGTTGTTCTTCTTAAACTTTCCTCTCCTCTCCCTGCATAGTTCTGAAAGCTATCCTGGCGACAGTTAAAGTCAAATCCACTGGACAAGATCATAGTTTCAAACACAGCCAGTCTCTACACAGAGACACTAGCTTCCCTTGGCCTGGATAGAGCGCTCTGGTTCAAGGACCAACATCATGACTTGTGGGATGCCATGACACCATATCTGTTCTTTGCTTCAGCTGGACTGTCGGTGTCTAGCATCCAGCATCTGCAAACTGTGATTCCTGAAACTCAATCCAGTTGTGCACTGTGACTTGCAAGGATTTGACAACCCACAATTTCACACAGCAATCAGAAACAAAATATTTACTGAATCCCAATGCACATTTATTAGAAATAGCTTGTGAGCTGCATTCAGCTTGGAAAAATATAGTCAATGTGTTGAAAGGAACCCTATAAGCATCTACAGAGATGTCTATGAAGGTTCTCAGTCATCCAGGTGGAATTGTCTGTAGCTTGAATCATGTCAACTGGATTTCTATTTTCTCAGTGGAAACGTTTCGCTGCTTATCCAAGGAGCTTCTTCAGTCATTCTTCAGTCAGACTGAAGAAGCTCCTTGGATAAGGAGCGAAACGTTTCCACTGAGAAAATAGAAATCCAGTTGACATGATTCAAGCTACAGACATCTACAGAGATACGTTAAAATCCCTTATCAGGAGCATCCCCAAGGGGGTCTACAACATGAAAATGGCAGGTGGATGGAAGCCCCACCCCCTTTTAATGTATTTCACACAGATCACGTGAATGTAACCTGGGAAGGATTCATTTTGATGTTGTTGACAGACACACACCCCTGGCAGATGCCTCTGAACCCCGCTGAAGACCAGTAACACCTGGATATGGGTAGGCAAAAGATGTGATTTTGTTTCAAATGCAAACATGGCTGACAATGAAACTGAACCAGTAATTAATTGATCTTAGTGTGAATCCATTCCTGGGTTATCCCAGTGACAATGACTCAGTGCACCAGTATTCCAATAAGAAATAGAATAAAGTTATCTCAGCACAGATGGGAACCTAGAGTGCTAACACTTCCAATGTCAGTTGCCAATCCTTGGTCTTGCCAAAATAAGCAACAGGGGCATTGGATATGTTATATGAGTGTCAGAGTTCTTTAATGAAAAACCAACTCATATGTTTAAGCATTCCCTCCACGATTTACATTTCAAATAAATCAGTGCTCTGGTCCAATTACAGCAAATATAAGTTCCCTTTGACCAGAGAGAGCAGCTCAGTTTTCAGGATACATATACTGCTGATTTATTTTAAAAGCAAGCAGAGACATCACAACTATTCAATGAATCTGAACTGAAAAATAAACTCTGGCTCGTTTCAGCAAAACAATGCAATTTACGGGAATTCATATACAGTACATGGAAGTAGAAAATGTTCTTAATTTATACTTGACAGAAGTTTTAAAAAAATAGTTTGGAGGACCTTAGAGACCAGCTTGCATAATTTTAGAAATCGCTATTTTTGACGGATATTGTTTCATCCAATAATATGTATGCTTTTTTATTTTATTTAAACAGGTTGGCCAAATTTTGTTCTGCTTCAACTAAAACTTGTATCAGAGAAGCCAGCAGGAAAAGAAAGAGAGAGAAGGTATTTGTAGTTTATATATTTTTTTATCTTACATTTGTCCAGTCTCTATCTGTCCATGATTATCCACGCTATGACTGCAATATTCAAAAATGATGGTTATTTCAGATCTTGGGAGTTTTCTTTCTTCAAATTGGGTATATCAATCCGTGACCGTCCCCCATTTATTGCAGAACTAGCTTTTAATATTCTGGCTCATGGGCCCAAATTGAAATGCACAGATGATGCCACTGTGACAAAGTCTCCCAGGAAGGTGGTCTAGTGAGATGTTTCAGTTTTCCTGAAGCTGCACAACTTGAAAACCCATCTGAATTGGGAAGGGTGAGGTGGCAGTACAGCATGCCTACCATCAAACCATCCATTCTACACAAAGATTAAGAGAGGCCAAGTATCAGATCAGAACTGCAGCACCCAATCTAGTCTTCAGTATTGGTTTGATCATGAATGCAGAGATGGAAAGGCTAAATCAAGTCCACAGGGTCTACCAGCAGAAACCTGGACATCACTTGTGGAATGACGTATTAGAACCAAAAACCTAACATGGGAAGTTGGTGTAAATCCTGGCAACAAAAGATAGGATCTCTTCTTCCTAAAGAGATTTCTAGGGCAGGAAGATCTTTGAGTTTCTATTAATGCAACTGAAATCTGAGCAATTTTGTCTCAGGTGCAGAATATTTCCCTGATTGGCTTCCTGTATGGCTTTCTGAAACATTTAAGCTCACAGCACAACCAAGGAATAGTACAGCAGCCAGGGGGGATCGGATCCCAGCTGAAGTTATACAATCAAACTCGGTGGGTAGCCTTCGGTTCTGGCAACCTTATTTATTTACAGTGCACCAAGCCACATCCATTCAGTTTTCAAGAAAGGCACCCAAACTCACTTGGCCATTTATCACCCAATTAGTCCTCTAAGTAGCACCTAAAAGACAACATTGTGGACAGGATGGCACAGGAGAGTCTGCTTGTTGTGGAATGGGTCAGATTTGGAAACGGATGGTCCACACACGACTCATGCCTAGTGTGACAATGTCTGGCAGAGAAATATTCCAACCCTCTTCAAGATGATCTAGTTGATTTGAAGCAGCATTTGATCCTCTAGAGAAGAAAGACTTTAGGCCAAGTCAACATCTTCTAGGCTAAACCTCAGCAATAAGGTATTAAAATAGTCATTAAAAAACAACAACAACCTTCAGTGATGTTCCAGCATGAAATACACTGTGGTTCTCCTTTGTCAGTTAAGTGTTTTTTCTCTCCTGCCTGATGATCATGAGAACCAAATTTTCAATGAAGTCTGGAATGTGCCTAATGTAGCAAGGGCGATTAAAAAGGGAATGCAGATATTTACAGAATAAATAGGAGTTGCTGTTGCAGGAAGAGATGTGAGGAAGGTTGTGTATCAGTTCCTTTTGCCTGTGCAAAGTCAAAACTAACGGTGCTGCTCTCCAAAGATCCCCTGCAAGAACCGTTTCCATATTCAGACCTTGTTTCTCCTGCCTCGGTCATTTGCTGAAGTTCACCCTAATGTCGCCTGATCAATCTTGCCAGCTGTGCTTAAGTGCTGTTTACTATAATAACATCACGCTGCGCTCTTACTGGCCACAGCACTTATGACAACACCTCAATGCAGGGGGAAGCTGAGTTTTCTGGTGCCATTTTTTTTAAATACATATATATCCAGCGCTCAGATCAACTTGCAATTGTTTATGGAGGCTAATAAGTTTTTATTTTTGTCCTTTGGAGTGAATAGCAACAGCACAATCAAAGCTTTGCTGAAAGCCTTTCTCTTCTGCCCTTTCTAATAAATGATGGTTTTGTTGATTTAAATACTCTACATAGGACATGGAACTGATTTCATTTCTGCACCCAGCTGTAGCTTCTCTGGACAAGATAGGAAACTTAGGTGGGTAGATTAGGTAAAGGAAGCTGAGCCTGAACACCTCAAAACTGGGCATGGAAATGCATGTTCTCTTTCTACTAGAGCCTTCCTTCTAAAACGCAGCTAAAATCAATGTAATATTAAAGCTAACCTTCCTTGGTTCCAAATTTAACAATGAAAATGCATCCATAGGAAGTACACAAAGACAGAAGTCGGTGAACACATAATTCAGGTTTAAGAAGCATGTTGATTATAACCCAAGAATTACATCAGCCTCAGTTAACATAAAGCCATGTTGCATGTAATCAAAGGAATAATAAAGCTATGCATTTAGGATACTTACATTACTGAATTAAAAGAGAGAGGAGGGGAAAAAAAAGAAACAAAAAGAGGTATAAATCACCTTTATAGCTATCAGACTCAGTAGCTTTCAAAATCAAGTCCGAATCTGTATTTCCCCCCCCTGCATTGGAAGTTGTTTATTCTTATATGTGGCAGAATCTCTGGAAACAGAGAGTTCCATACCTTTGGAATGGCATCTTCTGAGCAACTGTTAGCCAAACAGGGACCAGAACAGCACTTTCTGGTCTGCTTTGATGAATGATTAAGACACCTAGATAAGAAATTCTTTGTTGGATAAACACTATAACCAATTACCTACCACACACATTTTCAGCTCAAAATCAGGATTACGAATTGTTCCTAAAACTTAGTTTCTCCTCTATTTGGAAGAATGATGAAATGCCTCTCAGAGCTTCAAGTGGTAGACAACCCTGTGTTTCACTAAGAGCAGTCTCTGAACTGCCTCCAAGAACATCTTCATCTACGATACATTAACACTGCTAAGGTCATTTTAGCAATGTTCAGGAGCAGGTGCAGGCAGCATTTTAGATGAGGGCAAAAAAAATAATAATATTGGAATGTAGACCACTCTTGTCTGCAACGCCTTAAGCTCAAAGTGGCTTTTCCTGGGATGGTGCTGCAGCTGTGAAGAATATTCCTGGGCAGGCTGACCATATTTCCTTGGGGGTGAAACGGGACCCTAACCTACCCACGGCTTGCCAGACAAAGTGGGTGTGCGCGCACACTCCACCTAACAGCCTCACCAGCAGCACTTTCCCTGCGGTGCCCGGGCGAATGGGGCGGGTGGGCGCTCTCTCATTGAGAACGGGACAAAATGGGCATTTTTATTAAAACGACGGGACGGTCGGGAATGGTTTAAAAAATGGGACCGTCCCGTTCAAAATGGGACGTATGGTCAGCCTACTTGAAGCCACAACTTGTCAAGCTGTACCACACACAAGAAGGAAACTATTTGCATACAGATTTCTCCACTGCAGGACACAGAAGACCTCAAGACAGACACAGAGACGGACAGTAACTTCAAGACCTCTGTGAGCAGAAGCTCAGGGAAGGTTATGCCCTGTTGACCTTGGTTAGCCTTGAAAATGCAACCAGATCTGCTCTGCTACCGCCTCCCTCCGACCCAGTTGCACTGCTTAAGATTTTAACTTCCAAAATCTCTGAAACGCAGGTGGAGGCCGGGACGAATTGATAAAAGAGAATACTGGAGCCTCCCCTTCCTGCCAGTACTTGACTGTCGGGCTCCGCACCAGCCTCAGCTGTAAATCTCAGCTGACCAGACACTCAGCTCCTCATGGAGGAACTGGTTGATTGAGCAGGAAGTTCTCAGACACCATTCAGCAAGATGAGGGTGTTGGGAGTGGTAGAGTCCATGGTGTGGTTGTTATTTATTTGTTTAGATTGCTCTGGTTTCTCAGCTGCTGTTTATGTTTTAAAGTTGTATTTATTTTAAATGTTGTAAGCCACCCAGAGTTGCTATTGTGAGATGGCCAACTACACAACAGTGAATGAGTGAATGAGTGAATGAGTGAATGAGTGAATGAGTGAATGAGTGAATGAATGAGTGAGTGAATGAGTAAGTGAATGAGTGAATGAGTGAATGAGTGAACTCTCAGGAACGTAAGAATGAAGCCATATAGAGAGAGAAAGCTGAAATCCATAGAAGTCAAAGCTTTTATTATACGGGTCTATCCTACCTCCCACTTATTGTAGATTTTGCCATCTTTTCATGTTCTTGGAAAGCACCTGATTTATGTTGACATAGCACTTCTCTCTAGCCTGGGGATGGCTGGTTTCTGCCTCACCAGCTTGAAAGGATAAAGATGTATCACAGTCTCCAAGAAGATCTGCCTTCTTCACCGCTGGTAACACCAACCCTCAGCCGTAACATTTAACAGACTGAGGTTTTCTAGAAGGCCTTTGATGGAATGTCATATTGTATGTAATTAAGTAATTGATTTGTGTGGATCTATTAAGTTGATTAATTTAGCAATTGCATGAGATTATTTATGGGAAGTTATTGATTTTGATTTTATGGATGTCGACTGGCATAGGGTTTTTGTTCTGTTTGTTGTTTTGTTTTTGGCGTTTACTGTTTATAATTATTGTGTATTTTTCAGCGTTTATTTTTATGTTATAGCATGGGCATTTTATTGTTTATACTCTACTGCAGATGTTTTCTGTAACATGCCATGAGTACCTTACCTAAATTGGAGCTGGTGACACACAAGTTTAATAAATAAATCTATTAATAAATATGCAAACTAGGGACATCACATGGTGGATTTCCCACTTCTTATCATTAGAGGAGAGTGAAGAGATTGTTTCAGATTGTATGTATGTGAAATTTACCAAAACTTTTAAGGATAACAGTATATTAACCAGTTCACTGATGAGCAATAGAAGTGAAGAAAGAATTAGTTACAAGACTGCATGCTTTACAGTGTGAATAAGCTTACTTTTCATTTGCTAATGAAAATCCAGCTTGATAACCAAATTAGCCATACAATTTCATTCCAAAAATCTGTGGTAAATGACCCTGTGCCAATTTCAGCCCTGGGTTAATTAGGATAAAATTAAATGATTTGCAACATATTTCAACACTGCATCTGCATCCATTCAAACTACAACATTAAGTGCAATTTTTTCTTCTTCTGCTACTTGAAATTTTGTTTGTTGTCCTTACATTCAAACCAATTTGTAGCCTTCGCTTCCCCAACTGCTGAATTAAATTAACTCTGGGATCCCTCGTTTTGGTCCGGCACAAACTTTTGCTGTGGCCCCAATTTTTGCCGTTGGTCAGTGACTCCATCTGCTCTTTAAGCACAGTCCCTTAGCACGTCACACAAGACTGAATATGGTCCACAGCTGAGAAGCTTTGCTCTATCGCTTTTCATCTAAGGAATTAATGCATGGCAGCCTTCTGGAAATATAGGGAAAGGAAGAGGATGCACTTACAGTAGTGATTCTATGTCGATGAAGGTTCTCAGTCATCCAGGTGGAACAGTCTGTGGCTTGAATCATGTCAACTGGATTTCTATTTTTTCAGTGGAAACGTTTCACTCCTTATCCAAGGAGTGAAGAAGTCTTATCCAAGACTGAAGAAGCTCCTTGGATAAGGAGTGAAACGTTTCTACTGAAAAAATAGAAATCCAGTTGACATGATTCAAGCCACAGACAGTAGTGATTCTAGTACAGCTAAACCAGCGATTGGTCGTAAGGCAGAATAAAATTTGGACTTATTTGCATAGGGAGCTGCTGTAATGGGTCCCACAGGCCAAGATAGGCAGACAGGAAGATAGTTCTAGCAGTGTAAACTCAACGCAATTCTTTTGGTTATGTGCCTTCTTTCATCATCTTAAATATTCTATATTTTTCCTTAAGTCGGCTTCCTAAAACTGAACAAATAACTCCACAATTGTACAACATAGGATATTCTTTTTCAGAAAATGATTACCAGTTTTACAACTGGACCCCAACATGTTAGCAGTGGATGCGCTGAAAGCCTGCCAAACTTTCGCCCTCCAGGCATACCCCAGCCACAGAATCATCTGATAACCTGGAAGGTGACCTATGAGAATTCCAAAATCTCACAAGGTCTCAAGAGACCGCCAAGATTTTACAACCTCTCTTGTGGTAACTTCAATATTTGCAAATTTTCCTGCAAGGTTTTGATGCCAAAGTCTTGCAAGAGTTGAGGCTTTTAAAATTTGTATTACCTTAACTTTAATAGCATTAGATGAACTGTGGACACCCTTTGAAGAAAATCCATCACCATAATCAGGAAATGGTTATGCCTAAAATCTGGCCTGGTAAGCTATAATGCGCAAAAGCTTATGCCACAATAAAAACGTTGGTCTATAATGAGTCACAAGCTTCGCAGGGATTTATTTTTTCTCTTCTCTAAATTGGAGGACATAAAGTGAACCTGAAATCTTTTGGATGTGAAGGATTTGTTCTAACGCTTATACTAAGTTTGTCCTACTTGGGCCATTGAAATCCCATTGAAAACAATGGAACCGATTTCTGAATAAATATGCATGGATGTAAAAAGAAGAGTGGTCAGATTGTAAGCTTCTGTCTCCTATGCTTTGGTTTCAATCCCATAAAGGGGCTTCAGGGCACGCAGAAGTGCAAATGTCTCACCTGTCTGCAGTGCTTGAAAGCAGCCACCTGTTTTTCCAGGATCCTGTAGCACAGGGCTTTCCAAAGTTTTTCCCGCGGCGACACACCAACCGGCGTTGGTGTGTCGCCGCGGGAAAACCCGGAAGTGCGGCAGCGCGCAAAACCCCGGAAGCGCTGCTGCGCTTTCGGGTTTTGCGCGCTGCAGTTGGTGTGTCGCCGGGGGAAAACCCGGAAGCGCTGATGATGATCAGCGCTTCCGGGTTGTGTGGCGACACACCAGACTGTGTGTGGCGACACACTTTTGTGTCGCGACACACAGTTTGGAAAGCTCTGCTGTAGCAGCTGCAGACAGGCCTCTGAAGGAGCATTTCCAAATATTTTCCAAGAACTGCATGGACCTACTTCTTCTCAAGTTTCTTCTGCCTCTAAGCTCTGGCTCGGCTTCCAGTCTACCAAGTGCCCATCCAAACGTTACTACAGTCTTATGATTACTTAACATCTCCAGAGGTTCTCCACACTTCGATAGTCAACCTAGTCCATAAGTTGGGTGATGACGTTTGTTTGTTTGTTTGTTTGTTTGCACAGCTATTGTTCTCAACTTAACAAGTGGAACTAATGTAATGCTTATATTCCCTATAGTTGAGATACTGTATTATATTTGACTCGGAGCAAACAGTTAGTGTTTGATTCCGCAGATTCTTGTTCTCCATAGCATCTATAATCCTCCTTTTATGATACAAAATATTACGCCCTTTTAATTCACGGCCAGGTTGCTGGGCCTGCTGCAAAACAAAAATAATTCATTCAAACTATTTAATCTGCTGAGGACAGATTGACAGTATCTCTCTTCATGTTTGAAAGCTATTTTAACATTAAGTGATCCTTTGGTGTGAGAAGAAGCTAAAAGCTTTCTACATGGAAAAGTTCATCGTTTGCCTTCCCCCAGCCAGGAGATAAAAGCAGAAGGGCAGGAAGCCACAGCTTTCAGATTTATGGCTCCCCGAGGAGAGACCCCAAATGCATCATCATCAGTAAAGGCAGCAGGTGTGGGTACTGACAAGAGAACAAAAAAGATGCAAGACTGCAACCAGTTAAGCCGGGCTTATTAAAGGCAACGGCGTGTTCCGTTGGCGCAGAAAGAGGCGAGTCGGCCTGAACCAGAGAAACACCCAAACCAGAGCATAATATATAACGTTTTAGCAAACCTTCTTATGAATAGATTGCAAAACAAAATGACACAACTCCCTCAATTGCACTTTTCAATAACTCCGAGGCACAAGGGATGTGACAGTATGATGAATTCCACAACAGACAGCTCCAATATGGTACCATTTTACCCGATCAATATCTCAGTACAATATAAGAGAAAAGGAGCTGATATTAGTCTACACAGTGTTTTACAGATGAGGTACATTTCTTCTTTCTGCACTCATGCCGAACCAAAGCAATAATTCATAGGTGCGTCTAAAAGGCTTATACACGATCACATGCAAAGCAAAGAGAAACCTAATCTTTGCTCCAATGTCTGCTTGCACATGTCATAATTTAAAGCCCCCCCCCGCCCCCCTTGGTGTAAGCTTTTGTGCACATACCCTTTTTATACTTCTATTTCTCTGCCGAAGAATGTCACAAGTGTAACGATTCTGATGCAATCCTACATTTGAAAATGTGCTGGTTTAAAGAAGAGTAAAATATGGATCTGGGTTCGGACATTCAGAGGGATTTATACAACGGTTTCCTTCGCAACAGCAATTTAAACAGTTAAACCGTGGATAAACATTTAAGCAGAATTAATATTATAGCACACATTGGCATACAAAGGAACAGACACTTCAAGAGAACTGAGAAAAAAGCCATACAAATCTGGCCATGGCTAATGTAAATTCCCTCAACTTGAATAGGTCTATTCTAAAGGACTAAATTGAGTGTTTGCTTCTAACATTATTTAGAAGATTACTTGCAACATGGACTCTCTTTACGAGTTTTCTCTGAAGGGAAAGCATTTGAGATCACACCAGGAAAATGTGTACTGTTGGCATATTAACTGCAGACACTTAAATGTGGAAGTGTGTTTCAATATTCCATGTGGATTAAGATTTGTTCTCTCTTAAATCCACTACTATATTTACGCTGTCCTACACTTTGGATAGTAAAATGAGAGGAGGAGCGTCTGACCTGGAATTGAAGGGCTACCACATGGACACAGAACCCCTATGAAAGGGTACCCCACAAATTGCCACCTTGTTGAATCCAACTAGATGTTTTACAGTGTTCTTCTTTGAGAAGACTGTATTTCCTTTCTGGCCCGATTTATCTGTCCCTCTAGCAAGGCTTTGCCCAAACTGGTATTGTCCACGTAGGCCGGGCAGCTAACTGAGAATTGTGGGAACTGTAGTCCCATACGTATGGAGGTCACTAAGTTGGGAAAAGTTCTTCTGGTCCTTTCGCAGAGCATAAGCATAATGAATGTAGACAAATAATTATTCAGACCAGCGATGCGTAAATCATCAATTGGTTTCCAATCATGCTGAGGGGTCATGATTTAAGGAGCAGGGATACCGCTCTTCTGAATATATGAACACAGCAAAGAATTGACAGCCTCTCTGTGGGTTGAGATGGAAAACACTATATAGCTTTCCTGAAACTTTCTGAATAAGTTGGGAATCACAAGCAAGGTTCCCTACTATTAATTAATCTCTCAGCAAGGCTCAGACACAAAACATTCTTTCTAACCTGTTTTGTTGCGATCTATATTATACAAACTAGGAGTTTGCTTCTCTATTCTCTGCAGAAGGATTTCCTATGTTAAGAAAAATGAAGAATGAAGAAAGGCCTAGATGTATTTATTTTGTCCATTACAGTTAACTAACACATCATCTGAATTTCCAAGATAAAGAGAACAGTTTTTGATCTCTTCCAAAATTCCCCATGTTTTACATTCAGGTTTGGGGAGGGAAGTAGCATGATATATAGGTCTACAATGTACCAGTCAGATACAAATTATGGCCACAATGTACACAAATATTGTGTACAAGAGCAACATTTTGTGCAAAATGTAGCTCCTCCTGGGGGTGGTTAATATCACAATGTCCTCCCTATTATTTAAGATCAACTCGCCAGATTGGATTTTACATTTATTTATATTATGTTAATAATTTGTAATTTTATATTTATATTTTAACCTTGGTTTTATTGTAAACCGCCCAGAATCTGGGGGAGTTGGGCGGTCATATAAATTTAAAAAGTAGGTAAGTAAGTAAGTAAGTAAGTAAGTAAGTAAGTAAGTAAGTAAGTAAGTGTTTTAAGGGTTTTTTTCCCTTTACAATTAGAAATAAAGTTTTGCTTTAAATGTTTTCTTAATTGAATATTTTTCCTGTTCAAAGCCAGTTTAAGAGAACACTAGAAGTATTTTATTCCAGAAATATTCTTGTATGAAGAAGCGTATTTTATGGCGTGATCAATAGAATGGTAATTCTGAAAACAAAAGGTTAGGATTTTAAAGTTTTGTTTTTGCTGGGGGAACCTTTACCTTTACTTTTGCTGGATCATCATTTGCAGATTATTTTATTATTGTTTCAGCAGACTGGTGAGGTCCCTGCTCGTCAACAGAGATGCAATGTACATGCTCAAGTATTTTTTAGACTTTTTTGATAACACTTGTTTATTAAAGCCTACATTACTTCCTTTTCCTTCTTTATGTTCCAAATGCCCCATCGCAAGGTATTTTAATTCAAAAAAATATTTAATAGAAAACAAGTTATTTGCTACTAATATTTATAGTCTACTTTTCTATCAACAATATTCAAAATGGCTGACATTCTGATTAACTAAGAAATTATTCATCATTTTCACCGTAAATTATTTGTTTTATAGTATTTCCCACTGAGTAAAAGGGCAGAAACACTACATAAATGTAAATAAGCAAACAGACCAATCAAAACCCATTTTTAATCCAAGCCAAGTCCTTAATCCTTCTTTTTAGATAAAAAGGGAACATGCCGATTTAAAAAAAAAACTTTTACTCTATTTCAAAAGTTGACTTTATTATTACATGCTCTTCTGCAACATTTAGTCTCACTCCCCACTGCCTCGAAAAGTCTTTGTCTCTTTCTCTTCTTTCGTTCAGTTTTCACCTTGCTCTGCCCTTGTCATCAAGTGATTCAAGTGCAAAGCAGGGAGTAAGGGAGTGTTTACTCATTTCCCAAGTCCATTATCTTACACATTAATCACTGGCCTGGAACTTCTGGACAACGCTGAATCTGTTGCCTCTCTTCCCTCTACCCACTTGGGTTTGAGAATTAAGCAGTCTAAAGCTGGATGTATTTGGGGTGGACAATCTTGCTCTATTCCCTGTTGTTCTCCTTTCCTCTACATCATCTGAAATCATCAGAAGCATTTTTATTTTCAGGAAAAAAAGAAGAAACAAAGCATACATGAAGGAGCGAAGGGTAAAACTTATTGATGGTGAAGACTCATCTTAGAGCTCTCCACTCCACACACACACAAACATTAGCTACGCAGAGTTCCGCAGAACGTGTCATTTTGTGCTATTTGTTTGGCAACAACAAATGCCCATGGAGTACAGAAAGAAAAATAGCACAAGCTTTCTCTTCTTAACGGAAGAAGGGAGTGGGCAAAATAATGATTCCAGAATATAAAACGGTTGTTTCTGCTCAAATCTACTAGACGCAGACGGGTAAAGTTTATTTGTGATTGTGACCAAAGACCAAACAACAGAGATAACAAAGCTGGAGGCTCTTGAACTATACTTGTTACAAGATTTGTTTGTGAAACACGCATTTTATTACCTTGTCTGCATGTTATAATGAGTTGTGGACAACTGCAACATTACACTTAATGATTGGGTTTCTTGTTTCAACCAGCTTCCTTGTCCTGTTGCAATTAACAGTTCCCAGATCACCCAAGGCTACTTCGTTAGGAAGGGGAGGGGGGAAGGAATCTGAAATTCACATAAATGAGCAATGTCAATAGTTTAAAAAAGAGTTTACTTAGAGAACAAAAGGCCCCTTATGAGCCGCTAGTGAGAAGAAATGGGGAAAAAATGAATCCTTACAACATTGCCGTCCTAATAGAGACTTGTTATCAAGCAGTTTGTGAGAGTCCCCGAAATCTGCATTAAAATGCATTTCCTTCCATTCACTCATTTGCATTAATTTCTCCCATTATATCTCAAAATGGTTGAATGTCTACCCAACACAATGCATCAGCCTATCACGAGAAGCCACAGCGGCACCAGGTGCCAATTTACTCCTCTTGGTTCTTTTCATTCTGTTTGCTGATTCTGACAACTGAAGTTTTCTCCTCTCCGGCAAAGGGACCTTTCAATTGGATTTGCTTGTGGTGACAAAATTGTTGCTCTGCCGAAGGGAGGGGGGGGCTTTGACCGAGTGTCTATCATCTTGCCATGGGAAAAGGGGAAGCAAATGATTCTCAGTAGCTTCTGATTTCCAGTATTTGTTCAGCATTAGGCCTTACTTATCTCCAGGAGAAAAAGCAACATATAGAAAAAAAGAGGTGGCAGCTAGAAACACACTCCCCCATTCATCCTGTATTCAAACAAGGGGGGGGGGGGGGCAGAAGAGAAATCCATTACACTGAAGGCTCCAGATCAACCTCACTCAATTATCTCAGCTAATCCTTATAGCTCTATAAAGTAAATATTTCATTACAATTTCAAATAAACAGTCACCCAATCTAATGAAGCAAGATCTAAAAAGTGGCTATGTCCTACAAAATGTTACCGTCACCGACTCAGAATCTTCTCTCTCATCACATAAAAGCAATATTCCAAGAGAAAATTGCATTGGTCCAGAGCCCAGAGTGAGTGGGGGAGAAGGAGACAATTAAGGTGAGAACTTAGCTCTGAGACTACTTGCAAAAACTAGTGCACCCAACTCTCATTGGGGGAAAACGGGCTGCACTGAATATGGCTTGGTTCAAAGGGAAAAGGAGAGGTGGAAGACGAAGAGGCAGAACATGGTAGAGATGTAAATAATACTAATTTCCTTGCTCATCAGGGAAAACTTGACACTTTTTAAAATTTTACTCTACTGCATGACAGAGTTGGGAAACTTTATTAAATTGTACGGTTCCCGCACAATCACCACATCAAAGTCACTTAATTTGCAATAAAAAAAACCCTGGAGGAGAAACCAACCAAGAGTTATTCTTTCCAGCGATGAAATAACGTGTCTGCAGATGTTTTTACAGGTAGCTTCACTTCCTTGTTTTCTCCATGTTTTTCAGTTTTATGTCAGATCAGAAATCACATGTATTATGACAGCGAGAATCACAGCTAGTAGCAACTAAACAACCTTGGTTGATCTCAAAAAAGCTAAGCAGGATTGGATAAGGTCAGGACATGGATGGGTGACCCCTGGGGGAAGTGTCTGACTGATTCCATATTTTATACTGTTGTGGAAAAAGCAGAGCAGGCCATTGATAAACACCATTACTTCTACAATGTCTCAGAATAAGAAGAGTTGCCCAAATAGGTTTTTCAGGCTGCTTCTAAGAGGATGCTGTCAAACCGAAACATTTAGTGATGGAAGATGGAGATTTATTTCAGCCCATATAAAAGAGAGCGGAATATGACACACTGTTCATTCAGTTTGTTGCTAAAATACGGAGGTGATTTTTGTTTGTTTTGCTTTAGTGGAGGAGGAAGTGTTAAAGCACACCTCAACATCCTTGCCGTTATGACTGAGTGTTTTGAAAGCATGTAAGATTAATTTTGATTGTTTTTCAGGGTTTAAAAGCTTGCATGCAGAAAATAAATGGAATTCAACATCTTGGAAGCAACATTAGCTTTTTGAAAAGCCATTTTTCCCCATAAAATAAAAGAACAACTCTAAAGGAGAGAGAATATATTATCTGGACTTCTAGTCCCATTGTCAGTACAAATAAACTTCAGACATTCAAATGCCCCCCTCTCTTTGGGGGGGGTGAAGAACCGGCTATTGAAACAGGCCTGGGGTTTGTTTTTCCCTCCAGCAACTGGAAGTTGTTAATTGTGCTTTGTGGATCATCCTTTATTCCCCAGTATTATACGGGTGATTTTACTGATGGTTGTTGAATGTTTGTATACTTTCTCCCAGCTAATGGGAAGGGACCTGTTTGCTGTTCAGAGTCCATTCTGATTGGAGCATCTTGTAAGCTGTGTAAAATAAATAAAATAAATATTTTAATTATTTATTACAGACCAATTTCCATAGAAAGAGCCAAGAAAACACTGGACCAGTGCACAGAGAAAAAAAAATCATACCATAAGAAAAAAAGAATTGAAGTAACTTGGAAGGACAAACACACACAAAGAATCCCACAAAGCTAATCTATTTGTATTGCACCGCACCGAACACACCAGTCTGCTCTTGGCAGTCGGCTTCTGTGACCATGCGCAGATGTGGCACGCTATTAACATTTAATCAGAAGGCTCACATAGGCTCAACATTATTACAGTATTGGTGAAACCAGCCTTTTCCAGCCTGGTGTCTTCCCAGATATGGAAAAATTTAACTCCCAGTTGGAAGATTATGCTACCATTTAACAGATCAGCTCAATTGATGCTTCAGCTTTAACACTGCCTGGATATCTCCAGAAGCTCATAAAGAGAATATGAAACTTCTGGTCATCTCTACTGTATGCTCTATATGGAAAAATATTAAGATATCCCAGTCAGTTTATATTCCCATTGTTAAGATGTCAACCATTTAATCTTGTTCTCCTTATCAACATTCTTTGCAATTATCCTTTTCTTTCCATAAACATAAGCCTTTCTTTCATCCTTATTTTTTGAGCAACTATTGTCTTATTTGCATTTCTTTCTTTCTTATCCTTCCCCTCTTTCACTTCTTCATTCCCTTTTTGTATTTTCCATTAGCATAACTACACACATTTCTATGAGACTCTGTCACATATTCTTTTCACTCTGTTCCACGTCACACTGGTTCCCACTGTCCATCCATTTGCTTGGGAGATTAATCTGTCTTCAAATCCTTTTTCATACAGGACTTGTACTGTCTCTTCCCGCAACTGTCTGACTTTTATTCTTGTTTCTTTCACCTGTTTCTTTCTTCCTTTTGCTTCCATATCCATTTTGTCCAAGATCACTCTTGATGCCACCAAAAAACAGTATATCCCACAATGAAAGCTTCCCATCATCCTTGTATCCTTCACTAATTCACTTGGTCTTTCATCAGAAACTATCTAATTAATCATGCTTTTAGATTTATATCCATTCTGTTGCCACATATGGATAGACTTATGCTTAAAGCATGTTTATATTTGTTTTATAATTCTACATATATTATGATCATGAACGAAGTCTCCTTGCTGTACAGGACTTAATAAAGTTTTCAAATATTATTAGAATATTTGAAACCCTTGATGGCATGTACTTCAAAAGGCATAATATAGCAGTATCCTGTCATCATTTACCTATCTGGCATCTTCACTTTTCAAAGAAAGATCCTTCCTAATAGCCAAGTTGTATTAGCATCTCATGCAGAACGTGCAGTTTCAATGCCAGTCCAAAAGATATGACATGCTGACCAACCGCATAAAAACGATTAATTGGCATGTCAGATTGGTGTGATGACAATTTTAGATACCAATGCCCTAATCACTTCCTAGGTTGAGGACATTCAGAGGTCTGTGATAAAAAGAGAACCAAAGAGCTGTTTCAGAAGACCATCTTCTCTTGGCCAATGAGTTCTTTAGTTCCTAGATTTGTCTTCATATTTCCCAAGTAATTTTTTAAGGGTCAGTTTATACACTGCTTTTGCAGGATAGGGTACAACTGCAAACTCATTCATTCATTCATTCATTCATTCATTCATTCATTCATTCATATTAATACCCTATTTCTCTGACAAGATTTGCTTACCATAAAACTACAGAGAGAAATAATGTGTTAAGATACATGGCTAGCTGCCATAACGTATCAGGAACATGACCCAACATGACTTAGTTCTGGACTGAATGACGTAACATTTGCTATTACAGTATTAAAAGGAGGTATTTATCTAGCCTAGTGACACAATAAAAAATTACAAGTACAGTTTCATGGAAGCAGGTACATAACAAAAGCAATACATAGAACACCCCAGATTTGTTCTCCTCCTTGATTTTTCTGGCCTTCTGGTGGCTTTGATCCCCTTTATGTTTTCTTCCAGCTTCCATTCTTGGTTTCCAAGTCTGAACTGACATGCTGAATCCTGACTGATATTCTCTGCAACAAAGTTTGCAGCAACCTTTCCTGTTTTATGATCTGACCTATAAAGTGCTGTTATAAGGATTATTTTTATAAATATATCTAAAACACTTTACTTGGCTGTTGGCATCACTAAGGAGAATTTTGCCGTTCAGCAAGCATAAATGAATACTAAAACAGGCATTTGTGATGACCCAAAAGCATGTGGAAGGAAGGAAGGAAGGAAGGAAGGAAGGAAGGAAGGAAGGAAGGAAGGGAGGGAGGGAGGGAGGGGGGGGGAGGGAGGGGGGAGGGAGGGAGGGAGGGGGGAGGGAGGGAGGGGGGGAGGGAGGGGGGATTTTCAGGGAGACCTTAGTTCCCTAGTACCGATCGGCAAGACCTTTTTCAAACAGAAAAAAAACTGTGAAGCTTCTGTAATACCTTAAACCACACAAAAAGTTTTTTACAAGTCAAGTCAATATGAAAGTTAATTAAAAAACCATTAATCTATAGTAAGAAAGGCTACATTTTCCCTTGTGTATGGGTAAAACACACATATCCCTCTAGATTTTGATGCTAAAATTACAAAGTATTTTTCTCTTATATAGGCCAAATATCAGCGAGCATCTAAACTTGTGATAGCTAACATTTATGCTGATTTTCTTCACTGCACAAATGAAATTATAATTTGACCTCAATAATGAAAAGCTAATATGTTTATTAATGCCCAATCAAAATGGTTGCCTTTTTTTGTTAGATGGTACAACTGAAGTCATGTTGCCTAATCTGTAAAGCAAATATTTAATGTCATTAAAGAAGTAAAATGCTGTTTTCTAACGTATTCTTACACTTTAAAGAGGTAGCTTTACTTCAGCTCAGTACAGAGTTCACCAGAACCAACTACTGGACAGATCTGGGAGAAAATGGGAACATTTAAGCAGCATAGCCTGAAGAATAATCTAGAATGAATTTCTTCTTGTGTTTCCAGATGGTCTAAGTAGCCTTAACATCAACAGTCACTTGACCTGGCTTGTCACACATTACCACGTTGGTAATGAACGTACAGATCCAACATGAAATATCTTAATTTTACACAAGATTTTTATTTCTGTTCTTAAACAGGAAACCACTCCAATTTGCAACTTGCCAAAAGTTAGAGGAGCAAACTCCGATAAGGAAATCATATGTATAGTGGTTAAATGGCGACACGTTTTGAAGAACTTGGCCCATGCGGGAGGCTGAAACGTAAAGTCATTTCTATGACTAAGTTCAAGCTTCAAGGTTGTTTTTTATCCTCATCATAATAAAAGCAACAGTTGTAACCATGGTGTTATAGTTCAAACAATGCCCCCAAGACTCCAAATTTATTGTAGCATTCATCTCCAAGACAAAAGACCTGGTATATGAAAAAAAAGCTCTTTTTTAGCAAAAAGCATGGTTGTTATTTATGGCTCAAATGCAAAGAATAAGGTTGGGGAATTTATCAGAGATGAAGGTATGAAATGTTTTAGCTTGTTCTTCTTTCTCTAATCCATAAACCATTTTCTCAGCCACCCAAGTGAATTCTAATGGAACAGGATTGATGAAATAATATTTTCCTAGCTCTTTAACACTTTGTCTACTACATGTACAATAAAATTTGTTCAGGGAGAATGTGGAATCTCAGAGTCACAAATATTATAAATCAGAAAAAAGTACTTCCCTTTGCAATGAAAGGGAAGGTAGAATCTGTTTTTTAAAATGTTATGCAACATTTTCAGAACAATCCATTTGGCTTTAAGCATTTTTATTTTAAAAAACTTACCAGGCTGTCGCTAAGCAGCTATGCTAATTTTAATTCATATTTAATCCACTTGATTCTGATAAATAGTCACAGATGTGATGCACATATAAAACAGGCGGGGCAGTCAAGGGCACCATCTTGATTTTCTTCATCCCTCTCCCAACTTTGCATATGATAAGGGCTACCCTTGAAAACTATCCGGAAGCTTCAGCTGGTGCGGAATGCGGCCGCGCGGGCAGTATTGGGTGCTCCAAGATCTGCACATGTAACACCGTTGCTCCGTGAGCTGCATTGGGTGCCGGTTTGCTTCCGGGTACAATTCAAGGTGTTGGTTATCACCTTTAAAGCCCTACATGGCATGGGACCAGAATACCTGAGGGACCGTCTTATCCCCATGTTATCGACCCACCCCACCCGATCATCCAGAGAGGCCCTGCTACATACCCCATCAATTAGAGAATGTCATCTGATGGGGTCTAGGAGGCGAGCCTTCTCTGTGACAGCGCCCACTCTATGGAACAGCTTGCCCCTAGAGTTGAGACAGATTTCCTCCCTCCCGACCTTTAGGAAAGAGCTGAAGACCTGGTTCTGCCGCCTGGCATGGGAAGGAGGAAGGGATAGTTCCTCATGGAGATGGCTAATCCCTTAATTTTAATGTCCTTCTTTTAACGAATATCTTATCCATCTGGATTTATAATTATCTTTATATTGTTTGTAATTTTATATATAGATTTTAATTGTTGTTATCCTGTAAACCGCCCAGAGTCCCTTATTCCGGGAGATGGGCGGGGATAAATTTAAATAAAAAACAAACAAACAAACAAATAAATAAATAAATATGATAAAAACTGCTCTATTAAATTAATTAATTTTTAACCTCTCTGGTATGTCTTTTACAAAGAAAAAAGAATGGTCCTTTGACAGTGTAGCATCTCTAAGAGATGCAAAACTGCTCTGTTTGCACCAAGAACAATCAAAAACTAACTCTACTTGCCCCCACCCCCAGGTATGTTTTCACTCAAGATGAGCATTTCATTCCAAAGACAAGCCCTAGATCAGGGTTTCCAGGGTTCCATGGAAGCCAGGGTTCCACGAGAGGTCACTAAGGGTTCCCTGGGACACCACAATTAATTTAAAAAATGATTTCGAATTCGGGCAACTTCACATCGAAGAGGCAAGTTTCATTCTTTATTTTCAGTTTCAGAACACTGTTAATGCATATCTACAGGACTACCCATGAAACGAATATACTGTACTAATTTTGTGACTTCTGGCCTCTATTTGAGCCTGAATGTGCAGAGGTTCCCCGGGGCCTGAAAAATATTTCAAGGTTCCTCCAGGGTTTAAGCAATGTATAAAGGGGCGTGGTGGCTCAGCGGGTAAGATGCCAGGCTTGTTGATCGGAAGATTGCAAGTTCGGAGGTTTGAATCCCTAGCCCTGTGTGCAGAGTGAGCTCCTGCACTAGCTCCAGCTCTTGCCAACCTAGCAATTCGAAAGCATGCAAATGCAAGTAGATGAATAGGTACCACTTCGGTGGGTAGGTAACAGCGTTCCGCGCGTGTCATGCGGCCACATGACCGTGGAAGTGTCTTCGGACAACGCTGGCTCTTTGGCTAACAAACGGAGATGAGCACCGGCCCCTAGAGTCGGACACGACTGCACAATTGTGCGGCGGGTACCTTTACCTTTACCTTTTACCAGGGTCTAAAGGCTGAGAAAGGCTGGTATAACCTATTCCTGAAGGGGGTTGTTTGCAGAGATGGACAAAGTAACCACAGTATGGAGATGCTTTAATATGGATCCCTACACTGAACACAGGGTTGAACTCAGTGGGTCAATCCAACTCTCACCATTCGTTGGATTCTCTGAAATCTCTCATCACAGAGTTTTTGCTCCAAAAAGTTATCGTTTTCCAGGAAAGTGAAGGGGAAAAAACCATGTGTAATAGACATGGTAAGCTCCAAAGGTTTTATTCCTCACAAAAGATGTGCTCTTGATCACATAGGAAAATGAATGTGGTGGGCTTTTTTTCCTCTTTTTTCTTCCTCAGAAGAAACATGATTGTAGTATTTAAGTTGGCCTTAAAAGTCTATTAGATTGCTAGTACAACCATTTTGCCCTTAACACTACTTACCCATCTCTGGAATAAGAGATATATCAATTTAGCTTAACTGGGACAACTTTACCCAGGGGACAGTGATAAAAGAGATCTCCACTTGAACATCTCAGATCTGAGATTCTGTCCTGGGAGAGCATCAAGACAAATATGTGAGACTCTTGCTATTTTATTGCCTTTGCTGCTTAGTCTGGATAGGTGATTCTGTTTACTGTCTGAAACTGTACATTACTGATCAAACAATTGCAGAGAAATAGACATGTTCCAACAGACCCACAACAATGCATTTCACAGCTCTGAACACTCTTTCTCCCTCTATCTGGTTCTCTGATCTCTTGTTTCTGCTTCTCATGATGCTTTATCTGAACTTTGCCCTACCTGCTTTGAAGCAGGCTAATTCTCACTCATTTATCAAACTGGGTTTTCCTCTACATTTGAAAAGTTCTCTGGACTCCAGGACTCTCAGACTGCTAGGGAGAAGTAGCAGGTAGCTAGAGTAATGCTGGACACAAAGCTTGTTTTCCTCTTCTCCTTTAGATAACAGTAGACAGACACAAATGGGTGAGTGCAATTGACTAAAACAAAGGAGGATAGAACATTCTCTGTATTTGTAAGAAACTTACTTTAAGACCTAAGTTTTAAAATGGAGAGTGTTTATTAAAGGTATTAAGGGAGAGGCAAAAAGGCAAAGCAGATGGAAATTTGAAAAATGAGCATTACCCATTTGCAGCACTGGGTGACCTTATCTAAGCTCAGAAACTACGAGTCAACCCTGGTTTGTACTTAGAGACCTCCAGGGAATATCAGGGCTATAAGCTAGACTGGGAAGTTGAAAGACATCCCAGAAGAAGACAGTGGCAAACCACTCCTAGACGGACACCAAGAAACTTATATGGTTATCCCATGAAGTCACCTGAAATAATGGAGCAAGATTCAGCATTTCCATAAAAAAAATCATGATCTATGTTTATTATCTTTACAAGAGGGACCTTAGAGCATCTTTCATCCGTTAGATGAATTGCTCATCAGCAGGACAATCCTCTTCTCGCTCTTTTGGTTCCAGGAGAAAATCTGCTTTTGCTTAGAAAAAATTTAGCTTAAAATCTCTTAATTAAAAAAGGAAGATGTTTGGCTATTTCTGGCAGACTTGATACATCAAGACTCCTCCTGTTTCAGAAATCTGGGAAAGCTGCATGGTATTTCAAGTGAGCTTTGAACACTAGCCATCCTGGTCAAGAGTACAAATAGTTTTAAAGAAATAGATACAGAAGGATCACCTATAGCTAAAGTTGTTCTTTCATTCTGTGTCATTCATTCATTCATGCATTCATTGAATTTATATGGCCATCCATCTCAAGTACATGACCTTGGGCAGCCAGCAATACTTAAAAACAGAATAAAAACAATACAACAAAATTATAAATAACAACCGGGAAAGACAAGCAACAGCAACAACTACACTATCAAATCACTGCTTCTTCCTTACTCTCTTCCACTTGCCTGTAAATGCTATTCTTTTGCAAACAAAGAGATGTAGTGAACCTCCATAAAACCATTTTTCTTTCTTGAGGCCATTCCATGGCCTCAAGAAACTAGATTCTCCCTATTTGATGTGGTCACTATTATTTTTCTTATTGATCATGTTGACAGCCATACTAATGATGTTGACTTCCCTTTTCATCTCTTATCTACTGCACCTAAAATCAGGTCCATGATTTGACTTAATTTAATTCTGCATCTTCTCGCTGAAATAGAGGGACATCTCTCTCTCTCTTTCTCACACACACCTTTTTGTTGTTGTTCAGTCGTTTAGTCGTGTCCGACTCTTCGTGACCTCATGGACCATAGCACGCCAGGCCTTCCTGTCCTCCACTGTCTCCCGGAGTTCCTTCAAATTCAAGTTCATTACATCGGTGATGCTATCTAACCATCTCATCCTCTGCCGTCCCCTTCTCCTTTTGCCTTCAGTCTTTCTCAGCATCAGGGTCTTTTCCAGTGACTCCTCTCTTCGCATTAGGTGGCCAAAATATTTGAGCTTCAGCTTCAGCATCTGTCCTTCCAATGAGCAGTCAGGGTTGATTTCCTTTAGGATTGACTGGTTTGACCTCCTTGCAGTCCAAGGGACTCTCAAGAGTCTTCTCCAGCACCACAGTTCGAAAGCATCAATTCTTCGGCGCTCAGCCTTCCTTATGGTCCAACTCTCACAGCCATACATTACTACTGGGAAAACCATAGCTTTAACTATACGGACCTTTGTCGGCAAGGTGATGTCTCTGCTTTTTAATATGCTGTCTAGGTTTGCCATAGCCTTCCTCCCAAGGAGCAAGCGTCTTTTAATTTCATGGCTGCAGTCACTGTCTGCGGTGATCTTGGAGCCCAAGAAAATAAAATCTGTCACTGCTTCCATTTCTTCCCCTTCTATTTGCCAGGAAGTGATGGGACCAGATGCCATGATCTGGGTTTTTTTAATGTTGAGTTTCAAGCCAGCTTTTGCACTCTCCTCTTTCACCCTTATCAAGAGGCTCTTTAGTTCCTCTTCACTTTCTGCCATTAGGGTGGTATCGTCTGCATATCTGAGGTTGTTGATATACCTACCCAGATATAGAAGCACACACAACGTCCTCTGCTTATTTCTTGGAACTTTCTAATTTATGTTCATTAGACCAGGAGTACCCAACCTTTTTGGCACCAGGGACCGGTTGTGGAAGACAATTTTTCCACGGACCGGGGGGGCGGGGTTTGCAGGTGGGAGCTAATCGCACAGACAGGGGGTGGGGTTTGCAGGCGGGAGCCAATCGTGCAGACGGGGACGGGGTTTGCAGGCGGGAGCCAATCGCACAGACCACCACCACTCACCTGCTGTATGGCCCACTTCCTAACAGGCCACGGCCCACTAGTGACATTTCCTTGCCTGCTTCCTTTGAGAATCTCTTCTGACCTTTGCATCAAGACCTTCTCACTCCCCACCAAACCCCATCTCCTCCTGCATTTATTCTACCATCCTTACATGACATACAACCTAGTTTCAAGGGGGTAGAGGCACAGGGGAAAGTGGAAACCAGAAATGGGGGAAAGGATAGCGTAAAGAATTTATTACGTAATCTGCAAACTTCTCCTTTTGATTTTCCCCCTCTCCCTTGATTTCCATACTTCACTGATCACTGATATGTTTGGAGAACATGGTAAAAATGCATTCCCCCTCCTCCAAAAACTCTGGATACTCACCCTTCTAGACCTAGGTTACAGCAACAATTTAGTATTCTTTTTAAAAATTTTACTTCTGAAATGTTGCCAGAACTTTTTTTTTTCCATGCAAATGAGAGAGTAGTTTTACAAGGAAAAAAAGAAATCAAGTCTCCCTCCTCTGGATCATAGCCAAGATGCAATTCACCATATTACAAATCTTTTTGTAATCCATAATGTATCTAGATTAGAGCTCCTTTAATTTAAACCAATGCATCAGCTTAATACTTCAAAAAGTTTCAACTCTATTGTGGATTGTAAATATAAACATACTGTATTTTCTCCTACAGTACAAACAATCTTAACAATCAAGTATCTTATTTATGTACAGAATCTTTTTGTTGTTGTGGTTACCTTATTAGCATTTTATTACATTGTGATGCGTGGCATACTGTATATTATTCTGCATTTTTCATTTCCACTGGATTTTAAGACTTTGATGCTCCCTTCCTTCCATTGTTTCTTCCAAATAATTCCTGAACTACAATTTACATCTGTATTACAGTACTTTATCCTGACACAGAAATGAAAGTTAATTAGTTTCTATGACGACCTGCTGCATAAAAGGACCACAGGTTCTTTCACGTAAGTAAATACATAGCAACTTGGTATTCAGAGAGCAGAGTATATCAGCATTAAATACAAATAATATGAATTTGTTTCTCTACGACAGAAAGAGACTTTAGCCAGATGACATTATTCATTAGAGCAAGCATTTGTCAGAGAACAGATGAATTCCAACTTACTTTGATGTTTCTCTTGGCAAGAGGAAATTTTCAAAACACTGCTAGGTAACCGTGTTCAGATACTAACAAGCAGTATTTTTAAACTTCAATTAAATTTACAAAGCCATGTGTATTGCATAAAGATATACATATTAATATAGGGGCGTGGTGGCTCAGCGGGTAAGACACCAGGCTTGTCGATCAGAAGATCGCAAGTTCGGAGGTTCGAATCCCTAGCCCTGCGTGCGGAGTGAGCTCCCGCACTCACCCCAGCTCTTGCCAACTTAGCAATTCGAAAGCATGCAAATGCAAGTAGATGAATAGGTACCACTTCGGTGGGTAGGTAACAGCGTTCCACGTGCGTCATGGCGGCCACATGACTGCGGAAGCGTCTTCGGACAACGCTGGCTCTTCGGCTAACAAACGAAGATGAGCACCAGCCCCTAGAGTCGGACACGACTGCACAAATGTGCGGGGGGAACCTTTACCTTTTTTAAAATATTTTTTTTAATAAATATTTTATTTATTATTTATTTATTTATTTATTTATAAATATTTATTTATTTATTTATTTATTATGTATTAAAAAAAATTAAAAAAAATTAATACATTTTAAAAGGCCGAAGCCATATGACGCCATAGACACTGGTTAGAGCATCCATGCAGATGTAGTGCAGTGATAAAGGAGGGGTGTGGACATGCACACACAGACACACATGCACATCACTGTCCTCGCTCAGTGGTCCATACTGGAAATTGCTTCTATGGTGTCAAATCAATTGGGGCAGAGGGGGAAGCTACATGGACAGTTTGTACTTGGCCCCTTATACTCATTTGTTTTCATAATTACCGTGGCATTGCGGTAATTATGAAAACAAATGAGTACAAGGATAAAATTAGAGAACTTCTACAGAAAACTAAGAAGGGACCCAACCAGCAAAATAACGAAACAAACAAACACACTGATCAAGAGCTCCTCCCTCCCCCTCAACGTACTTCAACGGACCTGCAAAACAGAAGCTCTCTCACCAAGACTATATGGACTCCCCAAAATCCACAAAGACGCAATCCCACTCAGACCCATCGTAAATGCCATCGGCTCTCCAACATACGAATTATCAAAACATTTGGCTACTCTTCTACAGACCCACTGTGGACAGACTTCATCTCACATAAAAGACTCAAGACACTTCATAAACAAAATCGGCACCCATAAACTTAACCCCACGACAAATTAATCCGTTTGATGTCATCTCCCTGTTCACCAAGGTTCCAATAAAGAACACCATGGCACTCATCGAACAGATCTTCCCAAAAGACATCACGGCGCTATTCCAACATTGCCTGACGACTTGTTTCTACGAACAAACGGAGTAGCCATGGGAAGCCCCCTCAGCCCGGTTATAGCAAACTTCTGCATGGAACATTTCGAAAAACAGGCTTTAGAATCGGCACCCCTCACACCAACAGTCTGGTACCGGTTCGTGGACAACACTTTCACCATTTGGAGTCATGGGGAAGAAGAATTAGAGAAATTCCTGAACCACCTCAACAGCATCCACCCGAATATACAATTCACCATGGAAAAAGAAATGGAAGGCAAACTGCCATTTTTAGATGTCATGATCATACGCAAACCGGACCTGCAATTAGGACGCAAAATCTACAGAAAACCCACCCACACAGACCGGTATCTACACAAAGATTCCAATCACCACCCACGACAAAAAAGAGGCATCATCAAAACACTAGTGGATCACGCAAATCAGAACTGTGAAGCTCAATTTCTCAATTCTGAACTCAACCATTTGGATTGGTGCCTACAGGCGAATGGCTACTCCAAGAATGAAATCAGGAGAGCTATCAAACCAAGAAAACAGCACTCAACTGAAGAAAAACAGCCCCCCACAAGCAAAATATTTCTGCCCTACATTAAAGGAGTCACGGACCGCATGGAAAAACTAATGAAAAAGCATAACCTCCAAACAGTCTTCAAACCCACCAGAAAAATACAACAAATGTTAAAATCAGCAAAAGACAAAAGGGAGCCCCTCACCGCTGCAGGAGTTTACTGCATACCCTGCAGCTGTGGACAAGTATATATTGGGACCACAAAATGCAGCATCCACACCAGGATAAAATAATAATAATAATAATAATAATAATAATAATAATAATAATAATCCCTTATCAGCCAAAGTCCAAGGACTTTTGGAACTCCAGTTTAGTATGTACCCCTTTTTGGCAGAGTGACTTTGTTCCTCCACTTTGCTCATTAGAATAGAATTTGTGTTAACTTCTATGTTCCACAACTTACTAATAGGATTGCTAGTAATTATTATAGTGAAATGAAATCAGCACAAACTATTAGATCTGTTTAAACAAGTTAAAAATAAACCTTGATTAAATGTGCTTTTTAAAGAAACTGCTCATTAGGGCTTCAGGGCCTTCCAATAAATTGGTGTTTCATTAACATCAAAGAATGAATCAAGTTTAAACTCACACAAATTATTCTTTAAAAAAAATAGCTTTAAACAGAATAACCTGGATTACAACAACTGCAAGAACCAGATATGGCATCGGCTTTATACTTGCAAACAAACAGTAGAGAAGCTTCAAAAAGAATCTACCTTTTCATAAGGGCACATGAAATTAGAAAAAAGGAGGAGGAGGAGGAAAACTGGTTTATAGTCAGTTGCAACACCAAGGTGCAATACGTTTGAACTATTTAAGATGTGCCAGAGAATGTATTAATTTATGCTGCCACTTCCCATGTTTATGGATGATTTCTGTCCTCTCTTCCAAATGTTTCTTTACTTCGGAGAGGAATAAAAAATGTTAGGAGGAGCAACATAAGTGCCACCCATTCTTCTATCACTACTTTTATGAAGTATCTGTGGACCAACATCCTGATCACAAACCACGTGGTAGGAACTTAGTCTATCTTAGCAATGGGACATCCACCAACAGATACTTGTCTAGTGCAACTTAGGAAGTGGGTGATATATACTATATTATCTTATGACATTATATTAGTAGTTTATATCCTGTACAATGTCTTTATACCAGTATATCCAGTTTTCGGATTACTTTTAATGGAAAGTAAGTGATTATACACATACACACACACTTTATAAAAAGACTTAATATGGAAGAGTTGAATCTGCTAAATTTGTGATTTAATTTATTAAAGCATATTGAATTCATTGTGTTTTAAAAAACGATGTATTTGAAAAAAACATTACCTATCTCCACCTACTATAACGTGGAGGAGAACATGTGGCCATTAGCAATGAAATTTGACACATGGTTGTCTCCTGATCTTTACGTCCATACACATGCTAGTTGCACTGCAAAAAAAAAAGAAGATGTAATACTCAAGTATTGAGTATAGTATAGAGTATTGAGTATAGTGGGCGCGATGGGTCAGTGGTTAAGATGCCAGGCTTGTCGATCGGAAGGTTGGCGGTTCAAGACCCAAGCACCGCGTGACGGAGTGAGCTCCCGCACTCGCCCCAGCTCTTGCCAACCTAGCAATTCGAAAGCATGCAAATGCAAGTAGATAAATAGGCACCACTTCCGTGGGATGGTAACAGCATTCCGCGTGCATCATGCCGGCCACATGACCGCAGAAGCGTCTTCGGACAGCGCTGGCTCTTCGGCTAAGAAACTGAGATGAGCACCGGTCCCTAGAGTCAGACACGACTGTGCAGGGGAAAACCTTTACCTTTACCTAATACTCAAGTACTCTTTAAAAAGAGCCAGCCGCTTTAAGTAATTAATGTCCCTTAATTAAATGCTCCAAGCCATAGAGAATGACGTCCTTCCAGAAACTATGCTTATGGTGAAAGCCACAGAGAAACATTTTTGTTGAAGCATTTTCGTGTGTCTGTTTTGCACAGTTTTTTAAAGTTTAACCTCTGTGGATCAATGTGCTTCCTTAAAAGACTTTAATAAATTAAAGTGCAGAGAGCTTTTTTTCACCACGCAGAAAAAGCTGATGAGACAGGTTTAGTTTAATCTCAGGCAATAGAAGTCATTAACCATTCTCTCGAGGATTAAAATATAGCTTGCCCTTTTCTTCTCTCACTTATCATTAGCATCACTTTAATCTCCTAGCGTTTCACACTGCTATTTTAATCATTACTTACTGCCTTTTGACAACTGCAGAACATGCTTTTTTCTCATTGAGGCAATATCCTGGTTTTAGCTGACAAATGTAGGACATAATGTAAAAATATCAAAGTGACATCTCTTGAAACACACCTTCATCATAAAAAAACTCAAAAGTTACAATATTCCTTTGTCTCTCCCGCGCCGCTGTTGAAACGTTTATCTAGGCAAAAAGTTTGTTTTAAATAATACAACAGTTATAGGGTACATATTATGTCTAGAACAGTAGATCGGCGATGAATGGATTCCAATACACACAAGTGGTGTAACGTTTTTGTGTCTCCTTAAGCTGTAGAGTCATAAACTTGAAAGTATTCACTTAAAAAAAATCTTCCATTGCAGCGTGAAAAAACTAAACAAACTATAATGAAATGTGAATTTGAAAAAGTACGTAAGACTAGGCATTAGAGAAATAGCCCATAAACTGCCCACTATTTTGGCCTAGCAAAAGTAAGGCTTTACTCTGTATTATTAAGGTTACAAAAAGTCACCAAGTCCAACTGCCACCAAAAATCAAAATATGCATAGAAGGCTCTCTATATCTTTTACATTAACATTGTACTGAAGATGAATTAATAAAACAAGCACCTCAAGAAAAGTTGTTCTTATTGTTGCTGTTGCGTGCCATTGATTTAATCTCAACCCATTTTGAAATTAAATCCTTTGCTTTGCAGGATCTCTGCCACACTGAAACAGTGGGAGCCTCACAGAAAATGCAAATGCAAATGAAATTTCATTAGCCAACTGCACTGTAAGACAGACTGTACTTCTCTTCCTGCTTTGATGAAAACATGAATTTTCGTAGCGCAGGGCATTCTTCACCCCTTTTAACCTGCAGCTTGGGCTGTTGAGAGTTGTCTTCAAAACATCTGGAAGACTACAGGCTTGCCCACTTCTGCTTTAATATTTAGAGCTCAGCCAGGTTTTTAGTTAAAATTTCTTGCAAAGAAAGTTAAACTATCAGATCTTTGGCTGAAAAGTAAACAAAAATATTTAGCAACCAAAAACATTTTTTCTTTTTTTTTTCTTTTTCCACAGTTTGTAATGTTTGGCCTCAAGCCCTTTAATCTAGTCCATCTGTAATGATCTCATAGTACTTTCAACCATTATTTAACTCTTAGAAAAAAAAATATGTTTCACTATATGTTTCAACAATAAAACCCCTTCTTAAGCTTCACAAAGCAGAACAATTCATTATTTGATCTCTCTCCAGGTTCAAAGTCTGTCTTACTGCAATACTTCAAAGAAAGTCTGTAATCAAAGACAAACAGCTGTGAAAACAATCTTTTATTACTTTATTATCATCTAGTATATATCTTTGGGATAAACCAATGAAAATGCTACACAAATAACATACTTTTCCCTCTAAATAGTTACTAAATAAACTATAAATAGATTCAGCAACCTTTCTCTAGAGCAGAGCTTTCCAAACTGTGTGTCGCGACACAAAAGTGTGTCACCACACACAGTCTGGTGTGTCGCCTCACAACCCGGAAGCGCTGATCATCATCAGCGCTTCCGGGTTTTCCTGCGGCGACACACCAACTGCAGCGCGCAAAACCCGAAAGCAGCAGCAGCGCTTCCGGGTTTTTGCGCGTTGCCGCACTTCCGGGTTTTCCCGCGGCGACACACCAACGCCGGTTGGTGTGTCGCCGCGGGAAAAACTTTGGAAAGCCCTGCTCTAGAGTCTTAAGCAAAGCTGGTGCCATCTCAGCCTGGCACTCCGAAACATTTCAGTTCTGCCTTTTCCTGACAGATCTGCAGAATCGTGGCACCTGAATGTTAATACGTATTGCTTTATGCAAATGCACAATCTATTTTCACAAACAAGTTAATTCAAATGCATTCATTCTGGTTTCCAGGTACTGCAGCGTGTAAGGAGTGTATCCTCAAATGAGGAAGAATTTGATCCATAATAAAAAGTCACCGAAAATGTAGTCTTTCAAATCAGCACAATTACTGAAATACTTTGCTGCCTTATTAATGTGGAAGCGAATATAGCAAAACAACATAAAAATAACCACTTTTTTTTAAAAAAAAAATCCAATAGAACTTTTGTTTTTTTTCTACATATACTTTTCAGAATTCAATAATTCACTGCAGATGTAATATTTGCCAATCTATCATGGTTAAAAGAGGTGAACAGGAAAACTATCCCAGAAGTTTTATCCTACCTAAGGAGACGATAAACCTTGCTGTTGGGGCTAGATTTCAAAATGTTGGAGATAATGTTCCACCTCTTGTCTGGATGAACTTTCATCAAGGCAGAGGCAAGAACATCACAATCAGGTAGTTCCTAAATAGACTAAGACACGTCCACACCTCACCATATTGCTCTGGTCTATGTCTTTTTAAAAGGTACACTGAAAATGTTGCTGTCAGTGGGTAAGAGAAGCTGAAGAATTAGGAATACTAATATTACTTTTATTTGAAAAGAACATGGCTACTTGACCATACTACAAAAGGTTATAGCCAAGGATTTTGGAAATAACAAATAAATTGTGTATGTTTTTTTTTTAAAAAAGTAACTTGTTGATTCATTTATGTAGCCAGTGCAACTTTACTAGTTCTCCTGGACCTCCTGACAGTTTTATACAACATGACATTGTCCCTGTGTGTAAGATAGAGATTGGTCCTTCTATTCATGGTTTTGCAACAGTTCTAGGCATCCAGGTTGCATCTTCTTCCCTATGCTGTCCAACTTCTCCATGAAGCTGCTGAGTTATCTCATCTGGATCATTAGGCTGAAGATATCCACCTCTACCGCTACTTGCCCTCCACTTCCGAGGAGACAAATGTTGTCCTTGAATGTCGCTTCAGTTTCGTAATGGGATGGTTGAGGGGTAGTAGTAAGCTGTAATTAATTCCGGTACAATAAAGATACAGTACTTTGGACAACAGGAAGCAGATAAAACATTTGGGTTCAGGTGTGCTAGATAGACTTGCACTTCTCTTGAAATACCAGGTCGGCAATTGGAGAATGCTCTCTCATCCTCAGCTATCAATGGATTCCTAAGTAGCATTTGGCAAGTTGTTACATGTTCACAATTATATCTAGAGTGCCAGTTTAGACTGTTCCTCAGCCAGTCTGATCTGGTAGCAGTTATCTACATTTTGGATATACCTCAAGGTGATTATTGTAATGTGCTTTCTTTGGAGCTACATTTAAAAAGGATCTGGGAGATTCAACTATTACAAAATGTGAGAGTTAGACTACAGACCAATGAACGTTATTGGAATCAGGTGAACATCATTTTGAAATGGTTGCCAGTTGTTTTCTGAATACAATAGAAGACCTAAATGGCTAAGGGCCAGACTTTCTGAGAAATCACTTTTCACATCATAAATCACTGAGATCTGTAGGTAAGATGTTTTTGAAGATGCCCCCACAAAGTCTCTTTACTGAGCATGAGGAGAGGGCCTTATTCTGAAAGCATTCCTTCAGGAACTGTATTTGTCTTCAACACTCTCAATCTTTTGAAGAGCAGCCAAGTTGTATGTCTATTGCCAAGGCTTCAATTTTTTAACTTGTGATAATTTGGACATTTGTTTTACTACGTGATTCTTATTTTTATATTCTGCACTTGTAGATCACAGGCCTGTACTAAAGAGATTAGCAAAATTCCATCCATTGGATTCCAAATGTTTGCCTGTTCTCTAAAAATTGCCCAAACCTCTCAACGTTTCCTGTGAATTTCAGTCATTTTAAGGAAAGAGCATCCAGAACCAAAAGATGCTACCAAGCTATGACACATCCCATCACTTTTAATTTTCAGCCTAGACATAAAATATTTCTATTAATGGTGAGGACTATCTAAAGAAAAGTCCTACTTTTCAAGCGTACACCAAGAAAAAAAGTGAAAAAGAAGAAATGTACAGTAACTTGCAACACTTGTGACCAGATTGTGGTCCTGCCTGAGAACCTGGCTCCAGCATGTGCGTGTGTCAAGTGCAAGCTTGTAACACTCCTTGAAGAGAAAGTGTGCAGAAATGACTACCCTTCAACAGAGTGAGAGAATGAAGATGTAATAGCTCAATGGAAGGAGAAACAGAAATCCATGACAATGATCTTCAAACAAAAGAGCAAGACCAGCGGACATGAAAACCAGAAGGAAGTGCAAAGAAGAGGTTCTTAGCTTTTTCTGGAAGAAACAGGCTCAGAACCTCCAGGGGAAGACCCAGTGTTACTGTCGGGATAGGACAGGGGATCCCTAAAGGGCAGAAGGGACAGAGCTGTGCTTGCATAAAGACAAAGAGCTGGAAACCCTTTACTATGAGGAATGGAAGCAAATGTGTGAAGACTGAACCAAATGATGCATGAAGTATGCTGTCAGCCAGGATCAAGGATGGAACACAACAATTTGCAAGACTTACCAAGAACTTCAGTCATCACTTCCTACTAGTACTTGTAGGGTCAGCTTTCACTGCCAATAACAGATGAAACATTTATTTATTTACTTGCTTAATTATTAATTTATTTGGTACTTCACCACAATCAGAGACTCTCAACGGTTCACATGGATCAATAGATATATAATAAAACATCCATTATACAAGAATATAAAAACAATTAAAGACAAATCATTACAAAATAACCAATCATTCAGTCCGATGGTATGAGTTTTCCCCATCCAAATGCTCTCCAAGGTTTTTAACATCTTGCAGAAAGCCAGTCGAGTGAGGACATATCAGTTTTCCTGACTGGAAGCTCTTCCAAGGTGCACCAACCGAAAAGGAAGACACATGTGCCCTCTGGGATGTCCACGTCAGGTGGGTCAATGTAGGGTGGAGAAGCTAATACTCAAGTGCTAGGTGGCTCAGCGGGTAAGACGCCAGGCTTGTCGATGGCAAGTTCGGAGGTTCGAATCCCTAGCCCCGCGTGACGGAGTGAGCTCCCGCACTAGCCCCAGCTCTTGCCAACCTAGCAATTCGAAAGCATGCAAATGCAAGTAGATGAATAGGTACCACTTCGGTGGGTAGGTAACAGCGTTCCGCGTGCGTCATGCGGCCACATGACTGTGGAAGCGTCTTCAGACAACGCTGGCTCTTCGGCTAACAAACGGAGATGAGCACCAGCCCCTAGAGTTGGACATGACTGCACAACTGTGCGGGGGGAACCTTTACCTTTACTAGCACTCCAGTGCCAAGCCATCTAAGGCTTTAAAGGTCAAAAATGGTCCTTGGAATTGCAATCAGAAGCTAACAGGAATCAATACAGGGCCTTCAATGCAAGTGTAATATGCTCATGCCAACAGGTATCTGCCAACAACAGGGATGCTGAATTCTGGATCAGGTGGCCTTCAAATGCAGCCCATGTTGAGCAGATTGCAGTAGTCCAGGTATAAAGCACATTACCATGGACTTTGGAGATCTAGAAAAGAAGATGGGGGGTCAGGTGGTGTTCTCTCATATAGACTATGGAAAAAGATGAACAAGAACGCAAAAAAATGCTGCAAGTGAATAACTGGCTGAGCAAATAGGGCGCATTAGGTTATAGAGAATTTGGTCTGAGATATGTGGATGATGGATGGCTGGCACCGGCAGAGTTGCACCTGACAAGGACTACTTAAAATGTGCTTGAGCAAAGTATGACAAGCTTAATTTTGGAGGCTTTAATATGAATTCTGTGGGAGTGGAAAACAAAACACTGGAAGGACTTCAGATAAAGATGGGTACGCTGAAGAGGGAAGTGGGAGTGTTATTGTAATGGGCACTTCTAAAAGAAGAAAAATTAGGAATGGAACTATCTCATGAAAGTCATGGCCTTTACTGTCTACTGTATGTCCTAATGCTCAGAGTATGGGAAATAATTATTATTATTATTATTATTATTATTATTATTATTATTATTTGAACTCTTAGAGCCAAAAAATAAACATGATTTAACAAATACAGCTGAAGAAATCTAAAGTTCAGACTGAGACTATGTTGGCTAAAGATGCTAGGAACAAACAGTGCTTCCTCAGAGACATTCAAAATCAAAGGGAAAGAATCAATATAGTGGCTGCTTAATAAAGCCAACCGGGTGCTAACAGGTAACAAAGGAAAGGCAACTTGTATTTTGGCTCAGTCTTCTCTGAGAAGAGAACATATGTTCCACCGGGGGCTCCTCAGAACGGCAGGATGCAAGCTGGCAGCAACATAGTCAAGGAATATACAGTATATTTAGTCTGAATAAATTCAAATATCCAAGGATCATGATGGACTTGTTTGACGGAACCTTTTACAAATCCTGGAGAACTGGTGAAACGGAGGATGACTAGAGAAGGACAAATGTTGTCCTTGTCTTCAAAAAGACAAAACAAGACAACCAGGGACCACCTACCAGTCAGCCTGAAGTTGGTATCTGGTAAACTCTAGAACAGATTGTACAGAGATTGACCCGAGGACCTTAAAAACATGCAGGAATTAGTCAAAGCTAGCATGGGTCTGTCAAGAACAAGCTTTGCCATTCCATCCCTAGCATATTTTTGACAGCGGAACTTCCTCACATAATGTTGTATATGTAATGTATCTTGATTTCCACAACGCATTTGAGAAAACACCCTATGGTGTTTTGATTAGCAAACTCATTAAGTGTGGAATGGATGGCATTAATAATTAAGTGGATACATGGTTGGCTCAAAAAACCTATTCAAGGACTTCTCATCAACAAGTATCCATTAAACCGAAGTATTAAGTAATGTACCACAAAGTTCAATCCTGGGGCCTCAACATTTTTATTAATAACCTGTAGGAAAAAGTAGAAAGAATGCCTGCAGATGTCCCAAAACTGGGTGAGAAAACTAATACCCTAGAGTACGTAGATAAAACTGAAAATTATCTTGGTAAGTTATAGAAATGGGCAGAGAATAACATATTGTTATTCTCTGCGATAGCGCCCACCCTGTGGAACATCTTGCCCCCAGAGGTGAGGCAGGCGTCCTCCCTCTTGGCCTTTAGGAAGTCCCTAAAAACCTGGTTCTGCCGCCTGGCGTGGGACAAAGGTAGAGATAGTTCCTCCTGGGGGTGGTTAGTTTAATAATGACCTCCTTTTAAGATCCTACCATCCTCTGGATTTTTATATTCTTATTTATTGTACTGTTTATTGTATTTTAATGATTATTGATTTTTAACTTTAATTTTAACATTTGTTGTAAACCGCCCAGAGTCTACCGTGGTAGAGATGGGCGGTGATAAATTTGATTAATAAACAAATAAATAAATAAATAAATAAATAAATAAATAAATATTGTTCTAGAAAAAAAGTTAGAAAAACAACAGAACCAACAGTAGGTAAAGAAAAAGGGTTAACTTATTGAGAGTTGTTAGAACAGGAACATGGAGAATATAAGATGAAATCAAGAGAGCAACTGACTGCAGAAGGATGTAGTTTTCGGTGGTTTTCATATGTACAGTTAAGAGAAAGGTTTAAGGTAGATAATAGGACATTTGGTATTGAGCAGCAGCAGATTTTGAGAGCAGCAGATTTTGAACTATGTACAAATGATGAACATGTAATTGTTAAATGTATAAACTTTTATTGATTTTTGAAATGGAAAAAGAACAAGTGAAAGACTATATGATAAAATGGGCTAAGAACTTTGGACACAATATATTGATGGAACAATGGGAAAATATGTGGTTAAAAGGATTGAAATTTACATTATGTTATAACTTAAAAAATATTTTTTTATAAAATGATGTACCATTGGTATATGACTCCAGGAAAATTGTCTAGAATGTATAAAGGTACATCAAATATATATTGGGAATGCAGACAACATCAAGGGTCATTTTATTATGCTTGGTGGCCTTGTAAAAAAGCTAGAAATTTCTGGGTTCAAATACATATAATACAAAGAATTTTAAAGTTCAACAGTCAACTGAAACCAGAACTTTTCTTGCTGGGATTAATGGACAGTCAATTAGAAAAGAGCCATGGAAGATTATTCTTATATATGATTACTGCTGCAAGACTATTATATGCGCAAAAATGGAAAGATTCTGAAATACCCACAATGGTTGGTGAAGATGACGGAACTAGCATCAGGTATTTCCGGTCACTGATCAATGTGGTTGTTTGATTAGAAAAAGAGAGTCCCTGATGGGCTTTTTGCTGAAAAAAGAGAAAAATTAACTTGTGATTTATTTATTTATTTATTTATCCAGCTTCTCTCACTGCTTTATGGGTTTGCAGATTAGAATGGGTAGCTTTTAGAAAGAAGGCAATTATGATGCAACTTTAGAGAGAGAGGGTAAAATATAAATGCATTTATAACCACTGTCAAAAAGATTGGAAGCCATTTCTTTATCATCTTCTCTTCTCTTTTCTTTTTTTTTCTTTTTTCTTTCTTACTTATTCACTATTCTTCCTTATTTTCTTTGCTTCTTTTCTAATATTGATATTGTTTTTATCTTGTTAAAAAATTCTTCAATAAAAATTGTATTTAACAAAAAAACAACGGAACCTATTATCTGAAGAGGTGGCAAGTTCTCCTTCACTAGCCTCAAGTGAAGGTTACCAGCCATCTTATCAAAGATTTTCTAATGTGGATTCCTGCACTGAGCAGGGCAGGCGCTCTGGATGCCGTCAATGGATTCTTCTATATGTTTTTACTCTAGTATTTGGTAGTGGTGAACTCTGCTGCTGTTGCCTTCTGTTCCCAACCGGTTCCCAGTTTATGTTATACAAGCAAGCACCAAATAAAGAGCTGAACAGAATTCAGATCTCTACATTTCAACAAGCTTCAGTTAATTCCCTAATCATTCTTCATTGCACCGTGACAGAAGTTCTAAGCACAAAAAGAAATAAATGCTCGCCACTCCAGGTTTTAACAATCACTTACATTTCTTCAATCTATTTCTCACAGTCTCTGGCAGAGATTACTTTCAATCAAACCAATGCTTTGCTTTAAGAGCAAAGCATACACAGCTGCATAATGCTAAATTAAATTTTGTTTTTAATCTCGAGCAGTTTTAGGCCGACCTATTCTTTTTTGCCCCAGAACGCTATTATTTTGTGAATTACAGTTGAGTGCCCATTTTGTATAATCAGTATTCTTATCTACCCAGGATGCAAAGAGGAAATTGCCTGAAAATCTTTCAGTTCAATTAACCTTTGTCAGGAGATATCAGGAATTCCCTAGTTCACTGAAACTATTAGTTCAGCTATCAGTTTTAGGCCACCTGTAGTAAACAGGGATGCAAGGGGCAAGTTGGAGAAATAAAGAACAGTTGTTTGTAACTACAATGGAAAATATGATACAAAATCAGGAGAAGTCTGGCAGCACTTTTCTGACTAACAAATTTATTAAAATTGCAACTCATGAAAGCTTATGCCTTTTAATATAATTTGTTACTTGGAAAAGATGCTACCAGACTTTTTCTGACTTTCACCACCATAGAGTAACGTGGCTCCCCTCCTACAAGAAGAGAAAAATGTTTCAGGGCCAAAGGAACAGTAAATGGCGCAAGTCCTGTTCTGCCGCCTCTATTCCCAGAAAAATTTGTAGCTGGGCGCTAGCGTTTCCCCCAATCTTTCTACGACTAATATTAAATCATTTGCACGCCACTTCTATTATTTAATGCACGTACTAGGATAAAAGAAAAACTCACAGCCTTAAGAGCCATTCATCTCAGGTGGACCACTCAAATCCAACCAAATGAAACCATCACAAACTTGTCAACATCTGACCACTTGACAAAGCAGAAGCTGAAGCCTCAAACTTCACCAAGTACCTGACGTACCTCCTTCAAGCCCATTATCCACAAGATGAGGTGGGGGTCTGGATTCAACCCTCAAGCCAAATGCAGTTCCCTGTCGTAGATGTGTTTTGACCCTTCCAGAATCTTAACTAACTTTGGTGCAAGGGAGACAGACAGTCTTATTTTCTTTCTTTCCTTTATTTCTTTGATCAGGAATGGGGAATTTTTTCAAGAACAGCAGATGATCCATGAGAAAAGCGAAACAAAAGTGGACTTTAGAACAGCCTACGCTAAGCCAGAGTCAAAAGCTGTCAGTTTTTCTCTTTCCATCCAATCTGTAGCTTGAATCATGTCAACTGGATATCTATAAATCCAGTTGACATGATTAAAGCTACAGACTGTTCCACCTGGATGACTGAGAACCTTCATCGACATATCTTTCCATCCAAGCATTCCTTCTCTAGTCAAATTTATCTTTAAAAAAACGTTTTTCAAATGTTTAAAGGGAGAGTGCAGAAATACTTCAAAAATGTTTGCACGGACTGGGCTCCTAGGAGGACACAATAAAACCCTGAAAGTCACAGTGCATTCCCAGGTTTACGAAACTTAGCAAGCTACCTTCATTTTAGATTTCTATCCCATTAAAATGAACCATATATTGCTGGAAGCAAAACAGGGCAAGCCTGATTGTGTATTTTTTTATCTCGTATTCCTATTTTATTGGGTATGTTCTATTTTGTAGCTCTACTCTGTAGGTTTTGTTTAGAAATTTTTATTTAATCTGGGTCACTGACCTGTAATAAAGAATTTGATTTGATATATTAAGGTTCTTCCTGCATTTGATGTAACTATTTTAGACAAAGGTGTTAACACTTTAGAACTTTGAAAATTTAAAATAAATAAAGCACCTCATTAGATGCAACCTAATTTAAAACCTTAGAGCTTGGTATTAAATTAAAATTCTAATAAGCACTGGTCTTAATACATGGTTGTCCAAGTTTCAAAAGGGCTGAAGGAACTGAATCAGCAAAAGCAACATCAATGCAATCAGCCAAGATTTTTCAAATGCTAACACCCCTAGAAAGGAAACAACAAAGGAGAAAATACTTTTCTAGCCTAAGGGCCCACACAGCTCTCTTACCTTGAATTTAATATCTCAGCCACTTCTCAGTTTTACACTTTCCTGTACTATGACAAAAATCTATTATTTAATACTGTTCATGTATGATAATATGATGATAAACAGAGTACAAATCCATTTTTTATTATTATTATCTTTAAGTAGGGTAACAAATAATCCGAAATCTCTAGGCATGGTCTCACTATCTCAGTAGTAGAGACACAAACATGAAGACTTTTAAACATGAAGATTTAAAAAAAAGGAGTTAACTTTTGTCAATGTCGTGCTCTTCTTTACTATTCTTAACTTATTAGTCCTGGGTCTTCAAGGAAGCATCCATGGTATCTTCCAAGCCCCCAAACCATTTAACTTTTTAAAAGTTAGTTTAATAGTCAAACACAAACAAACGGGGAGCAAAACACTTCTGACAAACATGATTAATATTTCCAGAAATGAGACTGTCCCTGTCTGGTCCTTAGAAAATAAAATGCTGGGTGGTTGATGCCTGGATGGTTGTTTGGAGGGTGCCTACTTCTCCATAAAGAATCAAAACATAAACTGAAATGATAACAAGCATCCTGGGAAAGGAGAGGACAGCGAAAGCCATCTCACCTTTAAAACAAATGTTTTATGATAGATATGTTCACCATGGCGGTCATCTTTCCATTTTAAAATTTGAAATGTGTCCTTCAGATCCAAAAAGATTTAACATATATAGATTTGAAATATATTTACATATATTTATATATTTGTATTCTAAATCAGCATAAGCAATTGTTCTTCAGCTGTTTCAAGTAAAAGTTGGACAAAACATTTAAGTTGGGGATGAGCAATCTGGCAACATCAAGTGTTTGAAGTATCACTTCCATCAAGCGTCCCTTAGGCAACACCTGGTTGATTAAAATAAGCATCTCACTATCTCCATCTCTTTGGTAAAGAAGATATTTTGTGTTCTGGTAGGATACTGCAGCTGCTTCGGAGTTGTACTGTACATACAGTATGTGTGACACGCTACAAGTGTGAGGTATGGGAAGAAAGAGAAAGTCAGTAAGGATTGGGTATTTGTGTTCCAGTCCTGGGGTAATAATTTACAGTCCCATAGAACAAGAAAACATGAAAAATGTTAAGTACACCCAAATACAGATTATTATATATTGGTAAACATAGCCTTTTTTCATCCTACATATAAGAACTTAACGTTTCCAAACAAGAGAGCAAAATGATTTCCTAAACACTCATAGTTGTTTCTATTACCTGTGGATACCCAAATACAATAATAGAAGTGGAATCAATCCAGATTCCTTCCACTCTTATATAATTGGCATATCAATCTTTCAAGAATAAAGTTATCCAGGTCTGACAAATCCATTGCAAATTATCAACTTCCAGGGATTTGCTGAATGCTATATTTATAGATAAATTAACATAAGTGTTGTGTCTCTTTCCAATTATTAACTTTTGAACAGACTCTTGATTTATTCTGGCTGAATTCTGTTAGGATATCAGCCAGTGCAATAGATAACAAGGAATCTGAATTTGTATTAAATATGTAATATAGCATAAATATCTGAATCCCACCCAACAAAAAGAAAAGGAATAATGTTTTAGAGGCAAAATGTGGTTCTTATAAGTGACTAAATGTATTATTTCTACAGATACTTGGAATAGATGACAGATTTATTCCAAAACAGATTTCTACCACAGAGGAAACCATTAGCGTGAGGACTGGTAACACCATGTGGTCAAGCCATCTCTCATGGAGACAGCAAGGTGAAGGTCTCATAATAACATAATCCGCTGCAGCTCTGACTGGTTTCCTAATCCTACTCTATATTTTGTCTATAACCCAGCTTATCAATCAATAGCTGGACAGTATGGATTGTTGTTGTTTATTCGTTCAGTCGCTTCCGACTCTTCGTGAGTTCATGGACCAGCCTACGCCAGAGCTTCCTGTCGGCCGTCACCATCCCCAGCTCCCCCATGGTTGAGTCTGTCACCTCCAGAATATCATCCATCCATCTTGCCCTTGGTCGGCCCCTCTTCCTTTTGCCTTCCACAGTATGGATACAGCCATCTTAATCTACAGTACATTGCCACGGTGGTTGTAGTTAAAGTCTTCCTCACCAGAGTATTTGTAGGTGAGGAAAGGAGAACAGCCTACGACTAAATGGGATTGGTGAGTTTTATTTCGACTGCCCTCACTCTCCCTAACCCAAAAGAAAGCATAAACCAATGTCTTCTAAAATGCCGTACAAAGTAATTACTGTATATATTAAAAGTGGTAAAATAATGTTTAGGGAACCAGTTTGTACACATTCAACAATATGTGATTCTTCAATGTAGGTTGTGCAGAGAGTTCAGTGGGAGCTATCAGTTACTAAAGTAGACTCAAAAATCAGAGAGGGTCTGGTAGCATCTTTCCAGACTAACAAATTTTATTAAAAGGTTTTGGGGAGCTGCAGCAAACTTCATCAGAAACATAGAGCAGCTAGACTGCTGCAGGATTTAATTGGGATGAGGTGGGGGGGGGAAGTTGGGGGGAAGGGAGGGGAGGATAGGTTGATTATGCAGATGCAGGTTACGCTGAAACACATTCTCTTCCATTGGTAACACATTACCTCATCAATTAACAAATATAATGTGTTAAAAGCACATTGTGTTGGTTGAGACCTTCTGAGATTGCCTGAAACCTTTTGATGTACATAAGTTCAGCAATTTCTCACTCAATGGTGCTCTTAAAGTCACTCTGAGGTCCAATATAGACCTCAAAGTAGCCATCATACAAGTTTAATTAATTATCATCATCATCATCATCATCTTCGGTAATTTTACCCTGTAACACATTAGTCAAGGGTTGGAGCAGGGAACCTGGAAACTATGGGGAGATGGGCGGTTATATAAATTTAATAAAATAAAATAAAATAAAATAAAATAAAATAAAATAAAATAAACATTTCTACAAGATCATCTGGAGGCATCAGTGCTATATTAACACTGAGATGGTGAATTCTGGAAGGAAATTTGAAGAGCTGTGGCCCTGTGTGAAGAAATATTTACAAGAAAAAACATTTACGTAGGTTCTCCTTATCTCTAACTTCTTATATATTAGTAGTTGATCTTTGAGGGGTTTCAATGAAGCCACTGCAAGTGAGGTATGATCATTAAAACAATCCAGTAGAGTTAAGACTAAGGAGATTTTGTTTTAAAGGAGTTAGCAAACTACACAGTAAAATGAGCACCATCGGAGACTAATCCACTCCAAACTGCTAAGGAAGACTGTTTAAAATTTCTTAGCCCAAAGGAAGAGCCGGGAAATTTTGGTTTCCAAACTTTATAGGATACGATTATGAAACACAATTTAGAAATTACAGAGAAATAAAGATGCTAAATGAGTTTAATTTGTCATTACTGCTAATGGTGCAGTGACAAGGCTTTCAGCCCCCCTTTATAAAATATTAGAAAAAGAAGAAAAAGTCTGTCCCTAACTTGGAGCAAGGATTTTCCCCTCTAGGATCATCAGCAGGGAAGCTCGGAAACCTGCAGCAAGTCACTGTGTGAAAGAGCGAAACGCAATTAAGACTCTCACTAGTGTTGAAGAACCCGACAAAAGCTACATCTTCACACAAGGGCCTTTTTTCTTTTTCTCTTTTTGGCCTTCTAAGCAAAGAACAAGGCCTCCCATCTTCCCCCCTCCCCTCCCTTCCCCTGCCCACCCCACCCCCTACCGTTTTTGGTCAAACGCTAGCATTTAGGACGAAGGTTCAGATTTTCTCACAGAGGAGGAACAAAGTAAATAACAGAAAGGAAGGCGAGGAAGGGGAAAAAATCCACCGTGCTTCAATGCAAAAGAAGAGGGGCTGAAGGGAAAGTGAAGAAAGGGTGGCATTTTCAAAAAATATGAAGTGTGAGTTATTTCAAGAAGCCAACAATTGTTCTTCTCAACCCAGCGACGCTGAAATGAGACCTAAGGCCACAGATTTTATACATATGCAAATGGGTGTAGTGATATAGCAGGGTATACACCACAAAGGAAAATGTTCCCTTTCTTACATCACCATGAAATCCCATTTTGTTTTCCTCAAATTACAGTCCCCCAACCCTTCAGTTCTTTCCAAAAATAGCAATAATTTATATCCCGTTACAAAAACAACGTTCCTGGTTTTTAAATGAAACCAGTCACTCCAACAACATCTTTTAATAGTGCAGATTTCTACTTCTACTGATATAAATCTCAGCCCAATACAGAAAGAGGTTGCTATTTCTATAAGAGATTTATGAACAAATAGGGTGGAAAACTACTTCTAAGTTAATAATTAAAGAAACTATTTTGTCCTCATTTTCATAAACTTCAACCCTTGGTGGGGAATGTTGCTTCTTAATTTAAATAGTGTGTTCAAACAAGAAGTGAATGGAATCGGTTCAATTAGAACTGGGGGGGGAGTGTTTTGGCAGACTGATACATTGCATTGTTTTATTCCAGTCAAACAATTTAAAGTCATGATGTGTTACTACAGGATTATTTTATAGTTACTATTAATAACCACAGTAGTCAACAAGCGCCTGCAGGCATAGGGCTCGCATTTTACGTTGTAATATAAACAAAGATTTAAGTCCCAGCACTAAAGAGTTTACAGTGTAAACTTTGATAAATGGAGGAAAGAAAATAAGGAGAGAAGGAAGTACAGTAAGCAATAGATGAATGTGAGAAAGTGGAATCATCATTATAGGTTTTATCAGTTTCAATTGACTCAAAAGCTTCATTAGATCATTAGATGTTAAAAATGGCTTCGAAGAAAAGAAATGCAGAGCCCAGGATGAAGGAGCCCAAGGAAATGTGAAGATGGCCAAGGAAAAATGTAAGTCAGTTGATCAAAACTGATTCTGGAAAGAAAGTTTAAAAGGTCCAATCTGCCTACCGATATTCTGGTAAACCTTCCATATTTTACAGAAATAACTATTAGTCTAGTGCAAATCTCACAACTGCTGAGGCTAAACAAATATAATAGCATATTTTGGAAAACAGAAGACAATTTACACATTTGTTGAACAGTTTTTAGTTTAAGCTTATCTCTGCCTTATCTCCACATGTTCTGTACTTAGGGCTTTATTTAACAACATTTATATATATATATATATATATATATATATATATATATATATATATATATATTCTAACTTATATCACTGCCCATCTTATGCCCCAACCTCTTAGAAGAGCATTTACTAGAGCTCATTTTGATCAACTAGACTCCATGGTAAGATATGGGAGGTTTCTTGGAGTCCCATTTGAAGAAAGATTCTGTATTTGTGGCGCGCCAGCTGTTGAAGACACCGCACATATTTTATTTGATTGTAATCTATATTCTGCAGAAAGGACTGACCTCCTAGATTTATATTTAAAAAACAAAAAATACTGGAGCATCCAGGAAAAACTGTCTTACTTTTTGCAGGGAACAAACCTGCATATTACTAGTAAGAGAGCACTCTTTATATCATAGGCCATCTCAAAGAGGACAGATTATTTAGATCAGATTGGAGTTGACTGTAGGGGTGACGAGTTATTATGAATCTGTTTTACAGTCTTCTTTGTATTTATCTGTATTCTTGTATTGGTTTTATGTTCTTGATATGGTCAAATGACTAAATCAATAAAGTTTACTACTACTACTCTGTACTTAGGGCTGTGTTACTTTGGCCAAATGATACCCTATTTACTGTAAAAAATGTTATTTTTTTAACGAAAATAATTATCACTGAAATGGAGATGGGGTGGGAAGATGGTCCTTTTAGATACTTGGAGAATATGGCAGCTAAGGCAGATAGGATTAAAAGCAACAGGGTGGGTGGGAGATGGGGAACTTGGTTGCAGGTAATGATAAGAGATAGGAGGGAAGCCTAAGATTTAAGGAAGATGAATGGCATTCCTTCTATCTCACCAAAAAAACAACAACAACACACTGGAATGGAAGAAAGTGGGCACAAGGTTGCCAATCACACAGCACTGTCCCAGATCTGATATTCACTCACCTCTCTCAGCCTGCACTGAAGAAACCTTTCCTGAATTTCTCTCTGCCTTCCCAGTCTGATAGATCTTCCCCTCTTCCATCTTCTTCCAGTTTTGTTTTCCTCTTCCCTCTTCCTCTTCCTCCTCACACCACCCAAATGTGTCTCCCTTCCCATCTTGTGAAGGTGGATGTTCATATGTGTATGATGAAGAGAAAAAAGAGCCTTTTGTGTCTTTCAAAGAGACTGCTGTGCATCTATGCAGATGGCGGGTCAATTAGCTTTAATCAATTAATTTGTTTTATTTTACAGCAGTTTATTTGATCAGTACCTACTAATTTAATTAATCCATATAATTTATCAACTTGCAGCCTCTAGTCAGTGTACACGTACATGCATAAATATTTATTTATTTATTCAATTTATATAGCCGCCCATCTCAAGCCAGTGACTCTGCGCGGCCAACAGTCATAAAAACAGTCAAACAATTAAAACAGTACAAAAGAAATTAAATACAAATAGATATTAAAATTCATCAGTGTCAGCACAACCAGGAAACGGGGCCCTTCACACACTCGGGACGCCAGGCCCAGGTCTCATACACACACATGCAAACACACGCACACAAGGAAAGGGAGAAAAAATCATCTGGATAGGTTTGAACTAAAGCAGCCAAATAAACCAAAATATGGTAAAGAAATAAAAAAAAATAATTGACACTAATGTTTAGTCTTGTTCCATTTATTTCATAAACAAAGTTGTACAACTTGTGATGTGCCAGCATGAAACAGTACTTGCCCTCCCCAGTTTGATGCACTACATTAAAGTGAGCGCTTTAGTGGTGCGAGTACTTCATTTAAAACTATCAGAGTTGAATTGGGCTACCTTCACCCTACAGAGGACTCACAGACTTTGATGCCCTTCACTGCAGTGAAGTTCTCACTCTACAGATTCTATAGGCATGTCATGCTCCACTAGAAAGAAATTTCTGAAGTCTCTGTAAAAAAAACATTCATGCCTATCAGTCTGGAAAAGGTTACGGAACCATTTCTGAAGCTCTCGAAGTTCACTGGTCCACAGTCAGAAATGTAAACCTTTGGGGACAACGGTGAAACTTCCCAGGGATTGCCATCCTGTTAAAAACATCATCCAGGAAGTTACAAAGAACCTCCAAATAACATCCATGTATCTGCAGCCCTCTCTTGCCTTGGTTGAAGTTAGTGTCCATGACTCTATCATCAGAAAAGTGATGGGATGGGAGAAGAGCAAGGTGGAAGCCATTGCTCACTAAGAACATTGATGCTTCTCTCAGGTTCGCCAAAAGCACCTGGAAGAATACTGAAAGATGAGTCAAAGTGAACCTTTTGGGACTACATGCCGTCTGGAGGAAGCCAAACCCTGTATTCCAGATTAAGAACTTCATACCAACCATCACTCCAGCAAAGGAGATCGTTACCTTGTCGTGGTGCTGAAGCTTGAGCACCTCAATGAAACCATGAGCTAAACCGTGAAGGGACACCCAAGACGGGAAGGTCGTGGCAGAGAGGTCAGACTAAATATGATCCCTGGGGAAGGTAATGGCAACCCACCCCAGTATTCTTGCCGTGAAAACTAAATGGATCAGTACAACCAGAGATATGTCGGTGTACCATCGGAAGATGGGACTCCCAGGTCGGAACATGGTCAAAATGCTACTGGGGAGGAACAGAGGATACGTTCAACTAGCCCCAGATGTGATGACGCAGCTAGCTCAAAGCCGAAAGGACGGCTAGCGGCCGACGGTGCTGGTGGTGAACGACAAATCCGATGTTCTAAAGATCAACACACCATAGGAACCTGGAATGTAAGATCTATGAGCCAGGGCAAATTGGATGTGGTTATTGGTGAGATGTCAAGATTAAATATAGACATTTTAGGTGTCAGTGAACTGAAATGGACTGGAATGGGCCACTTCACATCAGATGACCACCAGATCTACTACTGTGGACAAGAGGACCACAGAAGAAATGGAGTAGCCTTCATAATTAATAATAAAGTGGCTAAACCAGTGCTTGGATACAATCCAAAAAACAATAGAATGATCTCAATTTGAATTCAGGGGAAGCCATTTAACATCACAGTGATCCAAATATATGCCCCAACCACAGATGCTGAAGAAGCAGAAGTAGATCAGTTCTATGAGGATCTGCAGCACCTACTGGATAATACACCAAAAAGAGATATTATTTTCATTACAGGAGACTGGAATGCTGAGGTGGGTAGTCAAACGACACTTGGAATTACAGGCAAGCATGGTCTGGGAGAACAAAATGAAGCAGGACATAGGCTGATAGAATTTTGCCAAGACAACTCACTGTGCATAACAAACACTCTCTTCCAACAACCTAAAAGACGACTTTATACATGGACTTCACCAGATGGTCGACACCGAAATCAGATTGACTACATCCTTTGCAGCCAAAGGTGGCGGACATCTATACAGTCGGTAAAAACAAGGCCTGGAGCTGACTGTAGTTCAGATCACAAACTTCTTATTGCAAAATTTAGAATCAGACTAAAGAGAATAGGGAAGACCCACAGATCAGTTAGATATGAGCTCACTAATATTCCTAAGGAATATGCAGTGGAGGTGAAGAATAGATTTAAGGGACTAGATTTAGTAGATAGGGTCCCAGAAGAGCTATGGACAGAAGTTCGCAACATTGTTCAGGAGGCGGCAACAAAAAACGTCCCAAAGAAAAAGAAAACCAAGAAGGCAAGATGAGCGAAGGAAGATAGATGCTTTTGAACTGTGGTGTTGGAGGAAAATTCTGAGTGTGACTTGGACTGCAAGATCAAACCAGTCCATACTCCAGGAAATAAAGCCAGACTGCTCACTTGAGGGAATGATATTAAAGGCAAAACTGAAGTACTTTGGCCACATCATGAGAAGACAGGATACCCTGGAGAAGAAGCTGATGCTAGGGAAGGTGGAAGGCCAAAGGAAGAGGGGCCGACCAAGGGCAAGATGGATGGATGATATTCTGGAGGTGACGGACTCGACCATGGGGGAGCTGGGGATGGTGACGGCCGACAGGAAGCTCTGGCGTGGGCTGGTCCATGAAGTCACGAAGAGTCGGAAGCGACTGAACGAATAAACAACAACAACAAACCAACCATCAAGTATGGGGACAGTCATAATCCATTCAAAACCTACTGAGCTGAAGCGTCCTGCCATGGAAGAATGGGCCAAAATTTCTACACAGCTGGGGTGTCTGCAGCTGGTTGCAAAATGTCAGGTGCCCTGGGAGACTGACACCCTGCCCCTTTTTGCATGCACACAGTGTGTGGGTCACATGTTAAAAAGAGGTAGGGGTTTGATCACCTGGTTGTGCCCACTATTTTGAAGCCAGTGACCATTCCTGCTTCACAGTGATGTGAAAGACTGGTGTTAGACTTCACACAAGGCACAGTAATAAATGCTGACATTCCAGAAAGTCAGCTCCATATTCAGGAATTCACAGAGAAGTTGCTTTATTGCAGATGAAAAAGAAATCATACAGTATATGCCTAGAAGATCTGCCTAGAGGAGAACATAAAAATCAAGCCCTATATGTATTTCTGCTCCATAAATTCCCATCTCTTTTCCTCCTCCTTTCTGAGTCAATGGACCTTGGCTGTTCTTTTTCCAGCCTTGAAAGCTGGAGACATCTCCTCAATGTTTACATAGCAGTTCTGACTAACCTGAGAATCACTGGTTCCCACCCCTTACACTGATGGTAGTTACTACAGCTAAAATTGATGCAACTTATTACTGAATCTGAGAGAGTGATAACTTTTTCACACCAGCACCCTGCAGGGTGTTTATGAGATAAATGGGATAAACACCAAACCTCCGAGTTATTTGTTCACCCAGATTCCCTTTCTACACGGGTAGGACTAACATAAAGCTCTGATAACATTCAGTTGCAAAATATGCAACACTTTATGAATACTTTTTCACAGAACGGTATTTCAAATTCCACGAATGGAACTGAAGCTGAGAATAGTATTGGAAACAGGAGGAGGAAAATGGTGAGGAAGATAACAATGAGGAAACTGATCAAGAGGGGTGAGGTTTCTAACAATCACTCCAAGGAAGCGTAAGTCATGAGAAAGTTCAGAAACAATGCTGGGTTCATACATCATATTAAACCATGATTTCTTTTAATTATAGTTTGCCAAATCAGCCATTGCTTCATATTTAACATGGGACCCAGCCAAGGTCACATTTTCTTTTGCACCCTGTGAAGAATTAGGATAGATTCTGCTATGAAGTACAAATTATGTACCTAAGTGGTAACAAATGAATGACAATTAGCACAGGGTTTGTAGGTCCAAGAGAAAATGTACACACTCAAAAGCAAAAGTCATCACACTACAAGCTATTATCAGTGATGTGTCAACTATCTGTTTTGGATGACAAATCAGCCATTGCTAATAGTAATACAAAGTAGATGTTCATAGTCTTTTTTTAATTTGTATTATTGAGTCCCTTTGTTGCAAGGTAGCAAGAAACCACCATTTCAGAGGGTTTCTTAATATTGATTTCAAATATTTTGGTCTTAAATACTTCATTTTGGTAAGCTTAAAACTTCACTCAGCAAAATATACTTTCAGGAATCAATTCAGTGCTCGATATTTGAAGTAGGTTTCATTCCTTTCAAATTATGACTCAAAGAACATAAATAATACACATGACTTATTAATGCCCCTTGTAGAATGCTTTGTGGTCTGTGAACAATGGCAGAAGGGGACTTGTTTCCTGGAACTCAGTCACAGCAAAAGACATAGGGAATTTAGGATTATTCGGCTGGAGAATCCGAGACTCCAGTTATTAAGAGCTGTAAAAACTGCAGTGAATGATCCTGTATCTTTTTATGCAACTTAAATATAGCAAGGGCAGATCTTCAAACGTAGCATCTTCACCTCACAGCATATAAACAAAGCCTTAAATTAGGTCTCTTACTCTGTGAAGATTAAAGGAAGAGACTGAATACCAGCACAATGGATATTCTAATTAGCTCCTCGTTTCCCCAATTTCCTGATGAGAGTCAGATATTCTGGCAGCCAGATGACCCACAGCTTCCACAAATAATTCCACAGCAGAGTCAACTGCTTATACCGACACGCAGAACAGGTGGGTCCAGATGGTTTGGGCCCAAACTGAGAGATACTTAATCTAGGTATGGAAAGAAATGGGGTTCTTTTGTTCTGGAAACAAAAGAATGGGGAACAAGGATGGAACAGTGACAAGAGGGGAAAGGGGGAAGCCTTGGGAAGTGGCCCTGTGAGTTTTGTTTCAGATGAAATCAAGAACAACAAAAATGTTCCAAGTTTTGGTCCTGCCAGACCAGAATGCCTTAGCCAAATGTCTAGAACGTGATACAGGTTCAAAGCCCATCTCCTATGTTTAATTAATTAGTCTAGGCTCAGAAATCCTGAACAGATGATGCGGTCACCATGAATCTGATTCCTGGATTAATGCTGTCCTCATTTTTCCGTTAGACATCTTCCATGGCATGGTTGCAGGAAGTGACAGCACAAAGTCAGTTAACACCTCAGGGGGTGTCATTCCTTATGAATCTTGGAGTTTTGAAAAGTGTTGCTATCAACGCTTCTGGTTCAAGTTTCAGCATTCTCGTTTTATATTTTTGGTTTAGTACATGCGAAATATTTCCCAACTATCTCTCCGTTAAGTAGGAAGCAGTACAATTATTATTCACCGGTCTATGACCTTAATAAAGATTGACTGGGTTTGATAAAAACATCACAAAGATGTAGAAAGTAAGATGGTGGTTGAACAGTGTTAAAAATGTAATTCTGTATGAACGGAAATACTGCATATAATCTGCATGTGTTTTCCTAGGTATTAAAAAAATTAGCATTTAAAATATCCACTACTGTCATCCTAAATTTTTGGTTCTCCAAAGAACAGGTGGATAGAAACTATAAGCACGTATCTTGCACATATGTAAAAGTATTTTTACAGAGTCCCCTCCGGAATGGGGGGAGATGGGCGGTGATATAAGTTAGAAATATAAATAAATAAAAAAATAAATTTTCTATATGCAGGTGAGAATCTTGCTTACAATTCAAGAGAAATTACAGAAAGGGCCCCCAAATGCAAAAGCCGCTTAGCGTATCAAAAGAATTGCCATTTTGTTGTTTGGTTTTTTAACAATCAATATGGCATTGATTATTTTTAACTCTTCCTTCAGTCCTTCCTTCTGTACTGCATTTGTGACTGTCTATGCACGCCTGCAAAGATGTAAATTATATTCCTTCCTGGCAAACTGCAACCAAATTAGTCTTCTGAGCAGACAAACAATGCAATCAAATTCTCTGGCTGTTTCTCAAGCCCCGGCTTGACTTTGTAGAATCTGAAAACGAAACAGCAAAAAATTCTCTCTCTCGGGGTCCGTGACACTGCAGGCCATGAGAGAGTCAAAGGCACTCCCAGCATACCAATTTATTAGTCTATCAAATCTGACACCCTCGATTATTTATGCACAAAAAGGACAAATAAGGTATTTTTCTTCCTACTTACCAGAAATATCTGGGAGTGTTTATATGCCGCTCCATCTGGAAGATGCAAATAGTCAAGGCAGCTTTACAATCCAGCAGGCATGACTTCATCATGAAGCAGCTATTGAAATTCTTTCAGTACGTGATATTAAAAACAACTGAATAAACAGAGATAAGGGGCAAATAGGATTTGAAACAGACTTTTTTTTTTTAACTAGAAGAAAAACAAATAAAGTTCCTGGTTGAAGCTTTAACACTGCAGTAATTTTGTAGACAGTTTTGCTTTGGCACATGTGATCCATCACTACATAAAGGTCACGAGCCAAGGTTCCTTAGCCCCAAATTCGATGGGTTGCATTAAGTTGTCACAGAGTGGCACAGATTCTGGTTCCCAAGAAGCACTCTTTCTCCCCTTCAGCTTGTTAAGAGGACTCCTGTTGGCCTTCATCTTATCTCAGGTTAGTTAAAGCTCAATAGAAGCAAACAGTGCTCTGGACCGATCCATCCGAAAGTACTTTCTGCTTGGTAACGATAACACTGTTGTACCAGTGGTCGTAGACCACCTTACATTCTTCTCTAGAAGGCCCAACAAATTCCACATTTATTTTCAATGCAACAAAAGGTGTTACAGTCCTGTTGTTATGAAATGATTATCTATATTCACCTTAGGGCTTAATGGGTGGGTTTTCTTAAGTCTGAAATCACAGCCAAGCAATAGAAGAGGCCAGGATTTTGTGTCGTTGTCCTGCATGTGGAAAACAGACATGCCATGAACCTCCTTCCATCCACTTTCACATGGTCTACTGCAAATAGCCATCAAACAATGAATTGCAGAAAGGCAGACCTGTAACTGCTGTGGGCCAGTGTGAATCCTGCGTGTAGGATGAGTTCTTAAAGTCAAGCCGGCAGCTTCCACGAGCGAGGCCTGAAACAGCTCAGTACTTAAAGGGTCAAAATGGATTATCATCTCAGTTCATCTAATAAGTAATGTTTTTGCCAAACAAAACCAATTCCCAATAAATTCTCACTGTATTTATGTGCACCGATTTGATTTAGAGGCCTGCGGGGAGACACCATTTGGTAGCTCAGGAACGCAGAGAGGTAGGTGGTACACAGCAGAGAAGAAAGCTCCTGTGCCAGAAGTGTTACTGTGTCAGGTTGATTTATTGAGTGAGCTTCACTTCGCCGAATGTTCCGAGATATTTATTTCCCTAAAGGCTCTGCAAAGATATGAACAGACCTGCATCCACAGATGTCATCATTGCTCATTTTACCCAGTCATGAAATTTCTCAACTGAAATTTGTCCATCTAAAATTGCTGTAACAGGACAAAGTCAACAGCATCTTCCCATCCCGGTTCCTCCTGTTTTGAACGTATGCTTTTACAACCACAGTCAGAGAACCTTGGTGCAGACCTAGGAACAAGTCTAATGTGGCGTTACACATTAATTAGTATACTTGTATGAGAAAAAATTAGCGTGCTTCTGAGCGGGAGGCTTTCCCTGATAATATCTGCAATTGTGGAAGTGAGCAAAGTTGTATCCCAAAATACAGTAGAAGGAAGAAAATTGCTTAAAAACTAAGAAGAAAGTCCTGAAAAGCTTTATAACTGGGCAATTTGTGCTCCCCTAAGCAAGTCTAGCTGGCAACCTGCCCAATCTTGTTTTTTTTTCTGTCTTTTAAATAATGACTCGTCCAAAACATTTATTTCTCTGGCATCTGCAATTTGCCCAGGGTGGCACCTGGTTAACTCTTTCTAGCTATGAGGTTGAGCTTTTTTGAGGACTCGAGATGACCGACTCCCTGGGCATTTGGAAAATCTGCTTCAAAGAGTTGGAGAAGCCGCTGAACAGATTTTGGGTCAAGTGTGAAAGGCTCCAAGGAGTAACAGAGAAAAGAAAAAAAGAAACCAGAGTTTCAGCAGGCTTCCATTCCTGCAGTGCCGGGTTTTACTACAGCCCTTCATACAGTATAGTAAAAAAAATAAGACTAGAGATCTCCGCTGGATTTGTGAGAGACCCTTCAACATCAAGGAAGACAAAAGGACAAGCCAGAAGGGTAGAAAAGCAAGTGTTGCAATCAATTTGTATGAGTAAATGTATTTTAGCTGAATTTTAACTAGGCTAAGAACTTGGGCGCCACAGATGGTAACAAATGCAGGAGCATATAAATCTTCATGCCAGATGGTCTTATTTTCTTGTGAATCAAAGATAAGTCCTGCCTCTGTAGGTATTATAGGCCTTGGAAATATGGCTCTTCCCTTTCCTACTCAAGGGACAGGCCATCTCTGTCTTTCTCCTCCCAGCCCTGTCAATGCGCAGGAGCCCAACTCTGCTTGGCAAAGAGCTGGGAAGGAAATAAAAACCACAGGACGTGGACTGTAGCTTGAATCATGTCAACTGGATTTCTATTTTCTCAGTGGAAACGTTTCGCTCCTTATCCAAGGAGCTTCTTCAGTCTGAGCAAAGTTAGTAAGGGAATCCTTAAGTATGTTTCTAGGGTGGCTGTGTGACCTTGCACCTGGGGCTAGGTCATGTTTATTTCTAAGTCCCTTTATCATCTAAAGGAGGATCTTTAAGATTACCATGCTGCTGTTGAAATCCAGTTGACATGATTCAAGCTACAGACTGTTCCACCTGGATGACTGAGAACCTTCATCGACACACAGGACGTGGACCAAGAGAACCATCCTTGGAAACTATCTCAGTCCTCCCGAGTAATAAAAATTTCCCCATCTCAGGAGATGAAAAATATTTTTTGTTCCATTCATCTTCTTCTGGGACAGCCAAATTAGAATTATCACCTTCTTTTCTGCTCATTACATTCGATTACCTCCTTCTGCTAAAATGTCGCTGTACCTGCATGCATGTGGGTGTGTTCATGAATATATTCAAAAGAACCTGAATTGAAGCAACACGTTGTGTTAAATGTGGCTTTGTTGTTTCACACAGGAAGGGGAAGAGAATGTTCTTCATTTGTTTAGTATCTCTAAAAGTAATTTTAAGGGTTTCTGCATAGAAAATGTATTTAAGCGGGAAGCTCGTTTATTGGAAGATAAGCCAAACTGCTTAAGCTATCAATTTGAAGCAAATACATTCAATATTTAGAAAATGCATTTTATGTTTTGTCATGTATCAACAGAGCAGGTTTGTAGAGGCACATCAAGTAAAACTTAAGTTAGCAGCCTATGACAGACTATCCTGGCTTATTTAAATATGTTAATATTTCTCATTATGCAATTAACAATAACCTTCATTCATTTGTGAAAAACATTTTGCCAAGCATGCACATAAAAAATTAGCAAGTGAAGCAAAATCACCTTAATTTGCTTTGGACCAGCAAATAACCAACTAATTTGCAGAAATCCCTGCCAAGCACTCATATTAAATGCTTCATGCTTATTTTATGACCTCTGCTGCTCCTCTCTTCCCAAGCCCTGAATCATATGATCATTAACATATTGCAAGGTCTGAAACTTTATTTTTTACATTCTTTAATTAATGCCTGTTTATAGAGGGCCATTGGACTTCAGATCTAGTTAATGAAACTTTTCTCCCCCAGGCCCCTTGAGCCCAATAGAAAGCTTTCTCCTCTGTTGTTTTAGTAGCTTTTTTTCCAACTGTTTGTTTATACACACTTAATTGATCTCTTTAGTCCCAAAAGCATTCCAGAGACACAACCTGTTCCAAGGCAAGCTAACACCCCCCCCCCTTTTTTTTTTATAAAAGCCCTGATTGCCCAAGGTTATCAGTTTTAATTTGAAAGTTGAAGATTCAGCTTTATTTACACTGTCTAAAAGACAAAATTGATATGGGCCCCGAAGAATTCTGGTTTCACACGGTGGCTACGCATACACACTGTATATAATTATTCTGATGTAGAACACAGTAATTACTAAACTCGGCTACGTCTTGTTTTACTGCATTTAAGAAACTCACTCTTCATAACAAGTTGAAAATAAGAACAAATCAGACTGTCAATGCATGAAATTTTCATGGCTCTTCAATTTACATTTTACATATTCCCTGCAACAAGACTTTCTATTACACTATTCTCCTTTTTCCTAGCATAATTAAATTAAAAAAGTAATTGGATGGTGCTGCAATGTCTTAATCACATAGACAAACAGTTTTACAACAGCTTATACCATTTGCCACATGGGGCAATGTCCTGATTGCGCCAGGCTCAAAACGCGGGAGATCACGTAGCAGCTAGCAGGCAAAGCGCTGAGACTTTACAGCGTGGCTGTGAAAGTGGAGGAAGTCAGACCCAGACCCTCTTGATCAGTAGCGTCATGTCTGAAAGCTCCATTAACTACAACTGGCCAAACCTGGCCAAAGCTCCATTAACTACAACTGGCCAAAACCGACCAACATAGGGGAGGCTTCTGTGGCTGAATTTTACTAAAATGTCTAATTTTGGTGTCAACAGTTGACTTGACAATCTACTCTCAGAATTAACTATTTAGAGCCATACTCTGTGACTTCAAAATGAAAGCCAGGCATACTGTGAGATTTAAATTAAAGAGAGAGGAAAGAGAACCAACTATACCACAGCTTTCCAAACTGTGTCGCGACACAAAAGTGTGTTGCCTGCGGGGCCCAGGTGTGTCACGTCAAAGCCCAGAAGTGGCGCACTGCCGCTGCATGCACGGCGGCAGCAGGCCATCAGTGCTTCCAGGTTTTCCCGTGGCGACACACCAATGGCGGCTTTTATTTTTTGCGCGCCGCCACGCGCCACAAATACAATCAACCCATCTAATAAGATAAATAGATAAAAATCCAAGTGATGGTAAAATCTCATCAAAAAGGGAGGACACTATGGGGCCAGCCATCCCCAGGAGGAACTATCACCTCCCTCGTCCCAGGCAAGGTGGCAGAACCAGGTCTTTAGAATCTTCCAGAAGGTTGGGAGTGAAGAGGCCTGTCTCACCTCTGGGGGCAAGATATTCCAGAGTGCGGGTGCTATCGCAGAGAAGGCTCGCTTCCTGGACCCCGCTAGATGGAATTCTCTTGTTGATGGGGTCCGAAGCATGCCCTCTCTGCATGACCGAGTGGGGAGGGTGGATGTTGTCGGAATGAGACAGTCCCTCAGGTAACCTGGGCCCTTGCCATGTAGGGCTTTAAAGGTGTAACCAACACCTTGAATTGGACCGAGAAGCAAACTGGTACCCAATGCAGTTTGCGCAGCAGTGGTGTCACATGTGCTGATCTTATAGCACCCATAACTGCCCGTGTGGCCGCATTCTGGACCAGCTGAAGCTTCTGGATACTTTTCAAGGGTAGCCCCATGTAGAGCGCGTTGCAATAATCATCCTAGATGCCTTAGAAGTATGACTTAGTACGACTTAGTCTCACGGATGTCCAGATCAGCTATGAAAGGGCATTCACTAATAAATGCTTTGCAGTACCCCACGGCTGTTGTCAAGGCAAGAACACCTTGGATACTTGAAAATAAACTTATGTAGGACTTAGGGCCTGGAGCATCAATAGTGGAAGAACAGGCTGCCTTTAAGGCCTGCTCAAAATGTAACCTTCAGAATGAAGATTAATCTTCTTCAGCCAGGGTTGCGCAGCTCTGACTGTCAGCAGGACTCTCCAACACAGCCCTCTCCGAGGCAAAGAAGACAAGGCTGAGGGCATCTGTGGTGGGAAGTATGCTACCACTGGGAGCATTTACAAAAAGGGCTTTGAGGGCCATGCAGTTTAGCCAGCGATGATAGCCACCAAGGGACAACTTCTACCCTTCTTCTCTTTCTTGTTTTTTTTTGCAAAGGAGGCAGAAACAAAGCAAATATGACAATGATGAAAGAGAGAAACTACTGAGATGATAATAAACAGAGGTGGTCAGCGAGAGCCATGACTAGGCCAGGGGTGCTCGGCATAGAGAGCAGAATGTCTGCCCAAAATCTGAGCTCTGGAAGATCCAAACATTTGCTGGGGGAGCAGCTTTGAATCACAGAGGGGATCATGAACCAAACATTCTGGACTCCAAAGTCCCTTTGGAGCTGGGCAACCTGCAATCCTTTCTCACCTCAGACCAACCCGATACAGCTCTGAAACTTCCCTGCTAGAGACGAGTCTGCTGGTCTCTCCTCAGTGTTAGAGGACAGTGGCAACGGAACCAAAAAGGGGGTGTCAGATCTAGACCGCAGATGGAGATAAAATTACCAAGTGGCTTGCTTGCTTACTTTTTTTATATCCAATGTACTTAACCTCTTCATGCCAAGCTGCTGTTAGAGATACTCTCTCTACTTGTCAGGTAGAATGTGTCCCCACTTGACAATTACTTGAGTAACCGAACATACTTCATACTTTCTGGGACAAGCTCCCTTTCTCTAGCAGCGCCTGCCCTTTGGAACGAGGTTCCCCCCGAGATCCAGATGGCCCCCACTCTGCTGTTGAAAAGCCATGAAGATCTGGCTCTTCATCCAGGCCTTTGGCGAGGGAGAGGAAGACCACTCGCTTCACCACGCTTGCATCTTTTACCTTTCTCTTTTATATTTTATTGTCATTTCTTTGATTGTTGTGAGCCACCCAGAGTTGTTGAGGGTTGGGTCGCATAAAGTTTAGTAAATTATTATTATAATTATATTCTTTGTGGAATATAAAATGTTTATCTTCAGACATCATTTCAAGCCATGTTCAAAGAAGCTGTCTAAACTGGGATGCCAATGTTTCGCAACTTCTCAGCAAACAACTTTTTATTGTTCTAATGATGAATTGCTCATGATTTGGTATTACTTGACGTACATTGCTTTGCTGGATTTTGTAGAAGAGCAATACGGAAATGTTTTAAGTAACAAACTAAATCGCTTATAAATTAAATAAATAAAGTACTCACACACCAGGATTTTCGCTGTTTGATGTCGTTTGAAATTGCAAACTATAGTTTTGAGCAAAGCTTTGCCTCTATGCATTGCTCCACTTGAGCACAGGAATACGAAGCAGATTAAAATCCACAAGTAAATCAAAGCCATGGTTAACAACTTGATATATGAACCAAGGAAAAGTCACATTTCAAACAGCTTTCAGATTATGCAGGGTAGGAAACAAACATTCATTCAAAGAGAAAAATTAGTTTCCATGCAATTGTGGAGACGGGATGTTACGTGCCTAACCATCGTCCAGCAAAATTAACACAACATTAATATGCTTCTACTTTAGAGAAACCAAGCTCCAGATTTATGAGGAAGCTTTAAAAAAAACATAAATTAAATGAGGTAAATTCCATAACAAAGTTAATGAGTATTTCTACTAATATTTAATGCATCGGGTTAAGTAAAGAATAGCTGGGACATTCTGTGCAACCTGAAGACAAACAGAATCTCAGAGAAACCTTTGTCATGCAATGATTCACTCATTCTAAGCATTGCCTTTTAAATTCAGATATCAGCAGCTGAAGGTGTCAGATTTAATGATTGACAATGTACAGTTCTTGCATGGAAAATAAAACAATCAAAGGTGTGTTTCTACGGCACTTAATTTTCTGACGTCTCTCTTTCTGGAGAGTGTCACCGATAGGACAAAAATTCAGATTCTGGCCAATGCTTCGTTTCAAATCTCCCCTTGCCAAACCCGAAAAAGAGGCAGGCAGGCTTGAGGTTCTTGTTGTTTAAGAAGAAGCCACCCATAGGTGAAGGAAGTGTATAATCACTCAGTCATCACCACAGCGATCTATGGGGGCTTTGGACTCATCTGGGGAGGGAAGCCACTCCGAAGGTTTGGAATCCTGAAACTGGTAAACAGAATCTGTGGAGCAGATAAAATTTTAAATGGCGCAATGCAATTAAAGCTGAATTCTATTTCAGCACACCCCTGTCCATCTGTCAGAGCGAAACAAAAGCTGAGAAGCTCCATTATTACTGAATCCTTGCTCTTGTTAATTTGCTTGCTGAGAGATTTCAATTTCTAGGAAGTGCACAAATTAGTGTTTAGCCAGAGCTAGATCCTGAGGAACGTAGAAGCAGATGGTGGAAATCTGCCCTAATCAAATGGCTAAAGCCTTTTTCCTCCAGCCTGATTAAGGTATTTTAATCCTTCCCCATTGCCTGTTTTAAAACAAATATTCAGCATGGCTTTAACATTAATTTTTAATAAGCAGAAATAAAACTGTTTTTCTGCACAGAGAAATAATTGCTTGTCTTTTCCTTGTTATTCCAACCAATATGCAACAAGAATATCCGCTCTGATGAATTATCTTATTTTTTTTTTCAGGAGGGGCTGTATTTCAATCTAAAATGCATTTGGCTTTAGCTTATAGACCCAGTGGAAACACTACTTAATCTTTGTTTATTGTAAGAGAAGTAAGTACAAGTGTCTTCGAAAACTGTTTTCCACTGCAGTTGTAGATCCACTTATCCGAAAGTAATTGCCAGTGAATTCAACAGGACTTAACATGTGTAGGATTAAGCAGTCTTGAAGGAAAGAACAACTACATCATATATTGCACAAAAGAGCAGAAAATATAAGTTGATCGGTATCCCTTGAAATGATGTCTAGGATATATACCATAATATCAGTCTTCCCAGTATTCAGCATTTGGAAAATAAAGGATCATTTAGAAATACTGGCTATTGCAGAATGGGAAAGAATGCAATTCAGGCTTACAACTGTTGCTGTGAAGCTTAATCCAGTCAGATAAAAACTAACAGTATTTACATTATAAACCTACCGTCTCTGTTTAATGGAACTTATTCCTACCTGAGATCACTCAGAAGTGTAACTGTACACGGATTATAACATAATAGGGTAAACATGCCTGGAGAAAATTTTGTACATTGGTCGGTTACATTTATGTGAATTCAGTCAATGCAAACTACGGTACCTTTCTGAAAAGAAATTAGAGCTGAGAAATCAGCTCATTGACACTAGAATGGATTAGACCCTGATTCAAGTAACCATTGATTTAGGACCAGCAGGTGAAAACCCCAAAGGTTATGGAGGTCAAACAGAAATACTAAGAGTTGGGATAGTATAAGCTTCAAGTGGAAGCTGTAATTCTGGTTTAAAACTTACTTTGGGTTGGAACTCAACAGCTGGTGTCAGTAAATCTGTATATACTTTATTGCACCATTGTAATATGAAAGAAAACAGTGATTTACTATACACGGTTGTCATAAGGGAATGCAAAGGAAGGCCAAAGATGGTACAATAAATTTAACTGTAACTTTTATAACAAATTGTATATGATAAGTTTATCTGGAAGTTGTCAAGGCCAAATCAAATCTATTACTCTGGAAGAATCCTGTTTGGTCTGCTGTTTTAATACAGGGGGATTTTGACCTCCTTCACAGGCTGTTGAAAAGGTTTATGAAAGAGATGGAATTTTCTCATGTTTCATACTGTTAGACACTTAGATCTCCCATCTGAAGGAAAAAGCAGGGTACAAATATTGTTGATGAAGATGAGAATTACGTAAGTAAGAATTAAGTAAGAATTGGAAGAGAGCCTAAGTCTGTATTATAAACAAAAAGATAATTATACTTTGAAAGGTGATTCTTCTGCATTTTAACCCGTAATAGCATAAGCTGTGGATCTGCACCAAGCTATAAAGGCATCATCATGCAGGGAAAAGACCATGATTAACTACTATCCTGAACAAACTCTATCACCCACCATGTTTGGCAGCAAGATACCTGAAATAAAATGCAGCAAGTCAAACACACACCAGAATTGGAGATGGCTTGTATGGAGTTCCAAATTGAAAAACACAACCCTTATACCTTTGTAAGGCAGTATAAGTAATGTTGAAAACACTGACGGTGAAAATACTTACTCTAGAGAAGCCCTATTTTAGTCTTAGTGGCTTCCAAGGGAGTGTCATAACTCCTGATTCTCCATCTTCAAAGTGATTGAACATCCTTGCATTCAAACTAAGCTTTTTCTCCCAACCTGGTCCCGTTTTACTTGCTTACCTAGAGACACTACGAAATAAATTTGAAGGACAAGCTAGCTGACTTCTTTGGTGCTTCAGAATCCGATATTATTCCATTTTGAATTTTTGGATGGCTTCATTGGTCTTCCGAGACATACACAATCAAATCTCCTTTCTAGTGACTACAGTGGCAGCTAAGCATTAGTAGAAAATGTTTGTGCAAATTGGAATGCCATTTTTTCACTGATCCGTGTTTTCTCTCTCCCAGGCCCTTTCTTTGATCCTGTTTTCCAAAAGAGTTGGAAAAAACGAAAACTTTAGGAAGAGTAAAAAACTACTTCAATGAAGTGTTTTCTTTAGAAGAGTGAATGCAATAATACAAGGTATTTAGAATGATGGATGGCTATCCTTGATTCCCCAAAGATGTGTTCCATTCTACCTAGTGTCTTAGAGCACTGATAAGCCATGAACTTCAATTCTCCTGAGTCTGGGGGTCTTAGCTAATGACTTTTGCTTATGGCTAACTTTTTTTAATGGCTTGGTGGATCTGCTGTTGACTAAGTGAAACAATGTTAACTTAGACCAGTAAAAGTTGGCATAACATTTAATATTGCATACATTCCAATTTGATGCTTTCGAACTGTGGTGCTGGAGAAGACTCTTAAGAGTCCCAAGGAGGTCAAATCAGTCAATCCTAAAGGAAATCAACCCTGACTGCTCATTGGAAGGACAGATACTGAAGCTGAAGCTCAAATACTTTGGCCACCTAATGCGAAGAGAGGACTCACTGGAAAAGACCCTGATGCTGGGAAAGACTGAAGGCAAAAGGAGAAGGGGACGGCAGAGGATGAGATGGTTAGACAGCATCACCGATGTAATGAACATGAATTTGAGTAAACTCCGGGTGACAGTGGAGGACAGGAAGGCCTGCCGTGCTATGGTCCATGAGGTCACGAAGAGTCGGACACGACTAAACGACCGAACAACAACAACAACATTCCAATTATCCTCAATCCCCCCCCCACTTCAAAGTTGCCAGGAATTCTACATTTTTACTTTTTTACTAGCTTTTTTTTTTACATTTTTACTAGCTTCAGAAAATGCATCATTGTATTCTTTAGATAATAATTTGTCTGCACTGTCTACAGTAAATGGAAAACTATGATATGGTTCTACAGTATGAGTAGAAGGCGTACATTTCCTTTGGTGGATCTTAAAATCATGGAACTAAAAAAAGATTGTGGCTACTGGAGACAAAAGCAAACATATGCATTTCTTAATGTTTGCATTTAACAAGTTTATGCCTCCCAGAATTATTTAGTGCGAAGAAGAGATAGGAAACGAACCAACAGTTATACAATATATTAATGCCAGCAGCCTCTCGGCTTTGTAAATGGCATTGTGATAATCCACATTTGATTAAAAAGTAAAGCTACTATGATTTTATTATAGAAAAGTAAGTATGATGATAGAACAAAGGGATTAAAAATAAATTGTACATGTTTTAATTTGTCTTGGAGAGAGGATTATTTTCATTTGTTAGGGAAAAATTACCAGATTTCAACCGTATAAAGATGGGGTCATATATCTTATTTTAAATACTTATGAAAACATCAAGAAGAGAAGGAGGGAAGGTATGTAAACTATGATCCAGCATACTTCTTAATTACTTTATGTCTCATGCTTTCCCCAAGAGCTCAAGGAAACCTATTTTTATTTGCTTGCTTGCTTGCTTGCTTGCTTGCTTGCTTGCTTGCTTGCTTGCTTGCTTGCTTGCTAGCAGAATTTCTCAACTGCACCGAGTCTCTGGGAAATGTGCATCAGTTATTATTAAAAAGGAAGTATCTCCCGTCAACAAAATTGCAAATAAATCAACAAAAATGCAAACAAAAACACGGTGACCTCCCATAATCAACTAGGCTTTCAAGGGGAAGTCTTGTTCCGAAAAGAGCTGGCCGGCAAACTCTCTGGGGGTATCAAATTCAAAGATCTCTTGCTTCTTCCTCACAACACAGTCCTATGAGTAGGCTGGGCTGAGAGAAAGTGCCTGGCTCAAACTCCCCCAAAGTGTTTCCATGGCTAAGGGGGAATTGTAACCTGAAATGGAACACCAGCAACCAGCGCTCCCAACCTCTCACCCTGAAAATTACTCTTCCTTTTCCAAAACAAACAGTGGCTGGCATCACATCTTCATAATCTCTTCAAACATGGCTTGCAAAGGTGGTTCTAAGGATGGCTGCAAAGTAGTTAGCTCTACAAGAAGTGTTGTATCTGCGTGGAAATGGGAAGGAGAACGGAAAATGGACGTGGAAGTAAAAACTCTCACGTTCATGTATCTTAGGCTGGAAAGAATTATCAGGAGGACATTCCTCAAGAAGGTGGTCGTGTCTGCCTTCAGCCATATGTTCCTAAGGTCTCCTGTTCTTGTCCTATTTCCCCACGGCCACTGGTGATCCCTGGTTTTAAACGAATCAACAAAGGCCTCCCTTTGCCTTAGGCACCTGGAACTCGAGAAACTGAATTCTGAACTGATTTTTTTCCTACTGTTTTAAGATTGTGTGCTGAGAGTTCTATTCATTAGCAATTGCATTGGTACTTACTGTTTCAGAAATTTTACATGTTCTTCTATGAAAGCTGAATTTTATTTTGCAAGCAATTGTGAGGGCCAACATTCTAAATATATATATATTGAGAGAGAGTGAGAGAGAAATATATGGATACACACACAGAGTCTGCCATGGCAGAGATGGGCGGGGATAAATCTAAATAATAAATAAATAAATAAATAAATAAATAAATAAACAAACAAACAAACAAACTTCTCCATTAACAGCTGAATTGGCAAAATTTGCAATAGAAAAAATAAATCTGTATTTTATATCCAAACAGTCCTTGTATTTCCAGGAACTGGTTACAGGAGAAGAGCATCTGAATGACACACAAAAGGGATTACTTATCTAGCACTAATCTCCCTGTTGAACATAAATGAAAATTCTCCCTAGTTTCTGGAATCTCTACAACAGAGATACACATCCGGTATACACAACCGGTAGCGAGGCATGATACAAAACTGATTTTTAACTTCCCAATAATATTTTGTTGAATTGTTTTAAAAACCCTATTCAGGGTTTGGCTTTTTTTTCATTTGTTTTTAAAAGACAGAGGGGAACAGTGAGGATCCTAAGGGGCATTCATTATCTGGATGTAAAACCATTTAGGAGGGATAATTTTTCTGTGTTGAGTTGAGGACAGTTTTTCTTAGTGAAATTCTCACACAAACAGATCAAGAAATACCTCAGAAATCAGCAAATAATACTTGGGGGTTAGTTATTAATAATAATAAGTTGTATTTATTTATTTATTTATTTATTTATTAATTTATCATATTTATACCCCGCCTATCCCCTCCCTATCGGAGGACTCTAGGCGGCTTACAGCATTTCAATTTATATATTTATACAATTCATATATACGTATATATATCATTAACCGCGTGCTCAGGAAGGGGGTAGGGGAACCGACTCTTCTTCCGTAGGCATTGGACTACATGTCCCAGCATACCTCACTTCCGAGTCGGCTGCTGACGTCCTGGATGTACACCGATCGGGTTCCGTCGTCCTCCGTTGCCATTCACAGGATTCCCGGGATCTTCCTTCGCTCCGAGGGCGACTCCCGAATTACAGGACGCCGGCAAATTCTCCCACTTTAACGTGGTACCCATTTATCTACTCGCCTTAGCTTTCGAACTGCTGGGTTGACAGAAGCTGGGGCTAGTGACGAGAGCTCACCTCGCCACGCAGGGATTTGAACTGCTGACCATCAGATCTTTTACAGGCAGTCTTACAGCTCTGCGGTTTAACCCGCTGAGCTACCGCGCCAGTTCTATCCCAGTGAACCCCATTCAACCCCATTCAACCTTTTTATTTGTTAGTCTAGTATTTCTAATAATAGTAAGTTATTATTTAGTGCCCCAGAGAAATGCCTCTTTTTCAGTAATAGCAGTAGTGCATCCTTCAACAAGGCATGTAATAATCAATCAGTGCAAAACATAATGAAAAATAATACCAGAAATTCAATCCGAAATTACAAGTCCTTGCACAAAAAAAAAATTACAAAAGCATTACTATCTAATAAAGGATAACCAGTTTACAATCATCAAAACAGCAAAGCCAGTTGAACGTACAATCCCATATAATCACAAAATTGTCAGTAAAGTACTTTGATTAAATGGAAATCCATAAAATAATTAAACTTAAGAGTCTACATGTCACCTGCATGGCTAAGGATCAGATCTTACAGCTTTGGTCAAACCAAAACCAAACATGTTTTCCAAAGCTTCTTAAACCTGTTAAAACTGAAGATTTTTCAGGAAGTGATCCCATAGTCTGGGGGCCATGTCCTGATACATTAGCCATGAAGAAGCACAGCCAAATATATCTAAGAGGTTCTAACAAATGTGGTTAATAGCTAGTAACTGTTTGAGGACATCCTTCAGTAGGATCTGGGATGGACTCAAAAGGGTTTAATGATGGGAGAATGTGTTCATCTTTCTTCCCCTCATCAGACAAGGAAAAGGAACAAGTGAAATCTGGATGTATAACAGGAAGATCTATCACAACTGGAACTAGGCGAAATCGGAGGAAAAAAGCTGACCCAGCTCTCTTCAAGCAATCCTGTAGTATTTGGCTTCACCTAGAAATCTTACACTTACATCAGCATGTAAACTTTGTGCCACAAAAATGTCATCCATCCAAGTGATCTAAGGAAACTGGGCCTCAGGGAAGCACCAGAATGCCTGAAAATTTTTGCTCAGAATCCAAGATAATACAGGGACAGCAATGTCCTTTTGCTGACCATTTGCAAAACTTTCATTCACCCTTTATCTGACCCCGGGGGGGGGGGGGGGATTTTCAGAGAAAGGTGAGGCGGCTAGGATCCAAATAAGACTAATTACCTAAAAGTGAAAATGCAACCTGAGAAAAGACTCACAAGGAATGTAAACTATGTGGGGAGGAAGGCCTGAAAGTGTCAATCAATAACAAAATGCAAACTGTCAAGGTTGCTTTGCTAACAAACTGTCACATCAACAATATGCAGTTAATGACTACAAATTAACTGTATACCAGATGCTTGACACTTTGTTATGACACTTAGCAAGCTAGTTGACATTTGGGGGATCAAAGCTTCATTAATTACACTTTGTATAACACGCACAACCTTTATGCTAATGTCCAAACATTCCTTAGAGTGAGGCTGTGCAAGGGGCAAAGTTAGCTTTTCAAACCGAGAAACATTTTCACAGGTAACATTTCCTGCTAAATCTAAGGGTGGTGACTCTGTTCAATCCTTGAGTCTGAAACGATTTTTTCCTTTTAAGTTAATGCCCTGCAAGAATAGTACTTGAGTTATCACCAAAAAGTATTGGTAATGGTGCACCAAACAGGCAATATCTTGTTTATTGATACTGTATTGTGTTCTTTATCTTGTTGCGGTTTGTTTGATACTGTGAGCTGCCCAAAGTCATTTTGGAGTTGGGTGACATCTAAATCTGATAGAATGAATGAATGAATGAATGAATGAATGAATGAATGAATGAATGGGCAGAGACCAGTTTTGGATTAGAACTTGGCCACAACCTTGTTCTATCACAAGCACAGCCACCATGTCAATATTTGGAAGGGGTACTGAAAGCATCTCTTTTACCTGTAAACTTCTCCAAGGAGATAAGCTACCTGTTTGTGCAGCATTTGGCTGGAGTTTGAGACTTGATCCTTTCAGTCTTTGGATGGGTTCCATTCGCCTACTCCCAACAATTTCCCAACACTTGGTTCCCAGCTATCCTTTTTAAATTGTCTTTGTTCCTCTCTTTGCAATATGTTGTGACAATGATGTATTATGGCTAGTGATCTCTCTGTCCATAAGAAGCAAACCCATGGAAAGCAAAATAGATCCTTGTCCTCCAACCATGAAAAGAGCCTTCAAAGAGAGAACCACGGTATGCCAGTTTGGTCTAGTGGTTAAGGTGCTGGGCTAGAAACCAGGAGTCTGTAAGTTCTAGTCCCGCCTCATGCATGAAAGCCGGCTGGGTGACCTTGGGCCAGTCACTCTCTCTCAGCCCAACTCACCTCACAGGGTTGTTGTTGTGGGGAAAATAGGAGGAGGAAGGAGTATTAGGTATGTTTGCCACCTTGAGTTATTTATAAAAATAATAAAGGTGGGATAAAAATTAAATAAATAAATAATGCTCCAGGGAATGTTAAAAGATGTTGCAATCATGTACCGTCAATTGTTTTTAATGCCATACACCACCCAGAGTCATTTTGGAATTGTGCAGCCTTGCAAATCCAGTAAGTAAGTAAGTAAGTAAGTAAGTAAGTAAGTAAGTAAGTAACTAACTAACTAACTAACTAACTAACTAACTAAGGAGAGGCATCTGAACTGGAGCCCAGATCACATGGTCGTAATCCCTGCTTTCCATATTCTGAGACACCCTTCTCCCTAAATTTCAGAACTTTAGCTTCAGTCTTTGGGGGTACCTGGAAGTCCACTTTCTTGACAACACAAAGAAAGACTTCTGCACAAAAGACACATTTACAAGAGACCTAAAGTTCCACAGTTGGAAAGTAAAATTCTTAAGTGGTTTTAAAGATCTCTAGGTCATGTTCTAGCGAACAGTATTTTCCCACAAACAAAAGGCAGCTAATTTCTTTCCATCAAGCTAGCCCAAGTATGGAGGAAAGAGTTGAACAGTTGAACAGTTCTCTGTCTACACTTCCCATTGAGTTCCCTACTTCCCTCACCAGAATGTTCTATTTTACGACAGCTACCACCAGCAGAAGCATTACCAGCATGTGGGTGGGCATCTCAGAGTTTTAGAACTCTAGGGACTTGTCAGGGAGACTCTAGAGAGCAGAGAAGAAGGCTGGACAATAGATAAGAAGCGAGCACGTAGCTCAGAGAGCCTAGCCTATTTCCCCAAACGTCAGAAGAAAGCTCCGCCCTAGGGTGAGCTGATATACTTGGGAATCTTCAGGCACTGTTAGTTTAGCAGGATTTTGCTTGTAGGTATGCAATAAACACTAGAGACTAGATTCCTGGCCTCGGCGTGTTATTTCTGCACCTACACACGACAGGACTGCCACTTAACATAGGCAGAGGTTGACCATCCTCAGCGGTATTGTCCATCCAGGAGCAAATTAAAACAGAGATCTTCTGCGTGGCTTTTTAACCTTCCTAACCCTAATATAATAATATAATAACCCTAATATTCAGCCCAAATATCAGGGGAAGGAGGAAGGGATAGCTCCTCATGGAGATGGCTAATCCCGTAATTTTAATGTCCTTCTTTTAACTAATATCCATCTGGATTTATAACTACTTTATACTGCTGTAATTTTATGTATACATTTTAACTGTTGTCTTGTAAACCGCCCAGAGTCCCCTGATTCGGGAGATGGGCGGGGATAAATTTAAATAATAATAATAATAATAATAATAATAATAATAATAATAATATATGTTTGAAGTTTTTTAGTTTTTATAAATGTTCTCTTATTTTATTATGGACACTTTTATGCTTATATAGCTTCTAATTAACTTTCTACGCTGCCTAAAGTATCTTGATTATGATGGTTCTGAACTCTAATAAATAAGCTAGAGAATGTTTATTTAAACGTCTTTAACGATCAGAATATTTTGGCACCAATTACAATGCAAACTCAATCACAGTATTGCCTTTTTATCATTGCTTTAGAACTGTTAATTTCAGTGCTATACAACTAGACGAATGCTTTCCAATTTACTCTTAGAATAAATATTACTATTTGTTCCACACTGAATTTAATTTAGTTTAGAAATTTAAAATTATGTACTATTAACTCTGTAGGCTTGGCAAGAGAAGAACTGGGTGCATTAGACACAAACTACTAATTCAAGAAATACGTGTTCAGAATAATGTGGATTTTCCCCCCATTAGAATTCATTTGCCTAACACCCAGTTTTTAAAGACAGCTCTATTTTAGTTCTCTTAAGTATGAAAATGACATAAGCTCAATCAAATTTGAATCTGAAATTAACCTGTCATTTTCAGACACTACTTTTTAGAGACGAATGAAAAACCAGATCTCTCTTTTAAAGACTTGCTATTGGAAAACTGCCTAATAATCTATGAGATCTGTAAGATTTGACAACAAGCTGGTTATTTATATTATTAATAAAATGACTAGTCCACAATTGAACTCACAGCAATTCATTCCTCAAGGAAAGCAACCTTATATTTTCTGCCCTGTTCAGAATGGTGTTTAAAAAACCCTGCAAATAATTAAGCAGGGAATTTATAGGGAATTTATATCCATATTACACTAGTGTGTAGGGATGTGATGGTCACAACACTAAGAACAGTGGCACTTAGACTGAAAATGTTAAGAAATCTCTTTGTTTAGCTCACATATAGATGTTTGTCTACATACAGAGTTATATTCATATGGTGCATATTCTCTGGATGCAATCCCACCAGACTGTAAGTAATGCCCAGCTACCGTAGATCAAAAACAGATATTCAAGAACATACTGAAAGCTATATGTATCCATCAAAACCAGGAGCCATTGATTATTCTCCTGAAATCCATCTAACGTCTTATTTAATTCTATCCAAACTGATGGGAATCAGAAAACCTTTTGATGCTAAACTGGGGGATTCTGTGAAGAATTACTTTCATCTGACCTGAATCTCCACACCTTCAACTTTATTAGATGTCCCAAATTCTAGAATTATAGAAGAGGGCTTCTCCTTCTCTATCTCCTCTACAGGCAAAATTCTATATATTTCTATCATGTCACCCATTAATAACCTTTCCTCTAAGCTAAAAAGTTTCCATGATCACTTGGATTTTTTGGAAACAGAATGGCATATCAGCCAAATGAAAGAATCAATCAATCAATCAATCAATCAATCAATCATCTTGGTTACCTTCTTCTGGAATTACAATGAGGGGGGACTAGGTAGAGAATTCCAGGTATGCCCAAACTATACCTTTATATAAATGCATTATAATACCAGCATCTCTGACACCTGCTGGAATGGAATTTTATTTTTTCATAGTAGTCATGTGTGGGGTCAATATATTCATGACACTATCAAACACAAGCCTGTTTTGTAATCAAGTCATTATAATTAGGATGTATGTCCCAATAGCAAAGACCACCCTATTCCAGCCACGATCTAGTGGACAATGGGCTGCCATTTTTACTGGTTTTGATATGATGTAATTTGATTGGTCTGACTGGTTGCAGTTTGACTGCTGTGTGGGGCTTTTTATATACATCTGTTGTTATATTTATTGTAAACTACTTTGTGTCTCAGAAGAGGGCATTATATAAATATCTATATAAGTCAATAAATATGTGGTGGTTGTTCTATGCCCCATCATTTACAGCAAACTTCATTTGCCATATTAATATCCATTGCTTTTTATGCCAACCATAGTGAATAACTTGACTGTCTAAATGCTTCCAGATCATTTATGAATGAGTTAAAAGTCCACCTTCTATGTAGCCTTCCTTGACTTCAAATTCCCACCGGATTCAATCTCTGTCTTGAGAATAATCCCATGGGAAAAGCTTTGAACATGTTAAAAGGCCCTGTCGCCAGCACAGCTCTTGGATAATTTCTTATAGCACTTCACTGCAAGAATGATTCACTTATTGCTATCTTTCTGTATTATTTATTTATTACTACAACTTCCCTGCTGCCCCATTTCCTGAGATTGAGCAGCTCGAACTACTAGTATCAAAAGATTAAAAACTAAATCAATTAATATAATTGTAACCATCATTCTGATACATCGTCATTCAAGGGAGCATGATCTTACTCGTCTGCAAATTACTTACAGAACAGCCCTGTTTTTACAGCTCTCTGAAAAGCTAGTAAGGAGTTTGTAGTCTCTATATCTGGTGGTAAGCTGTTCAAATCACTGCCAAATTTTCTCCGAAGTCTTTGGTGACAGAGATGGGTAAAAGTCTTTGGAAAGTCTAACTCAACAATGCCTATCATATCACCACTATTCATAAGCTTAAGAAATCTAAAAGGTTAGTAAGACTACACTTACCTTTACAAAATCATGTTGATTCTTCTTGTCCTTGTATGTGCTTGATAATTTCATCTCTAAAGAACACTTATCATAACATTATTCTGTAACTTACCTGGAACAAAGTAAAGTTCCCCAGATCTGTCCTGATCGTCTTTCAACACTGGAATTGTATTGGCTGCTGTCCAGTACTGATACAGAGGCTAACTTTAAGGACAAGTTAAGATTTCTTTTTCTCAGATCAGCAGTTTTGCATTTTAAGTACTCAAAGGTAGATTAATACTCTGAGTGGTCATTATCTGAAATTATTCTGTTTAAGTTCAAGCTATCAATGAAGTCTTCAAGTTTCTTTCAACATCATCTGTTTCAATTTCTCAAAGTCCAATTCTGAAAATATCAAAAAGTGGCCATAAATTCCCCATAGTGAAAAAAAGGTGCAATCTTCTTTTAAAATACTTTTATCTCCAAGGGCCCATTGCCTTCTACCTAACCAATAAGGTGTGAGTGACCAGAGTTTAATCAGTTTGCCCAATATTTTGGGTTAGGGTTAGAGTTACTGTAGGTCTGAAAGACTGATACACAGAGGAATGTTTAAGTTGATGCCCCTGAGATATTTTAAACAAATTGACAACTTAATGATGGTCAACTATGAAGGAGATCTGTCTCTCAGAGCCCCAGCTTTGATGCAAAAAAGGAGGTTTTAATTTTCATGATTTTAAACTATGCCCTTGGGCATACATTTGCCACAAAAAAAGTGGCAATGTAATCCTGGGAGGATGCCTGCATATCAGATTCTAAAAGTTGACTCAATGGCCAACTCTCAGCCTTTAAACTGGTTCTTACCTGAAGGAAAGGAAAGATCAGACAATGTGATTCTGTAAGGTCAAAGTTTAATATTATACCTGTTTTTTCATCTTGTTCTTTTTTCCTATTTTCTCTTTCCCCTTATGTAAGCTTGTTAGTTTATCCATGGGTACATGGGTGTTTGTCAGTCCCATTAAGAGTTGCCTACATTATAACTTAGGGGGAAGAAATTCCATAGAGGACCAAAGTTTTCTATAATCCAACAAGTGGATTGTTAAGTATAACACCATCAGTGGCCAGTGGCAAAAAGTCGATGCGATCCTTGGGAGGCCTTCCTTGTTCAAAGCAAAATCCTAGCTGAGGATCCATAGTATTGTAGGATGTAACAACTGTAAACACAGGACTATGCACATAAGCTTCAAAGTGTATCAACTCATTAAAAACAGCTGGTATAACAAAGATTTCCATTTTACCCATTTACCTTTTCGAGTCTGAAATGCAGTATAATTTATGCCTAAAGCAAGCAGGCATTTTCCCTGTATTCCTGTTCACAATGCCCCATCTGCTCCTTAAGAACCAAAATTTGGTGAATCAACCAAGTCTGACAGGATTTATCTCAAGGAGGCAGGGTTGATTCTACCAACACCCAGTATCTGAAGAAGCAAGACAGATAAAGTTGTGGAATTAAATATGGCTTGTAAATGAGCAGAAAAATAATTATGCTTTATTGAGCTTCTTCCTACAAATTTAATGCTCTGCAGGTCTGAACCAAGAACAGAAAGGAAACTACTTTAAGGCAGAAATAAGAAACTTCTACCAACAATTTTTAGGTTTTACCTTGTGAAGCCTTTTTTTTTAATGAACGAATATTAAATGTGCCTTTTTTAGCAGCTTAAGTTGTAGACTCGGTTTATTGAAACCACAGATAACCTCAACCATTTTAGAAGATCATCTCAGATTCTAAGCTGTTCCTCCACTTAAGTACATTTGCAGATGCTTCCAGCCAATTCACTTCTCAGTCTGTAGCTCTCCTCACCTCCAGAAGAGTAGCTGACCTCATTCCCAAGGGTCTTCCCCAACCCGCAGCACATAACTTTCAGAGGCTGCAATGGAGGAGATAAAGGGAAAATCCATCTTCTATGGCCTTGAACTCTGTTCCATCCACAGAAATCAAGTTAGGATCCAAGCCAACATTAATTTATTTCTATGGCCCTTAACTGTTCACTTGCAACAATAGATTAATTCATTCTTCATCCAATCTAAAGTTTACTCATGTTCTGCTTCACAGGTGTTAACAAGGAAGTTATATCATAATATCACAGGGATGAAGTTTTATTTCTGCTGTTTACAATATCCCAATGTCAGTAACTTTCACAATGGATTTTCCTGCTCTGACATCTGCAAGGAGATAGACAAAGGATTAAGAGTTGAGTCTGCCAAATACAGGACTTCTTTCCTTCTCAGCCTTTTCTCTGACCTTAGGGCCACCAACAACCTTGCATTAATCTACATAACTAACAGAGGACAGGGTGTTCAGGCCAGCTGAGAGTTATGTGATGGTGGCAACGCTGACTGACTTTCTACCACATTTGATCATTTGATCAAAGCAACAGATGGATGTTCATTATGGTGTGGCCTGATCCACAGAGACAAATCTAAATATGTCTGTTTCACAGGTAGAAATGAGCCATCAGGGTGGACAAAATCTCTTTTCTGGTGGAGCTGCTCTTGACCCCAAGAAAGATGCTTCTCCCCAACCACATCCCAGGTTTACCTAGGTTTAACTTTAGTTTATTTCTATGGCACTGGGCTGTCGGGGAAATGGGTGAAGAAACAACGCTGAGCCGATATTCAACTCTAGTTCTTTATTGTTTCTACCTCATACAGAATCTTGCTAGACTAAAGGTTCCTTTACTGAGCTAAGGGGGAAAGTACCCTTGGGAATTTAGGGTGGTGCTAGTCTAACTCTTTTCCTCGCCCCCCCCCCCCCCACTCTCCAAGCTGCGTGAATGCTTATCAGCCTGGAATGTGCTTTCCACCCCCCTTCAGGGGCACATTCCATCACGTGGGCTCAAAGTGGTTCCAAACAACTATTAAAAAGTTATATTTACTAAATATAGCTGAAATCAATATGCCTCACTTTTGAGTAGGAATGCATAGGACTGTACTGTTAAAGCCCACAGGCAGGTGAAGCCCATGGAAACAATGAGTTACAAAGAACACCGCACCACACATAAACCAAGGCATATAATAAAACACAAGATATACATTTGGGTCCCCACATGCTTCAAAGCAACTCTCTCTGAATCCAAAATGTTGCATGTGTGAATCTCATTTTTTCTTTTTTGCTCTGATGCTGCAAGTCTCAGCCATGTCATGAATAAACACTATGTTTTATTCAGGACACTCGTAATTCTAAACTTTCTTCTAGGTCTCATTTTAAAATGAGAATACAATATCATAGTACGTGGGGCTTTAACGTGGCTCAAAACCAATAGACCAGAGCTGGAGAAGAGGACATAGTTGTCTTTTGAAGTCAATGTACTTTGCTTGGAGTTGTTGTTTTTTTCCCCCTAACTGAGATCTAAGAGGAGCAAAAAGGCTTAATTGCATGGAAAAGAATGAAAAAGCTTTAACATTTGTACCCTTGTTTTCCAGCTCATGATTAATTTACTTACTTCATTTGTATACTGTTGAAATCTTGAAATTCATGGTGGTTTACATTCATAAAACACTGAAGGAGGGGGGAAATTAAAAGCATCCACACAATTATGACAGAAGGGGAAAAATGAAAATGAACAGCAATCATTTTCTCAGGAATTATTTCTGACTGCTGTTTTTTTCCTCTTTTTTTAACTCAATTTCATGAGCAAGTAAGTTTTATATCGTATTAGCTAAATCCAATCCTCTCACTCATGTTCATGCGCATGAACATGAACATAAACTGTGGGTTACTGTTTTCTCCACACAAGCATTGTGCATTAAGATTAAGGCTCCATCTTGGCCTGGAAGACGTCGACGGCTAACAATCTGTCACTAAATAGTGATTAATTTTCTGCCACCAAACTCATACATGTTAGGATTACTCCCCAATGTTCAGTTTAATTTAAGTACTTTCTGATTCATGAACAAGGGGAATAACAGCCAGCTATAAAGCGGTAATCCAATCCTAAAATGGCCTTAACCCTTATAATCTACACTTCAATGGCAGGGGAAACGGTAGAGTTGTCTGACTGTAATCAAGGACTTTTCCCCCGTCTCGGCACACACACTGAAGTTTTCTTCGCTCCCATCCCTTTGTGCATTACCATAAAATGGGCATGCTGTCTTAATGGTGGGAACACAGTGACCCCGGGGTGATTTATAATCTTGTGAAACCCTGTCCACACTGCGGACCATCCTTTTTTCCTTTTTCTGAGGTCGCTATCTGTTTCTTCAACTGAAGTCTTCCTGCTGTGAAAACACTGTTGGATAGCTGTCAGCACACAAGTATTTCTGTGGCTACACATTATCTCTGTGCACATTTCTCCTGCGGGTTTTTTTTCTCTTGCCCTATTGAAAAGCATTTATGTGCTTGGTGTTTAGACAGCAAAGGGCCATTCTAAAACTCTCTCATTAGTCTGAGGCCCAACAAAAGGCAGAGAACTGGGCAGGAGAAGAATGAAGTGGATCACCTTGTGACAAAAGAATTGGCTGCATTGTCTTGATCTGTTCAAATCACGGCTGACAAGTCTGTATTTTTATGTACATCTTTAGAGTCCGTGCTGCTGGTAAATTTTGCTTTTCAAACATCACCAGTGACACTCAGAAAAGAGAAGGATCCAGTGGGGTTCTATAGTGAGAAGATACTGCCATCTTCAACATATACCAGACAGCTTCCTTGAACTAAGTTGAAAATTGAGAGACAACAGAAATGAAAAGTCCACTCAGCAACACCCCTGCAATGAGAATTCCATATTATGTAGGGAAAATATACATTTCAGCTTGCACGATTACCAAACATCTGCAGAGTGCTGATAAAGGTATCAGCAACATCATCACAGACCAAATCAGAAAGGGTGGGCCTTCTCCTACTGCATATAGCAGAGGCCGGGGATCCGATTTCTAGCAGGAGGAGTTCTCTTCTAATATTTCTACCATTCTTCCAAATTTAACAAGAGCCACGCATAGTCCTCTGTGCAGGTTCTTTTCTCCCAGGGATGTCATCTGGGTGAAAAGAATTGGTGAGGGCAAGTAAGCTGTAAGGAGGGAGAACATATTTTTCATAAGCATACTCCTTTCCTTGCACAATTTAGACTGAAAGATCCCATTTTATAATTTGATAACAATAAATTGTAGCAGATCCGTGTGCTGTCATCACACCGGTGGTATAGAAATAAATGTCCATCTTCCAACAAGTGTTTAAAAATGCAGACTATAGGCTATCACATTTCTTTTCCTTTTCTCCTCTTCCATAAAAATCTCTCTTTTTTCCCCTTTTTCTGAAGGAAACCACACTGTAAACATAACATCTTCACATATATCAATATGCCTGAAACACTGGAACAAAATTAACGGCAGAGGAAGCATAAAACTTTGCTACAATTAGTTCCAAAGATGTATAGGTAAATTTGCTTGTGAACAGTGAAGGGGAAAAAAGTATATTCCCATCTCTTGAGTAAGGGTAAGAAATCAAGAACATACCCTTTGCACTATTCAACAGTGAAACATCTTCATACAAGGAGACCATGTAAGGACCACTGCCATGAATCTCATGGATTAAAGGCAGCCTCATAAGGGCTTATATACTCAAAAACAGTATGTTAGATGATCTACTATTGAGCTACCTAACTTGTAGCATTCTATCTTAACTTTTACTTTACATGGGCTGTCCTGTGATTGTGTAATAAGGTTTTATAAGCTTCACTGTCACTTCAAAAACAATGAAATGTTTATGGGCAATCAGTAACAAAGATGCTCTTATAAGCAGTGACCCCAAGAAATATTGCTTGTATATGACAATGTTGAGACACAGCTAAAACAAATGAGAAAGTACTTTAACAAGAAAACTTTTCATTTTGCATTTCCAGCACAACAGCATTCATCTTTTACATAATTCCACACAATGTTTTCACGAAGCTGAACACTCAAACTGTTTCTTAGGTGAAAATGAAATGTTTATATTTGCACTAGCACTTTAAACCCTACTTATTCTTGTAGTATGCAGGTTAAACTATTGGCATAATGAGATGGCTTTAATTATAGCAGTGAATGTAAATGTTGCTGGTCAGTGACTGAAATAAAGCTCTACCACTATTTCATTTCATGCAGGAAATGTTTCAGATCGTCCATTTCTCTCAAGGGGGTAACCTACTCTTTCCTTACTCCAAGGACAGCAATTCTAGGAAAACCATCAGTTAAAGCAGTGAAACTTCCCCGAAGGAATCACAGAGCCTGAAGTCCAGAAAGCCATTCAGGTCCTGGAGCCCAACTGCCTGCTCCAGGCAGGAATCCAAATTAAAGCATCACACACAGCTTACTCATGGGCACTGGGAAAGAGCTCTTATTATTAGGGCTTTTATTTCCATCATTCAGTCAATATCTATTCTCCTTAACCTAAAACCATTATTTTGTGATCTGCATATTCCACCTCAGTCATCTCTCTAGAAAGCTAAACATCCCCACAACCTCACTGACTTCACAGAACTTCTTTTTCTATTCCCACAGTCAGTATCTTGCCCTTCTCTGAACCGGTTTCAATTTCTATGAATTCATCTGAAAGGGCAGCGCTTAGACCTAGGCACAGTCCTTGGGGTGGGGTCCTACCAAAGCTGAATCAAGTAGAATAATTACTTTTTTTGGAAGTTATACTTCTGTCGATGCAGCCTAAAATTGCCTAATCTTGTTGTCTCAATCTTTTATGAATTTCCTCAATGACTTCAGCCTTTCTCCAACTACCAATTGGTGCAGAATTAGATATAGTGAAAGATCCTGACATTTCTATGACATACTTTATATTGTTTTCAAAGTATCTAGAATGAATTGGTTCTTGATTCATTTTTGCACAACCTATCCCCAAATCATCCCCGAAGTGACATCTGTTGCCAACCATTTATGATTTAAGGAAGAAATTTTTAAAGCCAATGTTGGTATTTTTCATGTACATTTATTCACCGCAAATAATTTAAGCCTTATTGATTTCAACGTCCCCTCCCAAATATGGCTATGTCTGGGGCTAGGAAGTGTGAAAAAACCCAAATAAATAAATTTCACGTTAAAAATTAAGCAGTTGTTTGTTCCAATCGGAAGTGATTCAAACATATACTGTATGTTAGATGGACAGGAGAGCAGAATTATAGGTTGTTTTAATTCCTTTCAATGGAAAACATGAGTGAATCTATTCACCTACTCATTTTTAAACTGAGCAAACATGGAAGAATCCTTATTCCTTTTTTTTTCTTAGCCACAAATGGATTTGACTTTATTGTTTCTGTGTATCTTTGACTGAATTTAGATCAAGTTACTTTAATAATCATCAAGTTATTAAAATGATCCCACATCTACGCCGAGTACAATTTTCTGCAATTCTGACAGTTATTATGGGAATAAAATTTGCTTCTTAAATATGGATTTTTGGACTGGGATTCAACTTATTGATTCTGTTGTTTGTGCATGACAACATGAACATCTGCTACATTTAAATAAGTTCTATTTATCTAGTTTTTGAAAAAAGCTATAGCAATTACACCTTTCTATTCAAAAGACTCCAAGGGAAAAGGACACTGTCAAAGACCAATAAAAATATGTTTCTTGAGTCTGCAAAAGTCTGTTATTTCTCTTTTTTCTGCAACCTTTCTAGTAGATAGATTTTGAATATTAATAATTGTTTAAATTTTTCACCGGCTTCAATCAGGTGTCAAGCACTACTTAATGATACATGTACTGATGATGATATTCTCAGTGTGTAAGGAACCACAACTTTGATTATTTTCAAGGTGAAGTCAAACCAAGAACCTTCCACAGACTATTCCTCAGCTGATCACCCCCCGTAATGTCTTGCTCTGGGTTCCTTGGCCACAAATGTATTTCACTAATAGGTTTGTTATGCCAAGAGCTCATAAAAAAACAAGGACAAGTGATACGGGGAGGCAGCAACCAGACAGAGCATGATCACTGATTATTGGCAACTTTTACTCCCTAAATTGGATTAATTAAATTGGATTATTTTTGCAAAGGTTGACATTCACGCAAGACCTTCCTTGTGGTGCATTTCAAACAGTGTAATCATGGAACAGCCATCATGAATTGGGATTTTTCTTTATTGCTTTAAATTATTTCCTTTAATTATATTGTTACTACAATATATCACATTTCTAATCATCTAAAAGAATTCCATCTGGCGGGGTCTAGGAGGCGTGCCTTCTCTGCGATAGCACCCGCCCTATGGAATAACTTGCCCCCTGAGACGAGACGGGAGCCCTCGCTCCTGGCCTTCAGGAAGTCTTTAAAGACCTGGTTCTGCCGCCTTGCCTGGAATGAAGGAACTGATAGTTCCTCCTGGGGGTGGTTAGCCCCGTGATATCCTCTTTTAAGAACATACCATCTTTTGGGTTTGGATTTTTTATTTTTATAGTAGCTTTTAAATGTATAGTCTTTTTAACTTTTTATATATTCTGATTGTAAACCGCCCAGAGTCTACCATGGTAGAGATGGGTGGGGATAAATTCAAATAATAAATAAATAAATAATAAAAAATCACTACTATTTCAACTGTCTTTATTTAAAAGATAGATATCCTGAGGTAAACTATACATACAAACTGGAGTTTGTGCGTGGGCCTCACTCAAGAGGGGATTCCTGTGCCTGTGTGTGACATTTGTCACAGCACTGATAATCAAGGGGAGAAGGTCAGAATGCCCCATGTTTAGAGATACACTTTCTAGAGGTAGTATGGGGATGCAGTGAAGTGAAAGAATAACTTCTCACTCAAAGCGAAGTCCACTTGCTCTTCTCTGAATCTAAGCCCCTAAGCTAGGTTTAAGGAAGTATGTTATAGTATCTCCTCTTCACCACTTAGAGCATTAAGTATTAAGGGTGCAATTTTCCATGAAGAACCATGTTAATCTCTTGCCCAAAAGATAAGAGACTATACTATACTTCTAACTCTAGCCAGGAGACATCAGCCATGCATTCCTCTATAAAAATGCCATTTTTCCACTGAAAGTTTTCTCTTAGTTTGAAATACGGCCCTTTTTCTCGTAGTCAATTACCCCTTCCTTGAAGTTGCCAGAACTTAGACTTGAACCTAATTTAGATTCTGTGAATCAGACAGAGACCGTTTTAACAAGAGGACATCTATGTTGCTTCCTTCCCTCTCCACACCCATATATCCAGGTCCAATGTCCTTGACGGGAGGTTCATGAGCTTTGGAATGGCACATGGCACTTGATGCTCCATCAGGAGCAATGAAAAAACAACAATGGGAAAGAAGCCCACATATATATATATACGCAAAAGGCTACCAACGTTAACAAGGCAACCCTCTAAAAGTTTACAGTATCACTGAGTTTTCCATACAATGATTAACCTTTACACTTCAATACACCTAAATTCACTCCTAACTAAATTAGTTTGCAGAGAATCTGTGCCCCTTTGCAAAGGGCTCTGATTTCATTTAACAATGTTGGTCATTGTACCACTTAACTTAACAAGCTGCATAATACCTGAGCTGACTCAAAGCAATACTTTACAAGATGTTAACTCTCTAATTAAGTGCTCCTTAATTAAAAAAAACACAAAAAATTGCTTAACCTGAGCTGATCAAATGGTAGCTTAGACATATATTATTAATTGTTTTGTCTTTCTTGTACGCCGCCCAGAGTCACTTGTTGTGAGAAGGGTGGCTATATAAACCGGATAAATAAATAGAATCAATAAATATAGTTTTCTAAACAAGAAACTCGTAATGAAGATTTGCAAGCTCTACCTAAATTACCTTAGACATCATGGTAACACGCTTTTTTTTTTACTATGTGCTTTCAGACATAATTCCAACCTGCAAGAGAAGCCTATGCTCAATTTCAGCACATGTCTCGGCTCCTACCTGGACAGGCTAGCTTCCAAGATCCATGTCCTAAGAACTTTATGACTGGAGAACTTCCATACAAACTACGTAAGGGCTACCTGAGAAGATGTTTTGGAAGCCACACCCGGTCTCTCAGTGGGATCACACAATTCCGGCTGAAAGTTTCACAGTCTGCCTTTAAGCTACCTTCTGTATTTTGAGTGTTGACACTAGTCTATAAAGCACTGCACTACTTAGGACCCAAGTACTTAAAGATCTCCCCAAGCACAACTGTTATTTAGATGTCTGTGTTTTATGCGTTTTGTCTCATGAAATTCTCTTTATATGAGCAGGAATATATTGGTTGTTTACTTATGGATGGGTCTGAGTGAGCTGCGTCTAGAAAAGCAGTATATGAAAAGGGTAAATAGAAACGTCACACATTCCGTAAATGGGAAATAGGATTTAATTCTATGTTGTATATACTTTCTAGCATACAGAGTTAAAAGAAAATGAGCACAGGTTTTAGAGGAATAAATCTATGACATCTGCCAAAAGGACTATTGTGGCACAAATGGGATTTGCAAGAAATTGTCAAATGGATCTTTCATAGATAAATGGGGTTTTGTGTGTGGATTTTTAACAAAGAACATGTTTGTTTGTTTGTTTGTTTGTTTGTTTGTTTGTTTATCTATCTATCTATCTATCTATCTATCTATCTATCTATCTATCAATCATATTTATACCCCACCTATCCCCTCCCTATCGGAGGACTCTAGGCAGCTTACAACATTGCAAATTCATATTATACATCCATTCATATATATGTTATTACCGCGCGCTAAGGGAGAGGGGTAAGGGAACCGACTCTTCTTCCGTAGGTATTGGACTACATGTCCCAGAATACCTCGCTTTCCGAGTCAGCTGCTGACGTCCTGGATGTTGTCGATCGGGTTCCGTCGTCCTCTGCCACCATTCATGGGATTCCCGGGATCTTCTTCCATTCCGAGGGCGACCCCCGACAGGACGCCAGCAAATTCTCCCACTATAAAGTGGTACCCATTTATCTACTTGCATTTAGCTTTCGAACTGCTGGGTTGACAGGAGCTAGGGCAAGTGACGAGAGCTCACTTCACCACGCGGGGATTTGAACTGCCGTCCATCAGACTGGCAGTCTTACAGCTCAGCGGTTTAACCTGCTGAGCTACCGCGCCCCTTTTTAGAACATATGTTCTTTAAAGCTTCATATAAAAAGAAGGTAATTCTGTAAAAGTAAAAGCCTACAGCAAAGAAATTTAATTTAAAATCCCTGCTTTGGATAATTTTATGTAGCACCAGGAAAACTTTTTTATTTATATATTTAATGTTAGCTTCATGTATTAGGGAGACCATGTAAAAAACAATGTATACCAGAGACAGGTATTTCATTTTAACCTTAAAGTAAATCTGGAAAGAGCAACCAGAAGTATATACTACTAATGCAGACATTAAAATGGATTGTTTTCATTCTGCTCCACACAACTCCAGCCAGGGAATTTCAGGTATCTTGGTTTTCAAAAGAGTATATATCTGTAAGTCATCAGATTTGCTGCATTCCCACTAATGAAGGTATATTTACCAACCATAAAACCACCAATACTGAATGATACAATAAAAATTAAAAGAATTCAAATAAGTTCATCTGAAAAAGTCACCCTTGATCTATATGAGTTGTTCTACAGAAACTTGAATGAGTGGGGTGGTGGTGGTGGAGGAGGAGGAGGAGGAGGAGGAGGAGGAGGAGGAGGAGGAGGAGAAGGAGAAGGAGAAGGAGGAGGAGAAGGAGAAGGAGAAGGAGAAGGAGAAGGAGTCTGGTCTCCATGGAATCAAAGAATCTGAAGACCTGGCTCTGCCGCCTTGCTTGGGATGAGAAGGGCAATAGTTCTTCCTGGGGGTGGCTGGCGCCGTAGTGTCCTCCCTACTGAATGAGAACTTATAGTCACTTGCATTTTGTATTTATTTATTTTATTTTCTATTTATATTGATTGTTTGATTGTAATTTTATATTTGTATGGTTTTAATTGCTGATTTTATTGTAAACTGCCCAGAGTCCCCCTTTTGGGGGAGATGGGTGGTGATAAAAATGTGAATAATAAATAAATAAACTTGTTATCCATATAAGAATCCCACAAAGAGTACATTTCTTAATTCCCATGTTCTAACTACAGAACATTTTACAAAGAATCAGGATTTCCCCTCCAATTTTAGTTTCATTTTGATGACAATTACATTAAAAAGGACAGAATTTTTGTCAAGAGTGTATCTCAAGAAACTACACCATGACCTTTCCATTGCAACCCCAAGAGAAAAAACTCTCTCTCTGGTTTGTATCATGCTCAGAGGACACTTCGGCTGCTACTTTGCTTCATTGCCTCTCCTGTTGATTCTGTGAGATCTAAGAGAAACATCTGCTAGAGCATGTCCAGAAAAGCTTGGTTCCTTTGAAGCATCTTCCCAGTACATCCAGACAAGCACTTTGTTGGCAAGCAAAGCACCTTATCAAATGATCTGTGTGACAACACCAACCAGCATTTGCAATTGAAGTTATTTGATGAAAGTATTTCCTGTAAGTTCCCCCAACTGCCTTAAATTGTCCTTAGCATGATTAAGTTCCACACCTACACATCCCAAAGTAAGTGTTCATTCAAAACTAGAATTTCATTGTCAATATATTCAGTCTCAATACTTGCTACTAGATTTTGGAAGGAAAAATAGGACGCTAGAGGTGTTATAACCAATTGGTTGGACACAGAGTAAGTGAAACCCCGCTGATTTCAATGGAACTGTTCTATTGTGAATGCAATCCAATGGTTATTGAAAACATTCCTTGTTTTACTGGACAGCTCCATTATCTGAAAATGCAAATGTGGAATGGAGCACTTTGGAAACCCTGAAATTAGAAGGTGTGGGTCTTTGCATCTGAGTTTCATATATATACAAGCTACGCACCACTGTAATCTCAGAAGATTTGTGTCATCTTTAAAAGTAGAGTGAAGATCTTTCTACACCATCTTAAGCATGCAACTAAAATGTACATTGCTACTAAATGTATAAATAAGCTTAGATAAATATCCCATTGGTAAGTCAACAATGAACGTCAAGTTAAAAACATGACATATTCAAACATATTGTTAAAATAGTTCTAAATGCTTAACAAGGCATTTTCACCTTTATCAAAGCATCTGATAAATTGATTAAAGTCAGCCTTAATGTGGATTCGGGTCAACTGGATCTACTGCCCATATTACACTGCAAGAAGGATATTAGCGTAGATAATATATCCCCTTCTCTAAAAAAACATCCAGGCCAGCACAAGACACTGTACGTTCCTTACCTTTTATCTAACCAATATGATGAAATCAACACGCAAGTTGCCATGTTTCTTCTGAGTGCATGTTGTCCTTGACAGATATGGGTCACAAGAGTCCCTAACAGTATTATCTCAAGTTAGCTCCTCTATTGCATTGTTAATTATGTCTATTTGGTATGTATATTTATTCTGGGCTTTTATATATGGCCAGTGACCAAGATAAAATTTGACTTTGACTAAAAAAGAAATATTATTCTCTCCTACCGAAAGTCAGAAATTAAATTATTGGGAAAGAAGTGCCAAAGAATGAACAAGAATCTATCAAATAATTAAACTATCTACTAGTTTTCATGGTGTAACAAAGAAGGAACAGTGAGGGTTACATAATTTACAAAACAGCAAGACACCATCATAAATCCTGCTGACACAACAGAAGCAGCTATTCTTCAGAATCAGGTTCTATTATGATGCAGAGACCACAAACAATTCAATCATAAAGGAAACTCAGCGACTCAAATGAAATTGCCCCCAATTCTCAGCCAATAAGAGGTGTCTATATAAACATACCCTCCATATCTAGCAGAAGGATGAAATCAAATTGCAACTAAATGCAATAAACCCCAAAATGTTAAACTACGCAAGCGAAACCATCTCACTTATCAAAGAACCAAAGCATAATCTGTCCCTCTCATCTAAGTCTCTAAATCTTTCCATGGCAGTTGGCTTCAAGCCCACAGTAGAATTTCTATCTACATAAATAGTGGATTCTATGCATGCTCTATAAATACTAGATGGATGTCATTTTACCAACAGAAAGTGCTTTCTTTCCCACAGTGGACATTTAATGGTATATAATAATCTCATCTTTATATAGAAAATTAAGATGTTAACCAGTGCAGCTGAAAATGCCCCATAAAATCTATAAACCGTTAACACCAAAGATGCACTAAATGAATTAATATTTCAGGAATTCATTAAATATTGAGAATACACATTTTAACACGGACCTGAATTTTCTGAATATTTAACCTCTTAGTAGCTTTAAATTTTTCAGCAGATTCCGGGCTTTATAGGAAACAACCCTGAGAACAAAAATATTGTATTTGTTTGTACAATGGTAAGGTCAACTTAAATAATTTATTCTTACTATTCATATTTAAGTCAAGTAAGAACTAGGTTAACAAACTAGATTTAAATCCAAGCAATATTATGTAACCAGCTCTTTGATGATGACTACTTTTGGGGGATTGATCAGACGAAATGGTATCTCAACACTTGGCACCTATATCTTCCACATAGGTTTTAGGTTTTTTGTTTTTTTTAATTAGAAGAAGAAATTTAAAGAGTTGCATCTTACTTATTTCCAGTACCAGCCAACATTCTTCCTTCTAGTAAAGACACACGATCTTCATCTTCTTTTGTATCTGCTCACACAAACCTCTCCCAAAACATTTGGGATTTGGGGACCGGTGAGAAATTCTGAAGGCAGACGCACTCAGTTTAAATTAAATTACTTTTCGAAGAAGTTGAAATATGTATCTTAGAAGTTCAAAGATTTTGCCTTACAAAAGTTTTAGTTGTTGCATCTCAAGCAACATTAAAGGATATTAATGATCTTCAGTCTTCTAAAAGCATGAAGACTATTGGGACCCCATAAAGACTACTTGACATAAAGTTTCATTAAGCTTCCCTTCCATACATTTTATTGCTATAAACTCCTTACATTAAAGTCATACTAATTCAAAGATAGCAAGGGATTTTAAATAAACTTGAAAACAGTCTCAAAATAAAAGTTCTGCCACTCTTCCTCGGGTACATGGGTACTTCCTTCAGGATATCTGTTTGAAACTGGCCATCAGAAAAGAGTGTGTATATTAATCTTTAAACTGGTGACTTCCAGATTTCCTACAATGCCAACAGTCTCCACCAGCATACAGAGTGTGCAAACTTTTATCAACCCACTTTGACTGTTCTTAAACTAGAGAGTAGAAACTATTTCTTCAGTACTGCCTATATAAAACTGTAGATGTAGCCATTGAAAAAAATAATAACAGAGGAGACACATGACTAGTTTTAGAGGGGGGGAAAGTCTTTAAAGAGCTTCATTTGATCTTGCTAAAAGCACATAACTTAACACGTCAGTGACATCATTTCCACTGTGAGCACTGTGACATCAAAATAAGATTATAACTTCATACAAAGCCTAAATTTCACCCAGAATACAGTTCAAGATTATCAGTATCAATTACAAAGGTCTTACTGTCTCTAAGGATTAGCGTAACTATTTCTCTTTTTAGCCTTACGGTTTCTATCAAACTTGAGGTATTTTAATAGAGACCTTTTCTGACGTAACTCAAAGTCAGTGACCCTTAGAGCTCATCATTGGGAGAAAGCTACAATACATGAAGGAAACCTTGTTGATAAACGGAGCCCTACTTACAGACGCAAACTTTCAACTTCTTATGATAATTGCACGTGGCAAGGAAATATCTCTAAAACCACTTAGCCATTTTCTTAAATGGCAAAACAGTGTAAAATGAAGGCAGTTTGAACCAGCGAGGCAGCTTGAAAAGGGAGAATAAAAAATTCACTTCTGAGGCATATGGCGCTTCTGCTTCCAGGAAGATATCTTTTAATTAGCACGACTTTTCCTACTTCTGAAGACCGTAATTGCTCTTGGAAAGAGCAAAGTGAGGTTTCTGAAGTCAGACATTACTAGGAAAAATGAAAGATGCTACAATTGAGAAGAGTTACTTACATATAAAACTCTGCCCAGAACAAATTGGAATCTTTCATGAGTATTCAGCTAGACAGTGCAAAATACCAGTAGATAATAGGCTTTGGGGGTGTTCCCTTCCAGTAACACCACCGAATTACACCATCAGCTTCGTATTAAATTTGTACATACAAAATGTGGAATACCAAACATCTATGGATGCTATTCAAATGTAGTAAAAGCTGTCACCCCAGGATGCGGTCCACAGCTGAGAAAACTGTGTCCTTCCTGGAGCCCATTCTTGAAAGTCAATCCCATTGCAAAGTACTCTTTGATTTCTTGCTCATTTGTTTCTGCAACCCTGTGGTTTAATACCGACCCCTATAATATTGCTTGCGCTTAAATATAAAATTATACAGTAGGCTCACTGTACAATTCAACAAATCATTTGGAAGAGACAGGAAGCAAGAATGGCTGTTGGGTTGACTTCTTAGCTGTTTGGACTTCGCTGTGTTCAAATTGTCCCATGAGACATGTCATGTTCTATTTTATTGCTTTAATTCAACCCTTGCATCGCCCTCCAACTACATCCCCAGTAGCTACGACATTTCAGCACAGACAGGGGCACAAATGATGACATGTTCCCTACAGAATGCATCCACGGAGTGCATCTTGGCTTCTGCAATTAGAAGGAAAAACAGAAGGATGAAACATTTCCTCTCGACTTTTGCAGTGAAATATTTATTCTAAAGATTCAGGAAGGTCCGCAGATTCTTGCATCCCTTGTTTGCAGGTGCCAGCTGCGGTATTAATTGCTCTTGACCTATTCCAAACATTGCTTGCTTTCTTAAAAAGAGAAAGTGGAATGTGTCTTCAATGCTTCAGCTACACTGCTCAAGTACACGGGAAGTGATTACAACCCCCACACCCAGGGATTCTGCCCAATTGGAAGAGGCAGTGAAGGATTTCTAATCGCCACTGAAATCATTGATAATGTTGTCTATCCAACCAAAGACAGACAAAAGCTGAAATATATTAAATGCAGCAATCAATCACTCTGCAGATGGTGGAACAAAACCTATAGAGTTCAGATGGGATGACTCCAGCCACTAATGATGGCTGAAATACTATCCATTCACTCATGGCTTTGGCCGACTTTGAGGTTTGTAACCAGGGGCGGGGGGGGGGGAGAGAGAGGGGAGGACAACCATTTGCAAATGTAACTTCAACTTAGGATTTCGGTTTTGTACGTAGTGCCAGCCATTTATCTTTCAAAACTAACGGGGCTACTTTAAGACCAGCCTGACTAATGCATATTCCCTCTTGTGATTCAGCACAAACAGAAAAATGGAATTGCTAATTCAGAAAGTATCAGCAGACGATCTCTCAGAAACCAGCACCATCACATCAACATTAGAAGATCTCATGAAATAAAAACATAAACCCTTAGACAATGAAAACAGGAAGAGAATAATCTGAGTTGTAAGGAGGAACATATCCCTAAAAAATTCCTAACAATAACATCACAGGGGAAAAAAAGAGGAAGAGCACAAACAGAACATTATGTTATTTATAAAACAGTGTTATTTCAGAAAGTAGATTTTTTTCCCCCCTGCTTTACTCTAGGACAGATGAGTCATGAAAACAGCCGAAGGAAAAACTCCATGTCCTAGCACTGTATTGGTGAAATAGAAAAGGAAAAGACACTTTTTCTTTCCTCAACATTTCAGCCTTGTCATTTCCAATTTTCTGCTCTTTGGACATGCTTGCATTCAAATTCTGGAACATCTATTCAGCATATCAATCCTAATTAGACAATCTGGGTCTGGAAAGGATGAGAGCTAGGTCATTTGCATAATTCAATCATAAATACTCAGCGATACATATTTCCAAATGCATTTGTACAATTATCTTTTTATCCTTGGGGCAATGGTATTAATATGATTAGGCAGTATTTCTGGAAAAAACAGACAAGGATGCACTCTTTTTAACTGCAGCTTGGGGCGATATGAAAAATTAATTAATTTCTGAAGAAAATCAATTTCTGAACGTGACCACATTAGACACTGGTAACCAAGACACAGAATGCTCTCTCGATCAGAATATTTCATCAGCTCTTTTCTAAATGCTGACTGACACGTGAAGATTTCAAGAATACTGCGAGCTAAACCCCCCTACTTTAATATTCACGTGTATGAATAAATGGCTGTATTTTTATTTTGCACCAGGAAAAAAAAAACAGTGTTTGCCCACAACATGAAAGCTCAGCTCAGCTTCCATGATCTTTTATTAATGAACGCTACCAGAAGAGAGTCCGCGAGCACAAGCGTTCAGCCTTAAATATTTTAATTAACAGAGGACAACTTGTTTGTTTTGCTATTAAAATCAATATATCTCTTCGGAAGATTCGCAAACATTACCAAGTAATGTGATTTTTATGCAACCTACAATTAAATACCCAGCTGCCTAATCTTGGGGGGGGGGGGGGAGAGGGTTACCAGAAAGGTGCATCTTGTATGTTAATTGGCACTAAAAATTACATGTTTTGAGTTTTACAAATGCACCCTCTTTATTTCTCCTCAATCCACAGGCAAGTCGGAATTACGGCGTGCAAGCGTTCAGTAATTTGCATGAAGGTGGCTGAACAATTTTTTATTCTAACAAGCTCATTTTTCATGCGTTTTGTCTTTCATCCTAATCTAGCATCTGTCATTCCTTTTTGAAGTTATTATCGGCCCAATTCCCACTTGGACATGGTTGCTGGGTGACCAGTATCTTAGCACCCACTTTGACAGGAACAGATGTGAATCTGATCAAGAGATTTCCCAGGAGTACCTGAAATCACAAACAACTTTTGTAAAAAACAAAACCCAACCAGCAGCCTTGCTGTCACCCCTTTTTCAAAACTACCCTCTTCTCTTCCCCACATCAACCCTTCTCAAGTGTCATAAAGTTCATTTCTAATGTGGAGCAGATTAACGCTTCTGCAATTCTTCCACGAGTAACCCACTATTATGAATTTTGTTGTCGTTTTGTTCTTTGTTTTGTACTTCATTTGCAAGAAGAAAGGCTCTCGCCGGTGGACAATCATGCTGCATCTTGCATCTGAAAGTGAAACTTCCAACCACGCACAGCATTGTGCTAAAAGAAAGGGTTAAAAAGCTGATTATGGTCTCCCTCTCGCTGTCTCTGTAGGATTCACAGTTCTAGCCTGCTCTCTGCAGATCCCTGGGAATTTTTCCGGGGGGCCACGATATGGGAATGATTCGCGGCAAAGAGGGAGAGAGAGCTGGCCGAATTACTGCAGAATTCCCCACAATGCAAGGTGGCTTCAACCCTTCGCCAGATCAGGTGGCCCATGCAGATCAACAATAATCGGGGAAACACACACAAGTTGGGGCTCTTTCTGAAGATAGATAGCGATTTTGGAATGCAAAATTGGAAAAAGCATGCTTATTTTAAAGGAAAAGAGTATCCTAAATGCTCAGGTTCAGATGATCTTTTCCCAAATACAAACATAAACCTGATAATATCTTCACCATCAATATCATGCCAGCAATACCAACCAGACAATAATATGTAGTTAATATCCTACCTTGTTCTGAAGCTGATTAACTGAAGATAGTTGAAGTCTTCTATGTATTGCTCATGTCAGAAAAGGCTGATCTGTGGCCGACCTTAATTAAGCCTTAACGACCCTACCCAGACCATTGCTTAACAAGTCAGAAAAGCTACTCACTCTGCTTTTTAGGTCTAACCTATTCCAAGATTTATGCTCCAGTTCACTCTATGCATATGGGTGTTCATTTGGAGTTTAAAAAAAATTCCATGTTGGGGAAAGAAAGTGAAAATCTCCTTGCCCAAAACCATAATGCCTTTTCAGAAATCTACATCAGTGACCACACTTTGAATACTGTATACATCTGATCACCAAGCCTCAGAAAAGACATTTCTGAGCTACAAAAATGCAAAAGATGCCAACCTACACAGTCAACCAGATGGAACAACTCACCTCTGAAGAAAGATAACCATATTTAGCATGATTTAGCTCACAGGAATTCAAAAGAGAAGAACGTAAGGATATGCCAGGGCTGAATTAATTTATTTGTGTTATGTAGACAGCATAAAAGTAGATTTATTCGAGATTCCTCATTAACCATTTACTCCTTACTGAACAAAGCTAAATGGCAGAAGATCCATGACAAATAAAAAGCAAGTGAAATTTCAAGGGGTAATCTTCAATCAACGGGGCAATCACAATGCAACAGCACTGAAAAAAAGTTATAAAACTTTCATTGAGTCTTCTAGGATTCCCTGGAAGTATTTATTTATATCGTTTATATACTGCATCCTATTTTTTAAAAAAAAATCTCAAAATGGACGTCAACCTCAAATGAATGTTCATATTATCAAGGAGCCCACAATGCTTAATTTATTTGAAAAACCTGTATTTTGACACATGTACTTTGGACTCAGTTCTTTCCCTACTACCAACATGACTAAGCAAATAAATACTGTTCATTGTTGTTTCTTGACATGTCCACACATTCTATCCAGGAATAAGTAAAGATAAAGGTTCCCCCTGCACATTTGTGCAGTCGTGTCCGACTCTAGGGGCCGGTGCTCATCTCCGTTTCTTAGCCGAAGAGCCAGCGTTGTCCGAAGACGCTTCCACGGTCATGTGGCCGGCATGACGCACGCGGAACGCTGTTACCTTCCCACCGAAGTGGTACCTATTCATCTACTTGCATTTGCATGCTTTCGGATTGCTAGGTTGGCAAGAGCTGGGGCTAGTGCGGGAACTCACTCCATCATGCGGGGCTAGGGATTCGAACCTCTGAACTTGCGACCTTCCGATTGACAAGTCTGGCGTCTTACCCACTGAGCCACCACGCCCCCTCTATCCAGGAGTACAGAAAACAAAAAAGCAATACTGTTTCTATGTTTATAATCCTAGGTTAGGTTTTATGACTGAGTTCCCAAGACACACTAGGCCAGGTTCAAATGACATTGAGAAGTTTGTGGCTCAATGTGGTAGGAATCTACCCCTTGATTTGGCAGGTTGTGTCAACCAGCCCATCACTGGATGCCATAATATTTACTTGGGCCTAACATATCTGCGAAATATGTCCATGAAATTCTGAACATATTAAAATCCTTCTCAAATCTTGGGTAACTATCTCCATTCACCTGTAGCCCTTTATATGCTCTCAACATCTGCTTGCTCCAAAGATCTGGTACTCTCCAGATTAGAAAAAGAAGGGAAATCTACCTGTGGTAACATTATATTTTGCTTACAATGCATGTACCGTAAGTGCTTGAGCAGCTCAAAAGCTAGGACAGACAGTGGTTGATAAACTGATGACCTCTCAGACAAAATGTGTCAACCGACCAAGTTTTACCCTAAGTGCCATGAGCCGGAGAATCAGTTAACCTAACCTTGTTGACATGTTGAATACAAACAGTCCCCAAATCCGTCAAGGGTTCCTTGCTGATGTCTGAACAGCAACATTTTGCAAAGTATTCCTCACTGAAAGTTCTCTGAAATAGCTAACACAGTTATCCTCAAATCCTTTCTCTGACTAGGTTCTCGTATGACCTGTGGACGATTAAGCAGGACAGGTGATGGTTGGACTGCAGATGGTGAAATTTCAGTGAGAAGGTGAGCAAACAAGTTTTAGAGCACTGCTGACTCTATCACATGACAATAAGCTATTTCATCCTCAAGTAGCTGTCCAGAAATGTCATCAACATCTGGTTTAGGGGTTTCTAACATGTACCCCATAGAAAGCTGTGGTGACTCATTGGCACAAAGGTATAAAGATGTCTGGTTCCATGCTAATAAGATGCGAGCCCAAATGAAGTAACCATTCTCCCAACTGACCTGGATTTATGGTATCAATTCCAGATTGTCAAACCAGAGGTTCTGAACAAGATCACGCCCTATTTATCCTATCTAGCACCCAAGGTAAATCAATAAATCTCTATCTGGAAACTCAACCAGCACTGAAGACCAAGTAGCAGAAGAGTCAAGGACAACACTCAGCTACGTAAGTTGCTTCTACTGCAGATACAAGAACCCCAAAATTTTAACAATCCAGCCCCAAACTTTAAATTGTAAATTGTTGTAAACAGGTGCTACATTCATGCTCCCTTTTTGGCCTTGAGTCCAGATGCCCCGCTCTACTGCAAACACATTCCACCTGATTCAGAAGGCTCTCAGTTCGCTACAGGGGGAAACTCAAGTAATCACAACTAAAGCCCCATATGGCTTAGGAATGGGATTATATAAGAGGACAGCTGCTCCTATATGTAACTGCCCATTAGCTAAGTTCTAGGAGATGCCTTCTGAAGGAAACTGCATCTACCAAGGATCTGCTATGATATATATGACAAGCATCCCAGTGGTGGAGTCCCCCCCCCCCCCCCGCTTTCAGGTCCAGATGGCACAACCATCTTCAACTTTCAGCACTAGCTAAAAACATACTCATTTTTTCAGGCTTTTAGTTAAACTGATGCTGTTGTGCTTTTCCAACTTGGTCCAACTGAAATTGTAAACATCTTTTCAATGCTATCGTATTACTTTTAAGTTACTTTTCACTTGTTCTTAAGGGTTGCTAATGTATCCCACCCACCTTTGGGAATGCTTGCTAGATATTTAGCAAATAAAAATAAATACATTGTACTTCATTCTCATCTGTCCACCTGGCACCTTTCTTTGAGATAGAACTGCCCCATTAATTAATTAAAAGAAAAACAGTCAAGCACAGACAACTGACACTGCCCAGTTATATCGGTGGAGACAACCCTGGTGGAATTATTTTTCCGTTTGGTGCCCAAATCAAATTTTAATCAACCTGAAACGTGTTTGCCCAAAGGTACGCACATCGTATCTTTCTGCCTGCTTTACTACAACTAAAGCTCACCTCTGAAGCATTGACTTCAAAATAGGTGATTGTTTCTAAATCTTCATGATAAAACTGTGCAACTTGTGATTATGAGGCTGATCAAATTTTCAACCAATACACTTTCCTATCCACTGGGCTGCACTGAAAAGTGGGATTAAAGAGAATGAAGTCCTTTATCTACGCTACAAAGCATAAACCAGTGAAGATGGAAGGACTAAATGCTCAGAAGCAAGAGTTCATGCTTCCAAAAAAATACTCCTTCGCCAAACATGGAATGCAACCGACGTGGGCATGAGGAATTGATTAAATCCAGCTCCAAAGAATGCAAACACTAAGGATTAAGTTGTTATCATTTCCTAAAAAAACAAAATAAAACAACCAACATTTATATAATTCTATGGTTTTATAAACCCATTTAAGTTTCTGTCCCTTAGGGTTTGGGGACAATTTGAATCATACAGTAGTGTTGAGTTTAATTCTATCTGCTCATTTCAGAAAAAGTGAAATTACCACGCTGCAGCCCATATTCACAACAAAGTTAATGCCACTATAATTGAAGGGCAGATAAATACAGATCCTTTGAAAGCCCTGCTGATGGAGGAAAGGAGGGGTGGAGAGTTCCAGATGGGGCCAGGAGTCTAGACTGCTATAAGCTTCAGGGAGCAGAATCTCTCCTACCATCTAAGCATCAGAGGCAGAAGAGGAGAAAGACACCTGTGAATTTCTCGATAGGACCATCTCAGGAAGCACCAATGCAAAGGGAAGGGAATGACCTGCCCCCACCTTTCTCTTTTTCTTTTAAGTAGGATACTGAATGGAGACATAAAGCCTGGGAGAACTGAAAAGAAAAAGTCATCAGCCCAATCCAGCAAAAGCCATGGATTTGCAAATCCATAGAGCAATTTCTTCCGTTGCTTAACTTTATGTCCCCATCATTCCCCAATATTTCAACAGTACAAAGGGCACTAATTAGCAGCATTCTTAAAAATGTTCTTAGGTTTTTTTTTCTTCCTTTCACTTCCCATTCATTCAGCTTGGATGCAATAGAGTTTTCAAAGGGTTTTTTAACACAGGTTTTTAGGAATGTGATCACCCATACACAATAAATGCAATACAGAGTTGCTGGGAGCTGGGCAGCATATACATTATATAAATAAATAAGTCTGAATTCAGTTTAACACTGAATATATTTCGGTATACATTATATAAATAAATAAGTCTGAATTCAGTTTAACACTGAATATATTTCGGTGACCCAGAATACTATCCATCCGGACTCACCAAATATCTTCTATTCCCTCCTTCTTGCCTTCTTGATGATCAATTTTTATGATGACCGCAATCAACTACAGTGTGCAAAACAACAGGAAGTGGAGGATTAAACTTCCCAGAGGCCACAGCTGCTTCCCCATGTTCTCCAACCATCTTGGAGAAGGCAGGAAATCATCCTGACACCAGAGTGCCCCAACCGTGCACCTGGGACAGATCTGTGCTGTGATGCTTTAACACAAAACATCTAAGGGCCATGACTGGTGGATCCCTCCATTAAAATTCCAGCCCCACCCATCATCATCCACCACATGGAAAGTCTGCTCCAACTGGCATGCCTCTTGTTCTGTTTACACCATGCGCTGTAATCTTCTCTTTCTTCTCCAATCCTACTGATTGAACATTTTTTCTTCTTCTATGTCTTGAAACTATGGGTCAGCAAGTCAACTAGACTGACATCGAGTGACCATCTGGATGTGTGCAGCCGCTGGATAAGTGCTGTTTCTCAACTGCACTTTGAGAAAGGGTTTTAAATGTCGGGATCCGGTTGCAGCAATAGAGTGACAAAGTAAAGAGTGAAATCTCCTGGCAACACCAGCCAGGCAGGATGCAGAAATAGGAAAATTGAACCCTGTCAATTACAGTTACCTCTCTTAAGTCAGGAACAGGCTAGTCAATTTCAGAGCTAGAGAAGTTGACCAGTCACCTAACTTACTTACTTACTTACTTACTCACTCACTCACTCACTCACTCACTCACTCATTTATATGAAGCTGCTGAAGCTGGGGATCTGATCTCCCTCACAGACAAAAGAAGACTGAGGGCAGGAGAAGAGGTCAAGGAACAGATGGAAAGGGGCAGTCCCACAAGAAACGAGCAGAACCAACTGGAGCCACAAGTTTGCCCCACCATGTAACACAACTGCATTGATGGGGCCCATGATGACCCCACCCAGCGCCTAGAGGCAAGATAAAAGTGGGAAAGCCCCACTTCTACAGCGGAGCACCTAAAGCTGTCCTGTCTGCCTCAGTTGTGGGTGGACAAGGAGCTACAGTTGGTGGACATGTCCTCTGGAAGTGGTGAGTGGCCTGTGCTCGCGCTGGAGCAAGGGTGCTGGGTGGCTTTGCCCTGAGAAAGGAAAAGGAAAGAGAGAGAGCTAAGTTGAAGGCAACTACATGTGACATCCACGCTCCCTTTGAAGGGACTCCAACTTGGAATGCATCCAGATTGCACTGACAGGCATCTTTTCAAAGACCCTGCAGTAGAATCCACGTTATCTTAGGCTCTGTGCTAGAGATCCTTCCATGCATGCTATAATTACCAAAAAATACATCCCCTTATTAAACTGTATCCCATAAGTATTTATTCAAACATTACTCTTAAGAACTTCACGGGAAGTTAACAAGAGATAGGCAAGAATTCAAGCTTTCCCTTATGGCCAATGATAACGCTAAATAATGTGTTTAGATATGCATGAATGAAGGAATGCTAAGGCTGGGAAAACACAGAACATTCATGTTTATTGCTATCTTCTTACACAGCCCACAATATTTAGGCTGTACTACCGCCTATCAAGACAGGCACTCCTGCTTTTTGGGCCCTGGGGCTAAGGAAGGAAAACATTGGAACCTAAACTGATGGTGACCTATTTAATTAATTAATTAAATTAATTTAATTTTACAAACATACACTATGAATATGGGGTGTGTGGGGGATGACAAAGAAGAAATAATTGTCAACTGTCACATTTACCCCAAATGTAGTCAACCCTGAATTTAAGAGGACTCCTCCAGAAGAAAAATTCATCCTCTCTGCCCGATTTACCCAATATTCAGCAAATCTAGGATAATCTTGTATAACGTGCCAAGGCAACCCCAAACAAGCCACATTATAGCCTAGCATAGTGTTTGGATCTAGTCCCCACCAAGGTGCAGTGGCTACGAATTCATTTCCAAAAGATACTCAGCCATTGCTGAGTATTTTGACTAATGTCCAAACAGATATTCTGCTCTATCAAATCATTCTGACATTCCACTGTGTTATTTTCTGATATAATGCAAAGCTCCATGAAAACAAGAACCGTAACAATACCAACTTTTCAACCGCTCCAGCTTTGAAAGTCCAACCTTGAGTGGAACCGAACATTGCTCTACAGCAGTGTTTTTCAAACTTGGCAACTTTAAGATGCGTGGACTTCAACCCCCAGAGTTATGTTATGAAAGGCAACTGCAATTACATAAAATACTTTTCTGGAAAACTTTTTAAAAATCACAATAAAACTGTGACACATACTTCTTTTTTTAAAAAAAAAATCGTAAAATAAATATCTGTTAAGCTTGAAAATCTCTAAGGAAGAATAAGCATTGCCTCATCCTTTAAAAAAAATCTTCTCAATTTCACGATAATAGAATATATTAACCAGAGCAGAAAATGATGCAGTGATAGATGAATGGCATGATTTGAAAGTTCAACAAAATAGTTTTTCAAACTGAATGATTTGATTGAACAAATGTAAACTTTTTTACTCTTTCCAACCCAATGGAATGGTGGAAGGAAATAATGTTAAGGGGCGGGGGTGTCAGGATTTGGCCCATCTGTCTGGCCTATGAGCAGCGGCTCACACACAATGATGCGAACTTGTCTGTTCTAAGCACCTGTCCCTCCTGGTCACATGACCTAGAGCAGAGCACATGCAGCCCACCTTGGGCTTCCCGGTGCCTACATACACACAAAGAAATAGACACAACACAATACATCACTTCATTATCCTGCTGGTGATGGGGTTGGAAAGAATTTCTGAAGCAAGTCTTCCCTAGCTTGTCTATCTGGTCACCTCTGATCTCCTGAAGTTGGGACTTTCAAGTATTTGAACAAAGTCCCAACTTCAGGATATCACAAATGCACCAGACAAATTATTTGCCCTAGTTGTTGTTTCCTCCTTCTTCTACCTTCTTCTTTAGCAAAATGCTGTTAACTATAAGCCTAAACTTCAACTCTAGCAAGCTGTAACAACCACAGAGATGATATAGCAAAAAAGTCTTAAGAATTCTTCCAATTATTAGAAAGTTTTAAGCAACTTGAATGTCTACCTTAAAGGCAAAAATTAACACTGACACTTATCAAGGCGCTCTCTTGAGAAATGGCATGTAAGTTTCAGGTTCCTAAAATGCCAGTTTGGCTAAACTGGGTTATCATTTTAAGACAGGAAAAGAAATGAGTTCTGTGATAGAAAAAGTAGTTTTCTGAACATGACTGATCTTTCCAACATCAATACAGTAGGAAAAGTGGTGGTAAATCCACATGAACTAGTATCAGTCACAAACTGTTGATCGAAATTTTTATTCTCTTTCAGCAGAAAAAAAGAACTCTCAAGACATTGGGTGTTGGCTAAATGAAGAACAATTCACAACCCAAAAGCAAAATCAACCATGAGAAAAAAGATTGAAAATATTAATTAAAGCAGTACCCTTTTAAGGTGGTCTAAACTCCAAGAATCGGACACGATTGAATGGATTAAAAAAAAAAAGTTTCCCAAGTAAGTATGCAAACTTCTAATTAAGTTAGTGCAACTTATTTCTAAACAAAAGGTTTAAAGAAAATCTTGCCAGTGTGCATTCTTAGATGAGATTCCTTTGGGAATCAGTCCAATAGATTCCACACGGAATCTATGATTTCATAGCCCAACATCCCCAACTGACAACAACTGGAATTGTGTAGGAGTAAGAAGTTCAAAGGACTGATCCAAAAGGCCAACGAGGCATAACAAGAAAGTAAGAAGCAGAATACAAATAAATGAATCTGTATTTGAGCCTTCACAAGCCTCATCATAAATGGTTAACATACTTTTCAAATGTTAAAAAACATTTCTAAAATGAAAGCTATGTCACAGTGAAGCATTGCATATTGTACGCCTAACTTTTCAGATAAAACTGACTTTTTAGAAGGATTAAATCCTGACTGAACCTAGGAATTGTTAACAATTCATCAAGGCTGATTTTTTTTTAAAAAAAGATCCTATTCATCACTAAATAGGCTCATGAGTCAAGAGTACTATCAATAACTCCATAACTCACGTAAATAACAGTACTTGGATCAAAGGCTCAACGTAACTGGATTGAATCAGGCTGACAAGAAGAATTAATATTAAAAGATTAACCTCCTTGTTTAAGACCTAAAGAATCACAGACAACAGCCAAATTCCATCAAGTGGTCTTAATAAAACACTATCAACTATACCAATAAAAATAAAATCAACCTTTTCAAACACACATACTTAAAATGACTAATTATGGAGGCCCAACAGAATTGTGCCCAGTTGGCTACATGACCAAAAGTTCTGATGTATGCTGGTCTTTTGACTTTCATCCTTTTAAATCAAAGCATGAAACATTTCCTATTTCTCTTAAATATATCTAGTAGAAGAAAAGCACTTCTTTCCAATCGTCTCTGAAGAAACATCTGCCCTTTTTTCGTTGGCCACCTATTGGCTTTCAAAGTCAACTCTTGTCACAGAAACATCCACGTAAGCAACTTAAAACCTGTCACTGTTTTAGCTGATGTCAAGTCATCTAACATCGCTGCTTCAATGTGCACTGGGGGCTATACAGTAGGAGGGGGGAACACGTCCACGTGCAGATTTGCATGGAAATATTTTTAAAACCATGAATGGAATGTAAAGCGGATGGGGAAAGTATTGATTTTAAATAACTGAGTGGCAAAGTTAATTGGAGGCCATTGGTGCCCACTCTGTGCTTCCAAACAGCTGCTGAACGTAAGATATTTTAGACTGACAAATGGCCTGCTATCTCCGATTATCCCTGTTGCATTTCCAAATATCCATATCCTCATACAAGAAGAGGCAAAAAGCATTTTGCATAGGCATTTAAACATCTTGTATATATTTACCTGTAGCTAATTAACACCACCACTAGATTAACTTTATAAATCAACAGAATAATTTCAAATAAAAGAGCAAGCATCTATGACGCAGTTTCTCCGTTTCCATCAGTGATTACAAATTAAACATGCCACGCATGCACCACGTTTTACACAATAAATGTTTAGAGTTTGGACAACTATTTAATAAAGCTCATACAGGAAAGGGCTCACAATAAAAGGCGAAACTGAAACTTTTGGACAATTATTTCAGAATGTACATCATCCAAGATATCCTTAAATATAAAGATATATTCAATTTGTGCAACAGTTCATTAAAAATTAACCAAAGTACACTCCACATATTAGCAATTAGTATATTTAATTTTTCAGCATTATACCAACTGGTTTTCACCATTTAATAGGCAAACATATTAGACAGTTACACACAGAAACATATAGATATAGATATATTTACTTATTCAATTTGTAAAATAAATATTTAACAAGATTCAATGCTACTAGACTGGAATTGTATATTAAAGTAAACTTCCTAAATTCAGTAGGCTTAATTCTGAAGAGGTACATATGGACTGCATTGTTTGAAAACATTTAGTTTTGCATTTGGATTTGTTTCATCTTTTTCCTGGCAAAATACAATGTGATTCATTGAGAATAAATACAAACAACCTCTGATTTGTATAAAAAGTGAAAGTATTAACTGACTACAAATCGCGTGCAGGCAAGAAACTTTTTGCTTCTTAGCTGTGATAAATATATTTGTTTTAGCTGTTCTTTCACAAAGTATCTGCATTTTTAAAATTGCATAAATTATAAATAGGGCCTGTGACTGCAAGATTTATTGGTGGTCAACATCATTGTGAACGATTTCTCAAGCTCTTTTGCATAACCAAATGTTGAAAATATGACTTTATTTATTTCCTAAACAAAAGGATGAGTCTATATTTGTAACACTGAAAGCACAATGGAAAAAAAAAAGTCTATGACAAGGCTAAACTTTAAGTGAAAATTAAGGCTGTCTTCCTCAACCCTTTAACCCTTGTTTTGGAGTAGAAGGTTAGACTGCAATTATTTCATTAAATTTGCAACATTCACAGCATAATTTGTATTCTATGTTCAAATGAGGTGGATAAAAAATGGAAAAAAGTAAGTAGCCCCTAATATAAATATCAGTGTATTTATTAGTATAAATATAATAAATGTTGTATAAATATTATCATGGCAAATGGACCCATCGCTCTATTTTAGAAAGCATATTTTTGCAGGCATTCTTGTCCGTTTACCTGTCTGCTGCCAATAAATCTAGGAACATACTCAGCTGTTGAGTAAAATCTCACTTGGTTTGCTCCAGAATAAAATATCTACTTTATAAATCATATAAAGTAAGTCTGTTGTTTGAAGAGCATTTTTATGTTTAAATAAAAAACCAGGACTGTACTGAGGTATGAGATACAACAATAAATATTATCTGTCTAGTATTTCTTCCAGCTATGACTTCAGAACAAGGACCCAAGTGTACAATCTCTTAACCTGTCGTACTCCAAAAACCATCAGTTCCCATCCTGACAACGAAACCATTTCTGAGCATCTCCCCCAACTCCTCACTTCTATTTGGCCTGTCCTTGAACACCATCCTGGAAGAGGAGCAAAAGTCTGAAGGAACCAACCTGGGTTCACGTGGGGGGGCCCGATTCAAGAGCTTGACCCAAGGAGGTTTCAAGATGAAGGAGGCTGGGTCACAGCAGAATTCACAAAACCCAGGATGTCGATGAAGGTTCTCAGTCATCCAGGTGGAACAGTCTGTAGCTTGAATCATGTCAACTGGATTTCTATTTTCTCAGTGGAAACGTTTCGCTCCTTATCCAAGAAGCTTCTTGGATAAGGAGCGAAACGTTTCCACTGAGAAAATAGAAATCCAGTTGACATGATTCAAGCTACAGACAAAACCCAGGAGTTCTGAAACAAACTCTTTACTTCACTGGGGCTTCAAGTATCATCCCAGGAAGCTGATCATCTCAACCCATAATCTAGTAACTAGGTTCTAGTTAAATCTGGAGTCCTTTATGGTCCTACCCCCTAAACTGGCTTCCCAAGGAAGAAGCCTCCCCAAACTGACACTTCACATTCCCGGATGGCCAGCACAGAATTTGTCCATGAATGTCTTAAATCTAAAGGTTTTAGCATCAAAGGTCTGAAGACTAATCTGTCAGCTTTATTTCTGCTAATTTCTAGACAGATCTTTCATCTCTATTTCATTTTTGTTCTTCTGCTTACTCTCTATTAGTTCCTTCCAACTGGCCTCCTCTATGCGAAAGTTATTTTCATTCCTAAATTTTATTCCCAGCACATCATTGGGGCGGGGGAGGCAGGGGGTATATAATCCATCTATCTACTTGCCTCCCCTGGTCTACCAGTGGACTACATAAGTCTTACTTCCTACATGTTTGAGTACCAAACTACTTCATATATTCATATATGTGAAGCCCACATTTCAAAGCTCCCAGCTGTGTAAAATGAAATCAGTAAAGCAAGCCAGAATGGGCAATTCTGCACCGTTTTGCAGAAGAATCTGCATTTAAGGCAGAGTCCCATTTCCAAATGCATGTTAAGGCTTTAATATTAAAAACAGTCTTACATCCTTCTTCAAACAGAAGCAAATTACCCAACGATGCCACGTGAGAACAAACGTGCCATTTCAGTAAGTAAAGCAAGGGAGTCTCTTTATTATAAACCGCATGGCTGCATTTTTTGTAAGAATTTGATAGCAAGGGAGGCCTAATGAATCAAAACATTAAAGTGGTTCTAAATTAGAATATCATTCGCAACAAATTATTATCTTTCTTGAAATGCCATCAGATTGAACTGGGTACAACCATTAAATGGTTAGTCTCATCTCCTGGGTCACAGCCACAACAACACCCCCTCCCCCCCAAAAAATTGTTGTTTAGGTTGTCAGCTTGCTGAAACCTATAAATAACAAGAGTGCATTTATTACTGTGAAATTGCATTTTAATTCAGCCACAAATACCCATTTGTCACAACTATCTTTTTAAGTAAAACAACCCAAATGGAAGCGGGTTTCTAAAATCAATGTTGGGGGTCAGAGAGAAATTGGTTGGGGTGTTTGAATGTATGTGTGTCTCTGCAAACTGCAGGCAGTCATAGAAAAGAGGGAAACGCTTCACAAAAATATTACTGCCTATTGGAAAGACGGCGTTCTTTTTGTTGGAAAAAGTTTTCTGCTTGCACCTGATTCCTGAGAGATGCCTCCAATAAACTGATTTGCCTTATCAGCTGTGTCAGTATCAAGCGTCAAAATGCATTACTTACTGACTGAAAGTGGGGCTCCCTGCACTTCTGAACACACGGGTGGGGAAGACCCATGGTGAGATTTACTTCCAACAAAACACACACACACAGCTTCATGCACAGGCTATAGTTCTACCAAAGTTCAAGGATCTGTCTGTCAAATTTTTCAGAGGCTCCATTTTAAACCATAAACTGATTAATCGTAAACATAAACTGAATGTTCCACCTACTCTAACAATATCATGCCAGGCTACATGGGAGAGATGATCTGATTGCAACCTTTACCGTGTTTCTGCAGATCCTGTTTTGCCTTATTTAGTATATTCTTGGGCTGTATGAATATCTCCTCTCTCCCTCCTCCCAAACCGTATCTCCTGTCCCAATTTACCGCCGCCCTCTCCAATCTTTCCAAAAAGAGACGGTAAACAGAAAGACGGCGTTAAAATTCCCCAAGCCTAACCCAGCTTTTTAAAGTAATCAGTAAAGCAAGCCAAAATTATTAATGGGTAGGGATTATACACCCCCAAACAGGGGGAAGCATTAGCAACAGTTTGGTAAATCTTACCCAAAGTTTCTCGCACAGCTGTTGGAAAAAAAAGAAAATCCTTAGCAAGGGAGTGCCCGTCGCCCAGTCCACCCCTCCGGTAAGTCCCACTACTGTGCCTTCTTTTGTTTTGAACTAAATAAACCCACTCCCACACTAAAACCAACACCACCAGGGTCAATGACCTCACACTTCACTTTCAGTTCTAAAACATTTTGTGGCATCCAGAAGGGGAGCGTCCTCCGTGGCCAGGCGCTCCATTTCCTCAAAGGTGGATTTCCAGGGGACCCCCCCCAACCCTTGAAGACAGGCTGGAAGTTGGGGTGCAGTCCGCCAACACACACCCATCTTGTTTGCATAGTTACTGACTCGCAAAGGGGGAAACACTTCCAGATCCCACAATGCTGGATGACATCTACAAAGGACATCCGAATAGCCTGGGAACTTACTGCACCCTTACTGCAAAAGTTCCCTCCACCACCCTAAGGTAGCAAAAGAGCAGAAAACCACAGGATTGGAAGGGGGGCCCGAGGCCATTCAGCCCGGTCACCCCCACTACAGTGGTGCCACTTCCCAAAGAGGTAGATGGATGCCCACCTTCTCTGCTTGAAGGTGTCCAGCGAAGGAGGATTCATCACAGCTCTTGGCAAGGGAATGCCCTGTGGAACTGTTCTGGATCCACAGAAACAGGTGTTGAAATACATTTGTTCCAAAAAGTTTTCACGGGACACCAAAGCCTCAGAGGAACACAGAGTTTTAGCCATCAAGTGATAGGGGCAAAAAGAATTGCCTAGTTTACTTATAAAAGAATCGCGTAAAAACAAATCTGCATCTACCCTTTGAAAATGAGCCTTTCCCTTTGTTCGCCCTTAAATAGTTCAGTTAATTAAAGACGAGGCATGCAAATCGGAAAGGCCTACCCGTGTCCTAAGTCCCCACCTGTTTTTTCTTATAATTTTACTTCTTAGTCACACAGGCCAAGCAATGGACATATTGCTGTTCAATTTCAAACATGTTTATGAAATGCTAAACCAGGAAGAGACGTCTCTGCGTGGCTGTACGTACACACCTGAATATTTTGCTGCTTTTAATCCAGCTATATTAAGCATCCCTTAAAACAACTCGGTTTAAAATGAAACCGGAATCCCATACAATAAGAAATACTCAACTTTTTCATTCATCCTCTTAACAGCGAAGCAGGGTAAAATACGTGTAACTTTTTGGACCAACGTAGTATTAATATGATATAATTGTGAGTATCATTACATAAATTAGACCTTTAATTTTAATCTCAAGGAAAACCCTTCTACCCAGGAATTATCTGTCTTTTTAAAGTAGGAAGCTCTCAGTCTTCAAAGGCAGTCTTGCCAACATATGTGAAAAGAGAGAGCTATAGAAACTCTTAAATTCATATTTTGCAGCCTGTCTCCCTAGGTGCATAAAGAGTGTATGAATTATACTTCTCAACATTACAGAGATTGCAGTTCTCACAACAGAGTAACCTTTGGCTTGTTAAAACACCCAATTAGCATGCATCTTAGGCAGAGTCTGTGTAAAATATTACATATCTGGGCTTTCAGTTTTATTCCAGAGGGTAAACCAAGTGTATTGTCGAAGGCAATAACCCAAGTAAAGTAAACCAAGTCTTTCTGATCTGTCTTTCCTTACATCAACCCCAGCTTCGGCAGGCTGTCTCTGTCCCAAGTTCGCCCCTCGGGGACTGTTTCAAAACCACCCCCTGCCCTGCCCTGCGCTTTCTAACCCACCCTCCAAGGACCCCCAGCTCGTTTTGGGTAAGAAAAACCCCGCGAGGGTTCTTGGACGCTTCGCAGGGGCATCCCCCCCCCCCGACCGACACGCAGGGAGCGGATGGAGCCAACAGATTTCTCTCCCACCCCCGAATTAGGCGCCGGTTCTCCAAAACTGCTCAAAACCAGGACGGCCCTTCGACACACCCCCGGGGGGAAGCAGCCAGGGGGGGCTTTCCAGCCTGTCCGAAAAGGCGCCGATTCTGTCCAACTTTCTCCCGAACTCCCCGCCGCGTCCGAACCCTCGTGCTGAACGAGGACGCGAAGGGACCCTGCTCGGCCGCGGCGGAGCATCCTCCGGGGGTGACACCAAACGGGGGAGGGCAGCAGCGGGACAGGCAGGTGTCCCACGACCTGGCCGGAGAAGGGACCCACCCCGCGGCCCTTCTTCTGGAGGGCGCGCGCTCTCCCCTTTCTCAGCGCGAACAGGAGGCGCGACCTTGGGGGTGTTTTGGAAAGACTTTACGCGGCGCCAGGGACGAACACTTCGGACGCTCAACTCGGCAGCCGCCGCAACTTTCCACCCCGCTCTCTCTCTTCGCGGCGGGTCCTGCCACTCCTCCCGAGCAGCCCCCAGCCCCGCGCCCGGCCGGGCCGCCCAACTTCGCGGCGCGGGAGACGCGTGCGCTCCGCGAAGGGCCGCCGCGCTCAGCGCGCGCCGGGGCGCTGCGCCCGCAGGCCGAGAGCCCCTCCCCGACCGCCACCCCCGCGGCCGGCGGCGCTCACCTGGCGTTGGTGCAGTCGTTGTAGAGCGTCTCGAAGTCCCTGCGGGAGATGAGCTTGCAGCGGTTGACGCCGGGCTGGATGGCGCCCAAGCCGCGCAGGATGCGCACCTGCTCCACGTTGCAGACGACCGGCGTGATCTCCAGGCGCTTGAGCTTGGTGTAGACCGTGTGCAGGCCGCCCACCAGGTGCTTGAGGAAGAGGTCGAAGGCCTGCGGCAGGCAGATCAGCTCGCAGCCCTCCACCGAGAAGGAGGCCACCTGCGCGCCCCGCAGCTCCACCATCTTGCACTCGTTGTTCTGCGGCGTGTTCTCCACCGGCGACGGCGTCGAGTACACCGGCTTGCCCGCGGGCGGCGGGGGGGCGCCGCCGCCCGGACCCGAGACCGGGACCGGGACCGGGACGGAGCTGCCCTCCGCGCCCCCCGCGCCCCCCGCCGCCGCCGCCGCCGCCGCGCCGGGCTCCGGGCGGAAGAGGCCGGGGGGGGCGGCGGCGGCGGGGGCGGCCGGCGCGGGCGGCGGGGAGGCGGCGGCGGCGGGGGGCGCGGGGGGCGCGGGCGGCGGCGGCGGCGGCGGGGGGGGCGCCGGCTGCGCGGCGGGGATGAGCGGCGCCGGCATCGCCATGGTCACATCGGAGGCGGCGGGCAGGGCGAGGGGCGCTCCGGGCTGCCCCGCGCGGCCCGCGCCAAGTTGCGCCGGGGCGGTTGCCGGGCGGGCTGCGGCTGCCTCCGGGACGGGTCCTCCGCGGGCTGCCGGGCTGCTGGCGCGGCTGCGGCTGCGGCTGCGGCTGCTGCTGGCGGCGCGGTCCACCCTCTCGCCGCGCCCCGCGCGCTCTGCCCGCCCGGCTCTCCCTCCGGCCGCGGCGCGTTGCTGTTGTTGTCACTCGGTGCAGAGCGGGGGGCGGAGCTCCGCAACTTGCGAGCCCCTTGAAGCCGCGCCGGAGTCCCCGCCCGGCTCCGGGCGCCTGCGGAGGCCGGGGGGGGGCGCTGCCGGGGCCGCCTCGCCGCCCGCCCGCCCAGCCAGCCAGCCAGCCAGCCAGCCGAGCGCGCACTGGCCCGGCGCTCGCCGCTCCCTCCCTCCCGGGCGGCGGGAGGGCCGACGGGCGGGGCCTGGGAGGGGCGCCTGCTCCGCCCGCTCCGCCCTCCCTCCCTCCGAGGCGCGGGGGGGCTCTCGGTGGCGCCCCTCCCCGGGCTGCAAGTTCCCGGGTCCCCCCGGGAGGAAGAGGGTCTGCGGGTCTGGTGGAAGGATCCTTTCCGGGGCCCCTCCCCCTTCCCTCCCCTCGTCCCCCCTTAAGATGGAGCCCCGCCTCCCCCGGCGACGGGGTGCCACCCAGCGCCGCGTCTCCCGGCCGGCGCGCGGGGACTTTGCCAGCGGCCACCCGACTTCGCGCCGCGCGGGGCGCTTGCGATGGCCCCGATCGCCCCGGCGACCCTGCCCCGGCTGGGCAGCCCGCGACCCTCTCGCAAAGCGCCCCCCCCCCCCGAGTTCCAACGCGCCGCGGGGGCCGGTGAAGGAGGCGCCTCTCACTTTCCCCCGGGAAGGCGTCGCTTTCGCTGCTGGCGGCCCCGCGCGCTCCCCTCTCCCCGGTTCCTGCGCACGAACGGGCCGCCGCGGGCGACCGACGGGCCCCAGGCCGCAGAAACTTTGCCGCGCGGGTGGGGGGGGGGGCTGTGGGGGGGGCAGCGATGCCAGTCAGAGCCGAGGAGCGGCGCGGGCGAGCGAGCGCCGCCTTGCTTTGCGCCCCGGGTCGAGTCAACTCAGCAAACGGGATGCTGGGTGCCGATTTCTCTGCAAAGTTTTCCTTCCAGTTCCAGCTTCGCAAACGTCCTGCTGCTGCGAGCGCTTTCCCCAGATTTAGGTTAAACTCGGAGGGGAAGGCTTGTGAGGCTTTCCTAACCGTTGTGTAGGGAGAAGTGTGCGACGCGAAGGGGCGGCGGGCGCGATGCCTCCCCGGGCGCAAACCGTCCGTCTTCCCCGCCTTGACGGACGAGCAGGCTGGTGTTCAGATCCGAGGCGGGGTGGAAAGCGGGCCTGGGCCCCATTGGAGGAAGGTTGTCATGAATGAGCTGGACTTTGGCGGGTCTCCGTGCGGGAACAAAATGCTTTTTAGGTCTCCCTGGAAACTTGGTGGGCAGGAAAAAAAAGAAATCCTGCGTCGTCCCCGTCCCCCCCCCCCCCCGCTCTTGATTCTGACTATCCCTCCCTCCCAGGGGTGACAACCGGAAGGCAGAGGAAGCGCCCAGAAGCCTTTCCTTCGCACTCGCCCGCGGCCGGGCGGGTGAGCCTCCCCGCGTGGAAATCGGAGCTCTCCTCTTGCGCCCACGGCGCGCTGCACATGCGCCGGAATGCCGCGGCCAACCTGCCACCCGAGCGCCGTCAGAGGGATGTGCGGGGGGAAAAGCCGCCGTAGGAAGCAGTTCTTTCTCTGAAATAATTAATGTCGGAATCAGTGTGGCGCACCCTTGGAGATAAATTGGTTCGGGAGGAAAGATATTAAGAAGCGACTCAACTGTTTTCCGTCCAAATCATGTGTTTTTATTCCCTGAAAAGCAGATAACTAAAAGACACGGAGAGGGGGGGAGAGAAGTGAAGAGGTGAAGCCGCCTCTAAACCATTCGGGTGCCTACTCAGTGGGTACTGCATAACCAGGATCTTCTCCCCCAGTTGTTAGCAACTAAGATCTGGAGACCTTCATCCTGAACTGCCTTGCGGAGTGGACATTCTCAGCTGGGAGCTGCCCCGACCTCACGATTCCAGGTTATCTCCAAAAGGCTGAGCCACATCAGGCCTGAGGGATGGGAGACCACAGGGAAAAAGTATCCCACATACATCATAGACATATCCCACAAGAAGGCTGTGGCAAACCTCTTCCGAGAAGACTCCCAATCTGTGCCCAGCAGGAGTCGAATAGAACACGAGGGAGACTTTAGGGATTCGAAAAGTTGAACGGGGTGTACCCCAACTGGGGGCACACTCACTCTGAAGTAGGTTCGCCCCGCGTTCAGTGAGCCTTCCCTGCAGGAAAGGGCATCCGGTTGCATCCGCAGGAAAGGAAGGGCTGTGATTCTTGTAAAAAGTATTGCAAGATTCAGGTGTTCATTTTAAGCAGGTTCTTCCTTTTTAACCATTAGAACCAGAGGAATTCCATGCTGGTGTTTAATGGCTAGGAACCACCCTGTTTTGGCAAGATAATAAAAATAACCATTCCCTTAAAACTAAACAAATAAATAAATAAAATAAATAAGTAAATATGTCTCGGTGTTTCAGCTGCATGACCTGCGCTCTGCACCACAATATAATGTCACTTACAAGGCCTATTTTTCAAAAAGCATATTTAATCCAGTAACATTTCAAGGCTGAATCCTTGGATCTCAAGAACTTGAGGGGGGCCCGCGAATCCGCGCAAAGGAGACTATAGGATTGGGATTCTGTACAACATTTGCGCTTTTCTGTTTACCAAACAAGATGGGAAAGTCCTGCCCAACTGCCTTCGCTTTAAAAGGCTCGCCGTCAACGCCTACAGGGCAGATTCCCAAAATATACATCTGCGAGGACCCGTCCGCCTGGGTTTGGAAGCCTGTCTCGGAAAAACACATTGAAAATGCGGTGTGCGAGCAAAAGAGGCATCAAACGACAGTCTTTTGTTTGTTTGGGGTTTGGTTTTAATCTTGGTTCAAATTAATAACGAGTCTAGGAGTTCAGGTGCCCGGGTCCTTTCAGGGCGCCTTCAGGAGAAAATGAGCCACATCCTGAAGCTGCAAAGAGAGAAGACGGCCGCCTGGCCTTTCTGCTTGCGCCCATCCCGCCGGCGCAGGAGACAAGTTTACCCCGCGCTTCGAACCGTTCGAAACCCAACCTAGAAGGACCCGGAGGAAAACCGCGAATCGGTCTTACTATTCTCCTATTCCGAAGACGCCCCCGCTCCCCCCATCCCTCTCCCCGACTCCTGGGTAGCCGACGATTTGCGACTTCGCCCCGTTTGTCACGCAGGAGAGGCGCCGCTCAAATCCGGCCGCCTGTTTAAAATTCAAAGACCTGCAAATCGTTCTGTTTGTCCTTTGATGGGGCCTCTGCTGATTAAAACGCGACCAAGAAAGCTTAATTGCTGCACTAATTAAGAAGTCTTTAATTTCTTTTCCTGGAATATTGTTTGAAGCGAGGTTTCTCTCCTGCTCGGCGCGGCCCCCGTCTCCCGCCCCCGTCTCGCTCCCCCCTCCCTCTGACCCCGGCGGTGAATGGAAGGGGCGCTTTTGGAAACAGCCGGGCGAGCCGAGAATTGCCGCGATTTACGGCTCGCCGGACCGGAGGGCGCGCACGGCCTTGGCAAGCGCCGCCCGAGTAACGTGGGGAAGGCGCAGCGCCGCTGCCCTTCTCGCACTTGGCCCTCGGCGGCAGAGGACGGCTTTCCCGCATCAGGGAAATACCTGTGCTAGGAAGCCGGGAGGGGAAACGAGCGAGCGTGTGTGGACGGGGCTGGGGCTGCCTCCTGCTCGTTCCTAAGGCTTCATCTTTCCCCACCCCCCCTTTCAAAAGCCCACCTCCCCAGCTTGCTTCTCCTGGGTTCCTCCTGTCTCTGGCAGCGTCCCACCAGAGGCTGCAGGCACCCTTGCAACGCGCTGCGCGGGGCTGCCCTTGGAGACCCCTCGGACGCTGCGCCGGTCCAGACGCCGCGGCTCAAACGGCGGGGGGCGGGCCGCGCAGTGCCCAGGGGGCGCCTCCGGTGCGGAGCTGCCCTGGCTCCCGGGGGCAATTCGGGGTGAGGGTTATCCCCTGGACGGTAAAGCCCTTCCTGGCGCAGGGCCCGGCTTCCTGAGGGACCCGCTGTAAGCCCTGCCCGTCCGGTTCGACGCGAAGAGATGGGGTGCTCCAGACCCCGTCGATTAGGCAACGTCATCTGATGGGACCCTGCCCTCCGGAACAGCCCCCCCCCCCCCGATGCGTATGGTTCCTGCCCTGACCTCGTTTAAAAGGTGATTAAAAACATGTTTCCCCCTCCACCCCAGCCTTGGGCGACGGTGGGCAGCGGGTCTCTGAGAGGATTGGCTTTGTTAGACGGGACATTTTTCGCCACGCGACGTGCGCCGTTCTTCTGCCTTTCTTCCGTGGGTTCCGTAGCTTTCCGCTGATGTACGGTGCCTGGAGTCATCCTGGAGTCGGGCGGCCTTATCAGTTTTATATAAATCAATGTGGCCAAACCTTCGCTGCATGGTGGATAAATCGCGCGCCTTCTGCACGGTTCTAGACGGCGGGTCGGGGCTCCGCTTTGTAAAGCTTCCCCGGGGAGCCGCAGCCCTTGCAACGCCGCACCGGACCGGGTGTTTCTGTCGTTGGCCCCAGCAGGGAGATGAGCCGGCAGAGGAAGGGGGGGGGCATCACCCCACCCCCCGCCGGCCTGGATCCCGACCAAGGCAGGAGGTCTAGCGAAGACACGCTGCGTCCCGCCTGTCTGCCCGCTCCGCCGCGCTCTTGGGAACGGGCTGCGCGTGGCCAGCAAACTCCCGGGGTTGGGTTCAAACGCCCCGCGAGCCGCCGTCTGTCTCTGCCGAGGCCCCCAGGCCCCCACCACTCCCAGGCAAGAGAGCCCGCGGCGGCGGCGGCGGCTGTCCGTGGAGGTTTCTTCCCGGGGAAAGCCAAAGGCTGCCCAGGCGGGCTTGCAGAAAGGGGGCGTCCACGCGCCCCACCGCTTGCTCACCGAGGACCCTCCAAGGGAGGGGGGGAGGCAAACGGGGAGAGCCCGCGCGGGGCCCAGGGACTCAATTCCACGGGAAGCACCCCCGCCCCGCTGCCTCCCCAGCCCCGGGCCACCGCCACCCGCCCCTCCGGCCCAACAGGCCGCGTCTCCTTAGACGGCCCTTGAGGAGGCGAAGCGCCCTCCCGGCGCCCCACCAAACTTGGGCTGGCCACAAGAAGCTCCTGGTGGCAGCGCCAAGGCCGGCCCCGCGCAAGTCGCGCCGTCTCGGCTGACCAGCTCCGTACGCCCTCCGGCGCTCCTCTCGGCAGGGAACGTGGCCGAACGCGCGGCTGGATTTCCGCCCGTGCGCGGAGCAAAGGACTCCCTCGCTGCCTCTGGCCTCCAGGGCGCTCCGCAAAGGCCAGATGTGGCGCGGGCGAGCGGGTCGGCCATTCTCCGGGAGGGCTCCCTCCTCCTGTTTCTTCCCTTCCTTCGGAGCCGGGCCGCTTCCTCGGAGCGCTCCTTTGAATCTCCGCCCAGCCGGCAGCCGTCCAGAGCGGGGAGGCGGCCCTCCCCCGCCCTCCCCGCGCGGCTTGCGCTTTCCCTCCGCTGGGCCCGGAGCCGGCGCCCCTCTCGCGCCTCGGGTGCGCCCCGCTGAGCGCCGGGCGGCGACCCCCGTGGGGAGCGCAACCACTCTCCGAGGGCTGCGCAGTTGCGCCCCGGCAACACTTCCCGGGCTGGGGTGAACGCTGGCACATCCGCGCCTCTCCCGAGTCCGGCGGGTCTCGGCTATCCCGCTGACTCCGAAGCCCGGAGGGAGCGAATGCCCTCGAAGCCGGCGCGCGTGTTTCAAACGGGGCCGGGGGGGCTCTTCTTCCCCGCTTGGAGACTTTCCGGGGGGGGGGGGCGGCGCCGACCTTGCTTTTTACTCTCCCCTGCCTCCCTCTCCCTTTACACCGGATTGCTAATTCCGAAGTGGCTACCGTTGTACTCAGTGCTTTCTGCGCACAAAATCCGGGGCGGTGGGTGTCCTTTCCTGCCCGTCCTTCCCTGCGACCTGAGAGGATCGGGACGGACGCCCCCGCGGGTCACTTGCTGGTCGTTGGGGCGAAGCTGAATCCGAGGCCGATCTGCCTTGGGCGCCGGAGCAGGAACGAGCGAACATATTTCTTTGGCCTTTCGGGTTCGTCGAGCTTTGCGCTCCCCGCCCCCCCCCCCCCCCCGCCGCCTCTGCTTTTCCTCGAAGTTAAGTGCCTTTACTTTGACGGCGCGACGTTTAGGATCGTCCCGGGATCGCCCCGCCCTGTCCCATTGGCTCTCGGGTCTCGTCTGTCCAATTCTGGGACAACCTCCCGCCCCGCCTTCCACTTTCTCCCCCCAGCGAAAGCCCTTTGCAGGCGAATCCGCCGGGAGGCAGCGCTCGGCTTGTTCTCTTTTGGCCCCCCGCCCCGGGGAGGCTGCGGGCGCTCCGGCCCCCTTCGGCGTTAAGAGGCGCGCGCGCGTGTCGTGCGTGCTTCCTGGACACCCGCACGCGCTTCTGCCGTTCCCTTTTAAAGCTTGTCGAAGTTTGGGGGCGAAGTGTTTCGGCTTGATCGTTCGCTCGTTCGCTTTTTACTCTGTAAGCCAGTTATATAAACCTTCTGCAAATTAAAATACATGGGAGGGAGGTCGAGAGGCTGGTAATGGAAGTGCTGACACCATCTTAACTGCGGCGTTGTAAACGGCCATGCTATAATATCCATTAAGCAGAAAGAAAAATAAGATGGTTGGTCAATAATTTATACCGCGAGTACCAACTGCAGACATAATAACTCTCATGTTTGCAAAGCAACCGCCGCTCTCCAGGCCTGCAGGGGAAACCCCAGCCAGCCGCGCATCCCGCCCGCCCGCCCTCCCGCGGCGACGGACGCCCGGACAGCCGCCTTCGCTCGGGCTTCAGCCTGGGGGCCGGGAGCCGGGCACCCCCGGGGATGACGTCCCTCGGAGCGGGGGAGCCTCGCACGGGACTAGCAGGCTGAGCCGTCCAAAGAGGCGCGCGGCCGCGGAGAGACGCCTGAGGTCGCGCAGCTCCGGGCGCGCAAGGCCGGAGTGACCCCGCTTCGCTTCGCTTCGCTTCAAAGCGAAGCGACGTCCCCTGGGGGCGATAAGAATCTCCGGTTGCAACAATGCTCTGTGCCCTGGAAGGCGGGAGGAAGGCAGAAGGCCGGCTTGGGAGGCGTCGGCGGGGGGGGGGAGGGAGGCGGGGGGGGTGCCCTGACTCAGCCAAGCGCAGCTCCAGCGGCCCCCCCAGAGACGATGGGTGCTGAGGGGCCAGGTCAAGGCCTGGGGGAAGGCGCTTCTCTGCTGGATGGGCAGCTGGTGAAAAACTGGTTCAAATTTGGCTAGGAAAACCTCTGAGCCCTCCATCTGGGAGTACTTGGATTGATTTGTGCCTTCAAGTCGGTGCTGACTCTTAGCGACCACTAGACAGGTGTTCTCCATGATGACCTACCCCTAACCTGGGCTTCCAGATCTTCCAGCAGTGTCCCGGTCGCCACTGTAACCTGAGTGCACCCACGTCTCTGCCGGTCCTCTTCTTCTCTTTCCTTCCACCTTTCCTCCATTAGCCTCCTCCAGAGAGCCGGGTCTTCGCACCATGTCTCCAAAGTTGGACAATTTGAGCCAGTCATTTGTGCCTTGAGTGAGAACCCTGGGTTGATTTGTTCGGTGACCCATCGGTGTGTTTTCTTGGCTGTCTGCCGTATTCTCAGGCGTCTTCTCCAACACCAAAGTTCAAAAGCAACAATACTTTTCCTATCTTGCTTCTCCAAAGTCCAACATTTTTTGTTCTTCTCAGAAGGAAAGGCCACTCTTCCTTTTCCCACCTGCCCCCAGCCAGGCAGAAGTGTGTTCTGCCCGCATCTTTTCTGCCCCACCCCTGCCTTTGTTTGGTCTCAACCCAGGAGTGAGAGGGCCTTAAGGTGCCTCTGGAGTCCCCTTTCTCGGACACCCTTCAAGAGCAGCCCGGGGTGTGTCAAATTGCCAGGCTTTGTTACCTGTTACAAAGGGGAGTCGGGGGCTGGGGGGGCAGAGGCAGGGGACGGGCTGGTAACCGGGCAGCCATTTCATGCCCATCTAGGATGGGAGGCCTGGGGGCCATTTTGGTTCCAAAGAGGGAAAGGCCCTAAGTATCTATGGGTTGCCCCTAGAAGGGATGGAATGTAAGACCGTGAAGACCTTCTCTATAGTCTGAGGCACCAACCCCCCAGAGTCCCTCCCGTGGGAGGAGACGGTTGGTGACAAATCTAATAAATAAATAAATAAATTTGTACAGGTTTGTACAGAAATATGAATATTATTAAAGGTCTGTAACCATCTTAAATCAGTCGGCCTTCTCTATGTAAACGTGGCTTCTTGATTGAAAGTTGCCACTGAGAAGGACAGCTAGACATCACTGCCGTAAGTATCCGGTAGGCACATGCTTTCAGAGATGAGATTGTAGCAGTCAGTCAAAGAGCATGCATGCATGCATGCATGCATGCATGCATGCATGCATTCATTCATTCATTCATTCATTCATCATGCATTCATTCATTCATTCATTCATTCATTCATTCATTCATTCAACTTATATGACCGCCCATCTCCCCGAATGGGGAGCATTGGCATGGCGGCCTAAATCAAACTAGGGTTGCAACCGGAAGCATTCCTTAAAAGCAACCGAGGTTTGTACAGAAATATGAATATTATTAAAGGTCTGTAACCATCTTAAATCAGTCGGCCTTCTCTATGTAAACGTGGCTTCTTGATTGAAAGGTTCTTTCTGTAGGTCAAAAACAGATTTTCCCACACAGGACGGTTGGAACCATTCGGTGATGGGTCCAAAAACCTCAAAAAGTTTCTCCTGTCCCTCTCCCTACATTTTGTCTCCCCTTTTTTCTGCTGATTTCCTTTAAAAGAAAGCAACGGGCGCATACCTGGAGCATAAACTTGGAAAGTTCTTTTAAACAGTTGCACTTGGAAAGGAACCAAGAGTTTATATTAAAAGTGCTTGATTGCTTGCTTCTCCGGTGACCCATGAAAGAGGCAGCTTCTTCCAGAAGTGGGGCGAAACCAGGGCAGCTAAGAATATGAGTATTGCTGATGAATAAGAGCTACTAAAATAAACAGCTCTTCTTCCATGGCACCAGATGGCAGCAGAAGAAGGAAATGCCATGCCAGGCCTTGTTAATCAAGGGCTGTAATGGATGCCAACAGCCTTTCCTACCCTGCTGACCTCCAGATGTGGTAGCAAATTCCCCCAGAGGTGGGAATTCTGGAGAGCATTGGGTTGGAAAGGGTGAAGGGAGCCAAGGACAGATGGGACAGCCAAGCTAGGGATCTCGTTCACAACAATAGGATTCACAAATGTTTCCCACTGGCTGGTTGGCGCCTATTTGTTATCAAAGTGAACAGGAGTCAGTTGCCTTCCAATAAAGATCCATGGCTATTCTAACCAGTTTACCCAGAATTTAACATTGCAATTGTCAGCAGACTAACCCCGAAGCAGAGCCCACTCCGTTAAAGGCAGTTTAATCTCAGAAAAGTAGGCATAAAGCTACAGCCTAAGATGTTTGTCTTGATTCAAAGGCCTCAGTTGATACTTGTTGTTTTGTGTAACTTACTTCTAAGTAAACACACTGCTTATTGCTCGGAAGTCAGCTCATTTGCGATAAAAGCCCTATATATTCCAGCACCAAGCGCAACCACAAGTTTAGTGTTCTGGTTTCAAATCCACTTTGGTTTGTTCACATTTGGCTGACCACAGTATTGATAAAAGTGGAAATGCCAGTTGTTAGAATAATGTCACCGTCCTGAATGTTTAGTTACAATGCTGTGTTTTGAGACGTTTTGCGCACAGCTGAAAAAGAAAGGCCACCCCAGTTAAGTACATGTAAACTGGCATTAATTTCAGTAGGAAAGATTCAAAGTTACAGCACGTGCAGATAGGAGTGAAGCCTATATCAATAATAACGTGGGTCTTTGGAGTAAACTTGCTGATGATCCAGATGCAAATAGTATTGAATCGATTGGAGTGTATTCATGACTAACTTGTTTAGTTAATTTCAGAGAGAGACGCAGTATAATCCTAATACATTTATTCACAGATTAAACTACATTTTGTTTGGTGGGATATTTTTTAGTAAATTTGCTCAGGATGGTAGCTTTAGCATGGATTAATTCATCTTTATTAAACTATGGGTGTGCAAAGCATTTTGGGGTGGTAACTTTCTGATACCAGAATGATAGCAATGGTCATTCTGACTGCAGAACAGGACATCTAAAGGTCAGCAACGTCCATCCCAAAATTTGTTGCACAAATGTAAGTAAAACTGGATCCCATCAAGTGGTCAAGAATGTTCAGTTCTAAGGCTCAAAGAGCAAAGTAGACAGGACCCTGTGTCTTTCTGAAATTAAATTAATTTTGATCTACTTATTTTTCAGATTTCTATACCGTATTTCATTTTTCTAATAAAACTATATGGTTTCCTAACAAAATAGTTCAACAATACAGGCTTGTGATCAAGCTTTGAAATGGTTCATTATAACTGGAATGGAGGAAGTGACTCATCTCAGATGTGAGAACTGGCAGTGCAATTGTCTGTAGCATCTTGGCCAAGCTGAGTCTATTAACTAACACAATTATCGGTTTCTGTTCTTGATGAATAGTTTGAAACTGAAAATCCACAAAAGGTACGTATAAAATTTAGTAGTATTTTCCTACTAAAAATAATTCAGACTGATTTCAAGGAAAAATAATCACGTTAGTAAAAATCAGCCTTTTGTTTGGGAACTGAACTGGATCACGTAGGGATCAGTTTGCGATGAAAATGATACCTGCTGGGTTTCAGAAACATTGGGAACTGTCCATTTCATTCTTCCGAGTTTCTTCATCTGGTTAATTTCAGGTAGCCAGCAGAGAAAAGGCTGGAATGTTCATTGAACATTTAGCCTAGAAGAGTGTTGTAGCCAGTAATGGAGATTGATAAAATTATTAACAGCTTGATTGAACCTTTCTTTAAGGTAAAGATAAAGGTTCCCCCTGCACATTTGTGCAGTCGTGTCCGACTCTAGGGGCCGGTGCTCATCTCCGTTTCTTAGCTGAAGAGCTAGCGCTGTCCAGAGATGCTTCTGTGGTCATGTGGCCGGCATGACGCACGCAGAACGCTGTTACCATCCCACTGAAGTGGTACCTAATAATCTACTTGCATTTGCATGCTTTCGAATTGCTAGGTTGGCAAGAGCTGGGGCGAGTGCGGGAGCTCACTCCGCACGCAGGGCTAGGGATTCGAACCTCCGAACTTGCGGTCTTCCGATCGACAAGCCTGGCATCTTACCCACTGAGCCACCACGCCCCCTGAACCTTTCTTTATTTAGATATAATTTTCATTCTGTTTCCAAGTAGGTGCATTGATGTATATTGCAGAGGGATTTTCAGCAGCATTCATTTCCACTTTGGCTGAAATCACCGCATGGAGAAGTGCTGAAATATAGTAAGATTATGCCCCCCAATTACTATGCCTATATTCACTATACGTAGTTAGAACAACTTTAGTATATATAAACTATTTTCCTCCTTTTTTCCTCATCATGCATTGAAAGATCAAGTTCACTTCAGAGTTGGGGAGGGGTGGGGGGAAGGGGGTGTCCAGACAGATTCTGAGCTTGGTAAAATTGTTAATAGATTGAGACATTGATTCAAGCATGTGTGATGCCCATGATCTAAAATGTCTCCTTTCAGTACTCTCAGCGTAAAACTAGTTGCTTTTAAGATTGTTGCTGCCTTAAGTAGGAATAGTATGAGGAAATCATTCAACATTTTCTTTTATTGGTCCCCTTGGCTGAAAACCTGCTTGTAGTGCCTTGTAAGACCACATTTCGCTGCTATATATTATTTGTACAGTATTAACGATCTGGCAAAGCAAACATATCACACTTCAAGGTTGGCGCTTCCTACGATTACGTTTCAAAATGAGTAAAATGATGCGGTCATGATACATGGAGGAACCCACGTGCTGGAAACTCAGCCGCTACTCTTCGCTTGCGGTTCTGATGAGCTGAAGGCGCCCTCTGTAGGGCAATGTGTGCAAAAGAGTTCCCAGGTGGCATGTTCATCTTTCAGGAGACCAGAGAATATTTTGGGGGGTGAAGTTCTTATTGGGTTTACATAAAAATCAGGGGGAAGAAATCCTGTAGTTATTTCCCACTTGAGGCTGGTCCTCTCTGCTGCTCAGAGGCCAGTGACTTTCAACTCCCCCCCCCCTCAAAAAGAGTCTTCTTGAGCACAAGCAAAACAGCCGAACATCCTAAGAATCAGATGAGACGCAATGCAAAACCATGTGCACCAAATCGCAGACCAGATTTCTGTACTCTGCAAGACCTTTGACTGAAAGCTACTCACTGTTGATTGCAGAAGTGGCAAATGGATTTAGAAGCCCTGAGTGAATTAAGAACATCAGTCAAATAATTTCTATACAGAGAATTCATAAAAGCAGCATTAAAAAAAAACTATATTCCAGGCCGTGCACTTATAAGGTTTACCACCACATAGATTTATGATTGGTCCCGCCGGGGAGGCATATTTGCTCACTAAGAAATTGCTTTGGTTAGTATGCCCACAGAAGCAAACTCGCTTAATTTGCAGCATCTCTAGGGATGCTGGTAATTATTTGGGGAATTCTTCACCTTAATTTGTAATGCCAGCTGCTAACCAGCCCAGACAAGAATAGGTGGGTTTTCAAAGTCCACCTCTTGATGGCCTTGCCTAGCAGTTATTTAAGTGAGGGCCGCGACCCATAACCTGCTTAACTGCTAGGTTAATCAACGAAAACATTGGTTGCTAACTTGGCAGAGACCACTTTTAGTTGGTGGACCTGAAAACTAAGCACGCATTAATTTATTTTCCAGTGATGGGATTCATCTCAGTTGCTAAAAGAAGCAATGCCAAAAACAAAGACCACTGGGTCAAATAACCAACAGTTGATAACCGCCCAGAGTCTACCATGGTAGAGATGGGCGGGGATGAATTCAAATAATAAATAAAATAATATACTGTAATCTGTCTTTCATTTTCTGTAGAGTCCCAAAAAGTTTTGGTAATATGTATACATATCCGAAGGGGGCGTGGTGGCTCAGCGGGTAAGACGCCAGGCTTGTCGATCGGAAGATCGCAAGTTCGGAGGTTCGAATCCCTAGCCCTGCGTGTGGAGCGTTCCACGTGCATCATGCCAGCCACATGACCGTGGAAGCGTCTTCGGACAACGCTGGCTCTTCGGCTAACAAACGGAGATGAGCACCGGCCCCTAGAGTCGGACACGACTGCACAAATGTGCGGGGGGAACCTTTACCTTTACCTATACATATCCGAAGGTGATCTATTGCTTAATATATTAATGCAGTAACAACCGGGTGATCCATCAAGGACATTCTCAAGTCAGTTGACGGTGAATATAATTTCATTCTATCAACACAATCCCAGGGCTGATCACGTGGCTGCAGACACAAAACTCCTTTCCTACAATGGAATTAACTCCCTTTTAAAGAGTAGAAGTGGATGGTATCCCTGTGAAGTATAACAAATGATTTGCTGGCTTTGTGGGCTTCAAATTTGTGACGTTCACAAAGGCATCTTGGCCACCACCGTACCATCTGGCACTCCGAAAGGGAGTGGCCGTGCATCGGTTCCTCCTTGCTGCTTTCCTGTTACTAAGAGCTGTAGGCAAAATAAGCAATTCCAAGGATGCCATCAGCCAAATATTCGTGATCGAGTTTAATTAGGTTTGCCAACTGCTGGTCTGCTCATGCCAGGTGAACCAGGGAGCAAAATATTGGGCTTGCAAGATAAATGCAGCTTCTTGCTTGGCCATGGATTTGCTGAATGGCCTTTGGCAAGTCTTTAATTGTCCAGCTGCATTGATGACTTGCAGGATATGTTTTCTTGAGTGGAGAACATGTTTCTGTGTATGGGCAGTCTTATCCTGCCTTATTTGCTGTGGTGAAAAGAGCAGATATACTGATGAGCCCTTTAGACAGATCTCTACTGAAGATAAAATACTTACACTTTCTTCTCAGAAGGAATGGAATTATAGTTCCAGGAAGACATCAAGAGATCTCTTGGATGGATCCTAATTTTTTGGGTGGGTGGGTGGGTGGGTAGGGGGGAGCTGATAGAACCATTTGATATGTTAACAGCATGTCCTGGGTGTGCAAACAAAATAGCTGCCATATAGAGGTGATGGTGGTCTAATGCTTTCACAAAATGGCTGCCTCCCAGTGCATGTAGCCAATCACAGAATACCAACTGACCAAAAGACAAACGGATGAATCTCCTTCCTAGCACATGCTCTGGGACACTCACTGTGAAGTATTGTATGTCTACCTTATTTTATCTTCTAAGAATACCTGAAGGGCTCTTGAAGAATCCAGGGGCCTTCTTGGAAACAAAGGTGATTTGGGAAATAGGTGGCTTGCTTTGAAGCTTGCCAGCATCCTTCAAATGAAGAACATTTTTAAAGTGTTTGTAAGTAAAGTAGAAAGGCCTGCTGGGTGCAGTTGGGGATCATCAGCACATGTTAATTCCAGAAATTTTTATTGAAACCCATGACTGAGTGGAATAAAGTTTTCTGACTACAAAAGTCAGTGACATTTTTGCTTCTGACTAAATAAATCAGGAAAAATAGGCTGCACCATCTGCAAAGTACCGTCTTTATCCCAGGATCTTTTAGGTTTAAAATACTCTCCTTGAAATGCAAGTTGGTTCAGGTATCCCTTGAAAGCTCCTCATGTTGAAGATGTTTTACTGCAGTCCCATCTGAACTCTACTATAGATCTGCTTTTCTGTCAAATAATTGTCAATGGGAGAAATGGGAGAAACCTTCGCAGAGGATGTAGCCTGACTAACATTTGCTTGTTTACTTTTTGAGAAATGTATAAGGCTCCCCAACTATACTGCATCCAAGGCCTGTTACAGTAATCACACGATTTACATGCAAGTAGGTATCTTTGATGACTGGGAGTAAACATAGAAACTGAACAGGGAAAAAACGAAATTTAATTAAAAGCTTTGCCCCTAGAAATATGATTATTGCCCTTGAATGATTTGTTAGATGCACATTTTAATGGGTCTGGAACCAGATACAGATTTAAAGAGGCAACTTAATGCTCCCAGATTACTCTCTCTCCTAGAGACGGTGGGTTTGGTTACTTCCAAGGATATGTAGCCACTCCCATATTAGAAATTTGCCCTGGGATTGTGCTACTCCTTTCACCAAGATTGTGGCAAAGCAGAGCTCATGAAGAAGCCGGCTAGGTGGGAACTTGCATCTCCCCCTGGGATGGTAAACTGGAAGACCACAAATTGTGGAATTGCCTAAACAGCAGCTTCTCCTTCATACAGTAACTGCAGAGAAGAAGCTTAGGAATATGCACCCTGTAGTCTGGCATCAACTGGTCTGAAGAAGCCCTTCTCCTGTGCCTCGAGACCACCGGGTTGTCCAAGCCCTGTTGGCACTCTCTGCCCAATGTGTCACTGGATGATTAGAAACCATCACATTTATTTATTTATGTATTTTATTTATAATTCGATTTGTATCACCGCTCCATCTCCCCCTAGGGGGACTCTAGACATGGAAATTGCAGCTGTGGGGTCATTGTATCTTATAGTCAATTCGCATGTAAATTGTGATGCTGCAGTGATGGCTTTTGTGAAAATGGTTTAAATAAGGTGGAGAGTTTGTGGCTGGTACTTTGGCCACATAATGAGAAGACAGGATGCCCTGGAGAAGATGCTGATGCTGGGGAAGGTGGAAGGCCAAAGGAAGAGGGGCCGACCAAGGGCAAGATGGATGGATGATATTCTGGAGGTGACGGACTCGACCGTGGGGGAGCTGGGGGTGACGACGGCCGACAGGAAGCTCTGGCGTGGGCTGGTCCATGAAGTCACGAAGAGTCGGAAGCGACTGAACGAATAAACAACAACAACAGGTCCATCGGACAATCATCACTGATGGTTAGCTATGTTGGATGGGTTTGATTAGAGTAACAAATGACTGGAGGCTCCCATTCCTGGTTTTATCTGCTCAATGAAGGGCAAGGGGAGATGAATATGGGCTGATAATTGGATGGTGACTTTCTAGAGGAGGTTAGTACCTACCATTGTCTGGCAATTGAATTTGGTTTTTTTTATCCTATCAAGGCCGAGGACCTTGGCCATGCATGTTAGGCTCCTGCATTTTCATTTGTCACAGAATATAACTGGAAGGGGGCATTTAGGCCATCAAGTCCAAACCCTTCTGAGGGGTGGAATCCAAATTTAGGCATCCCCAATAATGTCTAGCCACTCTCCAAACACTTCTATGTTAGCCCTTCAAGGTAGACCAGACTAGGAAAACCAAGTCATGCATGCTAATACTAGTTTTATAATAAGAGTATCTTGCAAGTCTGAAGGCGCCTCCCCCTCCCTCCCTTTATCTTTGTGAGAACTAGGGAAGGTCGCGTCTGAGATGCTTTCTTAGGTTACAGTTCTGGCCTGGACTCGGGTTTCTTTTATCTGACCCTTGCCTTGATTACAACCTCTTCTTTCTGTTCATCAGGGTTGTTCCTTCTGCCCATTACATTCTAGTGAAGGGAAATCCACCACTCCTCTGGGGGAACTGGATCCACTATGGAGCTGCTCTCAGAGTTAAGAAGCTTTTTCCTTCCTAACATTCAACTTAAATAGATTGTGCCGTGTTCTGCACTGTAGCCTAACTCCACACGTGTCTACATACCTTTGGTTCCCTGTTATACTCCTGGCCTTTTCTCTATGATTGGCTTTGCACCAAATTTGTGCATCTCCGTATAAACCTCCCTGGAGCAGAAAAAGCTTCTTGAGATGCCTTCACTTCCCAAGGTCTCTTTGGCAGCCACATAGGAAAGGTCCTTTTTCTGTGTTGCTCCCAAACCAGGGAATGAAATCCCCTGAGAGTCTGGCAGGGTCCCTGCTCTCTCCGTCTTTAGGAAAGGAGCAAAGACCTTCCTTTTCAGCCAAACTTTTTCCACTGGAGCTGGTTTATGGCGATGTGAACTGGATTTAACTCTCTGTATCATTGTTTATCCTGTTGTCATTAGCTGCCTTGAGCTGGGCAAAAAGGTGAGAAAATTGTGAAACGAAGTGAAATCAATAAATAGATAATATTGTGAGATGGCTCCAGTACAATATTGTGATCCTGTTCCACTCTTTTTCTATTTTATGATCAGTGCTCAACACCGAAACAAGGGAAGCCTTTAAAAAGTATATATAGACTCTTTAGTGCCACAGCACTACACTAATACCACTAACCATTCCCTTGTGCTGTGTGTTGTTCATCTTTAGTCTGCCTTCCCCCCCCCCCCCCAAAATGGGCAGCTTCTGGATGAAGGCATTTCCCAACTATTTTCTCTCTTCCCTAATAGATTTTCTTTAGAAATGAATGACAGAGAACAATTCTCTCTGGTCAGTGTTATTACCCAGACTGTTTGAAAAATCCTCTGAATAAGACACAGTAATTAATGCAATCAGAGCCTCATCTGGAAGCCCAAAGTGTTGCACTGAAAAGAAATTCCCACCATTAAGTTCCTAACCGATCTGTACTCTGGATGAAATAAATTTATCCAGGTATTATTCCCAAAGCAGCGTGTCAGAAAGATTGTCTTTTACATCTGGGGAATTCTGGGAGTCCACACACCTTAATGTTGCCAAGGTTGGGAAACACCGTTCTAGATCACAAAATATCCCTGAGTACAATTCCTATTAATATGTTCTTGGTAGGGAACATAATGACTGTTGGGTCCCTCCTTGTCATCTGTAACAGGTGTGGCTTTCTGCACCCAGCCAGAGTGGATCCCATAATCACAACCATCCACAAATACCTCCAAAGCAGAGCAGGCGTCACTCAGAGGTTTGATAAGAACGTTATCCCAACCGCGTGGAAGGAGATGACTGCTCACTGCCATCTAATTCCAAGAAATCCATTCTGGCTGCGTGAAGAAATGTTTGCCTTTATCTTTTACGTTAGGGACAACTTGACCACTATTATTAAGATACATCCCATAAGTCCCAAGAAATCTCCAGCCTTCTATGAAAAGAAGCTGAAATCCATAAATCTTTTCTTTGCCATCACAAAGCTGTCCTGTAAGCCTCCAAAATACATTAAGAGTAACTTTAATAAAAACATACCAGACTTTTAGATGGCTAGGTGTGTTTATTATTCAAAGCAATACAAATAAAGTCTGAGTGATATCATCCTTATTTCTGCAGCATCTGAAAAAGGTACTTGAGATACTGTCTGTCTCGTATCGTTTCGTGTCAGAAATGCAGGAAATAAAAAAGGGAAAATATTGATTAAAAGTTAAAAAGTTAAAACATTTAATAAAAATATAAAATTTATATAACTCTAGCCCAATGCCGGGCCACATTGATGGCAGAAGTATTTCTGGCCAATAAGTCACTCTGTGTGCATGTCAGTCCCAAAGGGCACTGTAAAAGATGGGTTAAGGGTAAAGGTTCCCCTGCACAGTCGTGTCCAACTCTAGGGGCTGGTGCTCATCTCCGTTTCTTAGCCGAAGAGCCAGCACTGTCTGAAGACGCTTCCTCGGTCATGTGGCCGGCATGACGCACGCGGAACGCTGTTACCTACCCACCGAAGTGGTACCTATTCATCTACTTGCATTTGCATGCTTTCGAATTGCTAGGTTGGCAAGAGCTGGGGCGAGTGCGGGAGCTCACTCCGTCACGCGGCGCTCGGGTCTCAAACCGCCGACCTTCCGATCAACAAGCCTGGCATCTTAACCACTGAGCCATCGCGCCTCCTCAAAGATGGGTAGTTGAATATAAATATATAACTATCTATGAAGTTGTGCAATTGTTAAGTAGGGAATATATGACATTCCTCTGAATGAGGATTACTGATAAGTAAAATGCTGAGGATCCCACCATATATGGCGTGGTGGCTCAGTGGGTAAGACGCCAGGCTTGTCGATCGGAAGACCGCAAGTTTGTAGGTTCGAATCCCTAGCCCCGCGGACGGAGTGAGCTCCCGCACTCGCCCCAGCTCTTGCAAACCTAGCAATTCGAAAGCATGCAAATGCAAGTAGGTGAATAGGTACCACTTCGGTGGGTAGGTAACAGCGTTCCGCGCGCATCATGCCAGCCACATGACCGCGGAAGCGTCTTCGGACAACGCTGGCTCTTTGTCTAAGAAACGGAGATGAGCACCGGCCCCTAGAGTCGGACATGACTGCACAAATGTGTGTGGGCGGGAACTTTACCTTTTTTTAGGAGTACGCAAGCATTTGCTCCTTTTCCCAAGCTCGTCAGCTTCGCATATGGACTCAGCTGACACCAGGTGCCCCCCCACCAAGCCTCCATCTCAATGAAGAGGTGGGGAAGCTGCCAAGGAAACCCCCACCCTCTTCCTAGGCCAACTGCTTTGAAGGGATGATAAACTTAAAGGGATTTGCATTCTTAACTATCGGACATGTCACATAACAGCAGCTATTGTTTATTACAGACCTTGGTGGTAACCTGCTCTTAGCTGACTCATGATCACGTGATCCCACATTTAGTACAATAGCCCTGTTCAACGCACAGCTGTCATCTGCTCTTCGATTGGTAATCCTAGGACAAAACCTAACAATGAAGGATGCAAAGTCATGGGGTCAACCTTATGATTTCAAGAGAGAAGCTCAGCACGTGCTTAATCATGCTGTCTGCCCAGTTTTATTTAGAAGTAAGTCCCATTGAGTTCCATTGGACCTCTTCCCCATTAAGCGATACACAATGTTGCAGCACAATTCTGAAGAGAGGAATTCAAATCTGAGTTTGGTGGGACTTATTCTTCAGTACATAGCCCAAGACTTCCAGCCTTCTTTCACTAAAGTCTGTCACTTAATCCCAGATGATCTATGTGTTCTCTTTTCAGCTGATGTTATGCACCATAGACAAACAAGTCTTTTTGGAGTCAGCATCGAAGCCATAACCAGGGCCCCAAGTATCGTGTTCAGTATATGCCTCTTATGTTGACTGGACTAGTAATTCTACACACCAGTGTATGTATTTCTAAAAACAATCCATCATGTCAGATAAGAACATACACGTGCAAATTAGTCAAAGAAAAATGCCCCAGTGTTATAGATTAGTTATACTCACTAAATTATGTTTATTATATGCATTCCCTGTATTGGCATTTTTGGGGTAGCTTACAAATGTTAGCAGTTGTACAGGATAACAAACTCTCCCTGGCTGATGTCGATGAACACATTTTAGAGAGAGAAGATAGGTGCTTTGAGAGAGGGGTCAAGGAATCCATTTATGCCAACTTGGAAAATCCTTCCTTGAATAGAGGTGGGGGCCTCAGGCACAATCTCTCCCCCATCTTCCTTCCTGCTTTGTCTTCTGTGCCTAGGAAGATTAAGACCATTTCGCAAGCTCAACAGCAGCAGGGTAATCTTAACGATCCTCCTTTAGATGAGAAAGGGACTTAGAAATAAACATCTCAAAATAACCATGACCTAGCCCCAGGTGCAAGGTCACACAGCCACCCTAGAAACGTATTTAAGGATTCCCTTACTAACTTTACTCAGACTGAAGAAGCTCCTTGGATAAGGAGTGAAACGTTTCTACTGAGAAAATAGAAATCCAGTTGACATGATTCAAGCCACAGTCTCCCTGGCTGAGTTCTTGCATCAAGTTTAACCATGATTCATTAACAAACCTGAGTTGTCTAAATGTTTAAATCTCATTAAATCAAAGCCATCATTTGTAAGCACAGTGGTTGAGTTTATATAGATAAATTGATTTATAGTTTATAGATAAATTAATTTTGCATTGTGGTTTAGCACCAGGGCTCTATGTGTGCATTATGTTATATTCACGCACCAAGTGTGTGGGCAAGCCACGCAAATATTTTGGTGGCTGAATTTCTGAATGATCTTTAACTCTATAAGCAGTGGTTATAAGACTAGGTGCAGATCCACTTTCTCTAAGTCAGTAGTCACCTGACCCCTACAGAGACCACACAGAAGATGCTTTGGATTCGGTTTCTGTACCTAAATCGTGCAGGGTAGGCACCTGTCAGCTTCCTTGCCCCAGCTTGCCTTAATTTCTGAAACACTCTTTTAATTAAAAAGTGGTAATAAATGGAAAAACATCCCCCCCTTCCTTCCTTCCTTCCTTCCTTCCTTCCTTCCTTCCTTCCTTCCTTCCCTCCCTCCCTCCCTCCCTCCCTCCCTCCCTCCCTCCCTCCCTCCCCTCCCAGCATGCTGGCTGGGGAATTCTGGGAGTCGAAGTCCACACATCTTAAAGTGGCCAAGGTTGAGAAACACAGCAGGAGACATTGTTAAATCACAATACTGCACCCAATTGCCTTTTAGTACAGCCTATCAGAAAACATTATTCCGCCTGTTTTTCCTCACTACTCTGACAATATCTGATTATTCCATTTGCGTTTTATACAAGCAAACACAACACGCACAGGCCTTTCAAAAAATTGCTGAGATTTGTAAGACATCCCATGGCTCAATGCACATTTTATTTAATATGAAAATTGTATTTGGAGCTGTTTGATTTTCAAAACTAACCAGAAAAACAGCTCCAATTTATAATGGTAATTAGTTTTCAACCCACAAAGTCAGAATATCTCTATATTTACTACCTTGTAAAGGGCTATCACAACAAGGCCCGGAGCATTATTTGAAAATTAATAAGCTAAAGAAGGAGGACATTCTTCTTCTTTTGCATAGCAAACTGCGTGCATTAAGCTCTTTGATTGCAAAATCCAGCTTTTCAATTATACGTTTGCCAAACTGTGAAGCTTGAAAAACTATAAAAGGCAATTATCAATGTTTCTTAATACCACAAATGAGTAATGCAATGTAGGCTTCATTGCTGCTCAGAAACAAAGAATTGTGTTGTCAGGAGGACTGAGCTTCGTCTGGGTGAAATCAGGATTGACTCACAGCATTCCAGATTCGCTCCAAGAAAAATATAAGCCGCTCTAATGGTAGAAAATAAGAGAAAGGAAGAGAAAACCTGGCGGTTCCTCTGCATTTGAGAAATTAATTAGGGACTAGAATCAGAATGTTTTCTTCCTCTTCTTCTTATTTTTTTTCCCATGCAGTTTGCAAATTGTGCTTGGATCAGGAAAGATGTGAAGAATTCCTGATTTAGATGTTAAGACTTTAAATGTTGTGTTTTCATGGATTTTAGAGTCTTGTTTGTGTGGTCAACGTGCTCTGGAAGATTTAATTAAGATATTTTAAAGAGAAATAAATAAAACCAGGGCTTAAATTGTGGGTGGGTGAGGGAGAGCAAAGAAGCCTTTAATATAAATCCCTCCCAGAGATTTTTGCCAAATCACTCCTCTGCCTTGTTGTGCAATTATGGAGGAGGAAGAGGAGGATGGGGAGGAAGACTCTTCATTTCTAAAGTAATTTATTCCCTTTTGCTGTAAAGTTACAAAGTTTCTTCCAGTTGAGTTTGACTTCTGGAATCACATGGACACGTAGTTCTTTGGTCAGAGAATGTAATTGCCTCCTACCAAGTTGACCTTTCCACCTTTCCAGTCTCCAGCCACGGGATTCCCCGGCGATCTCTCCTCAAGTACAACCCAAGCCCAACCCTGCTCAGCTTCCAAGCTGGGCAGGGGGTATTACCTGCTGAGACCCTCTTGCTGCTACACAAGGCAGTTATCCTTTCCTGGAGCATTGTGTCCCTGTAAGCAGAAAGCCAGCTTGCAAAACAAGACTGGACCAGAGACCTCTCAGGTAATTTGTCCACTGGTGAATGAACCAGCAGTAGAGGCAAACGCAGGGGTAATGTGAAAAGGGATGAACAATGGGGCTGCTCAGACTTATCTCAGAAGGTGGTGGTGGTTGGGGGGAGAAGGAGCTGGGGGCATTGTATAGGCCACCTTGAGCTTCTGAAGAAATCTGATAGATGGATAGAGATAGATAGATAGATAGATAGATAGATAGATAGATGGATGATAGAAGATAGATAGATAGATAGATAGATAGATAGATAGATAGATAGAAGATAGATAGATAGATAGATAGATAGATAGATAGATAGATAGATGATAGAAGATAGATAGATAGATAGATAGATAGAAGATAGATAGATAGATAGATAGATAGAGATAGATAGAAAGAGATAGATAGATAGAAAGAGATAGATAGATAGAAAGAGATAGAAAGATAGAAAGATAGAAAGATAAAAAGATCGATAGAGATGCAAACCCTATCACATGGGAGGGGTGTATGTATGGGTGTATACACACAGAGACACACATGCGCGCGCACACACACACACGGCAATGACAACCCTAAGACCGGACATCACCCTTGTCTCAGGGAGGCAAGCTATTAGGACCTTCTACAGAGAAAAGCTGCCTTATTTATTAACTGCATTAAGAACATTGAGTCATGCCTGGAATTGCCAAGTCTGGGCTGCACAAATTCAGGGACCACTAGAGGGCAGCAAAGGGATATAGAACATCTTGGCATTTTGTTGCCCTCTAGTGGACTCCTGAATTTGTGCAGCCCAAGCCTGGTAGCCTGCTTCAATGTTTGGGAATCTGAATGAAAATTCTGGGGGCAAAACACTTTCATTCCTAGTAACTTGCTGGATACACTCTTGGGACTTCTTTGCCAACAGTAGCAATATTCCTCTGACTCCAGCGTCTAGGCCACAGGCTTCCTCCTAACTGGCAGTCTCCCACCCAGGTTTTAACCAGGTTTGACCCTATTTAGAGGAAGAACGTTTTGCACAAGGCCCATTGCCAAACCGTCCTTTACGGAGCGGACCAGGCAACTGCTCTTCGAAAGTGATGGTCAGTGAGACCTGCAGCCCATCTGCTCAATTCACGGCTGAGCAGACATTGGAAACTACTTCCTGCTCTTTGGAATTTCTCTTAAGCAGCATCCTGCACATATACACTTACCATCATAACATTCGGTTTTATACTGAGAACCAACCTCTGCTATGTAGTTTTGGCGAAGTGGCGTTTATGGACACGCTCAGGACAGAAAGGGAAATGTAGAATGAAGTTATCAGTATTCAAGGCCACCGAAGAGAACTGCGTGAAACGTACATTCTAACTGGACCTTTAAATCTTAAGGGAAGCTTTAATAACTATATTTTTGATAAAACATTATTTACAGCAATTACACATATAGTTAAACTTTATGCATGCATTTTGGTCTCCGGGTCTCCCAGCTGTAAAACAGAAACTGCTACCAGAGCATAACAGATTCCTCTCTGAGGATATCTAGCTCTGGCTTGGCTGCAAAGGTATAAAAATACTCTTGCGGTTTTCTAGAGAGGCTATACAGATGCAGCAGGCGTTCCTTTTGTTTCGTTATGGAGTTTTGTTGCACGTCTTATTTGGTGGCAGGGATTTCAGGCTGCACCTATGAGGCCTTAGATAAACCTAACAAAGGTCTCTCTGTGGCACAATCAATAATGGTGGACCTGCTTCCTTGACGGATAATTTTCCTACTTCTGCAGATCCTTCCCATGCAACTCATAATTGCGAGGGAGTGTCAGGAGTGATCTGAATCTCATCCTTAGTTGCTGTAAGGCAAAAGCCAACAAGCATTTCCTTCTGCTTTCTTTGCATAACCCAAGGCAGCTGCCCAAGAGAAAGGGACCATGGGCCACCTTAACCCTTTCTTCTCCCCCAGGAATTCTCCACCAACAACCCGGTCTTCCTATGAACAGAACTTTGGAGGAAAAGAAACAGGGCATTGCTTGGGAGCAATGATTTGTAGGTGAAGATCAGCAGATGTCTTCTGTTTGGAAACCCTAGGTTGGGCAATTATTTTAGACAAAAGTGACGCGGTGGCTCAGCAGGTTAAACTGCTGAGCTGTAGGCTGCCGATCAGAAGGTCGGCAGTTCGAACCCCCCGCGCAACGAGGTGAGCTCTTGTTGCTAGTCCCAGCTCCTGTCAACCCAACAGTTCGAAAGCCTAGCAAGTAGATAAATGGGTACCACCTTAAGTGGGAAAATTTGCTGGCCTCCTGTCGGGAAGTCGGTTTCACCAGAGGAGAAAAGATCGGAGGAAGATTGAATGGCGGCGGTGACGACGGACCCGGAAGTGACATCTACAGGAAGCCAGCAGCTGGCTCAAGGCATCTTGGGAATTGTAGTCCGGAGCCTTAGAAGAGTCAGTTCCCTAACCCCTTTCCCTCACGCCTGGTGAATTGTATAATTAATTGTATAATTGTAGAAAGGATTGTGGATGTAAGCCGCCTAGAGTCCTCCATTAGGGAGGGGATTGTTGTTGTTCAGTCGTTCAGTCGTGTCCGACTCTTCGTGACCTCATGGACCATAGCACGCCAGGCCTTCCTGTCCTCCACTGTCTCTCGGAGTTTACTCAAATTCATGTTCATTACATCGGTGATGCTATCTAACCATCTCATCCTCTGCCGTCCCCTTCTCCTTTTGCCCTCAGTCTTTCCCAGCATCAGGGTCTTTTCCAGTGAGTCCTCTCTTCTCATTAGGTGGCCAAAGTATTTGAGCTTCAGCTTCAGCATCTGTCCTTCCAATGAGCAGTCAGGGTTGATTTCCTTTAGGATTGACTGGTTTGACCTCCTTGCAGTCCAAGGGACTCTCAAGAGTCTTCTCCAGCACCACAGCTCGAAAGCATCAATTCTTCGGCGCTCAGCCTTCCTTATGGTCCAACTCTCACAGCCATACATTGCTACTGGAAAAACCATAGCTTTAACTATACGGACCTTTGTCGGCAAGGTGATGTCTCTGCTTTTTAATATGCTGTCTAGGTTTGCCATAGCTTTCCTCCCAAGGAGCAAGCGTCTTTTAATTTCATGGCTGCAGTCACCGTCTGCGGTGATCTTGGAGCCCAAGAAAATAAAATCTGTCACTGCTTCCATTTCTTCCCCTTCTATTTGCCAGGAAGTGATGGGACCAGATGCCATGATCTGGGTTTTTTTAATGTTGAGTTTCAAGCCAGCTTTTGCACTCTCCTCTTTCACCCTCATCAAGAGGCTCTTTAGTTCCTCTTCACTTTCTGCCATTAGGGTGGTATCGTCTGCATATCTGAGGTTGTTGATATTTTTCCCGGCAATCTTAACTCCGGCTTGTGATTCATCCAGCCCGGCATTTCTCATGATGTACTCTGCATATAAGTTAAATAAGCAGGGTGATAATATACAGCCTTGTCGTACTCCTTTCCCAATTTTGAACCAGTCGGTTGTTCCATGTCTGGTTCTAACTGTTGCTTCTTGACCCACATACAGGTTTCTCAGGAGACAGGTAAGGTGGTCTGGTACTCCCATCTCTTTAAGAATTTGCCACAGTTTGTTGTGATCCACACAATCAAAGGCTTTAGCGTAGTCAATGAAGCAGAAGTAGATGTTTTTCTGGAACTCTCTTGCTTTTTCCATGATCCAGCGAATGTTGGCAATCTGATCTCTAGTCCCTCTGCCTCTTCGAAACCCAGCTTGCACTTCTGGTAGTTCTCGGTTCACATGCTGCTGAAGCCTAGCTTGTAGGATTTTGAGCATAACCTTGCTGGCATGTGAAATGAGCGCAATTGTACGGTAGTTTGAACATTCTTTGGCATTGCCTTTCTTTGGAATTGGAACGTAAACTGACCTTTTCCAATCCTGTGGCCACTGTTGAGTTTTCCAAATTTGTTGGCATATTGAGTGCAGCACTTTAACAGCATCATCTTTTAGGATTTTAAATAGCTCAGCTGGGATACTGTCTTCTCCGCTAGCTTTGTTGTTAGTAATGCTTCCTAAGGCCCACTTGACTTCACTCTCTAGGATGTCCGGCTCAAGGTCAGTGACCACACCATCGTATTTATCAGGGATATTAAGATCTTTCTTGTATAGTTCTTCTGTGTATTCTTGCCACCTCTTCTTAATCTCTTCTGCTTCTGTTAGGTCCCTGCCTTTTTTGTCCTTTATCATGCCCATCTTTGCACAAAACGTTCCCTTGATATCTCCGATTTTCTTGAAGAGATCTCTAGTCTTCCCCATTCTATTGTTTTCCTCGATTTCTTTGCATTGTTCATTTAAGAAGGCCTTCTTATCTCTCCTTGCTATTCTCTGGAATTCTGCATTCAGTTGTTTATATCTTTCCCTTTCTCCCTTGCTTTTTGCTTCCCTTCTTTCCTCAGCTATTTGTAAAGCCTCATCAGTCAGCCACTTTGCTTTCTTGCATTTCTTTTTCTTTGGGATGGTTTTAGTTGCTGCCTCCTGTACAATGTTACGAACCTCCATCCATAGTTCTTCAGGCACTCTGTCTACCAGATCTAATCCTTTAAATCTATTCCTCACTTCCACTGTATATTCATAAGGGATATGATTTAGGTCATACCTGATTGGTCTAGTGGTTTTCTCTACATTCTTCAATTTAAGCCTAAATTTTGCAATAAGAAGCTCATGATCTGAGCCACAGTCAGCTCCAGGTCTTGTTTTTGCTGATTGTATAGAGCTTCTCCATCTTTGGCTGCAAAGTATATAATCAATCTGATTTCGGTATTGACCATCTGGTGATGTCCATGTGTAGAGTCGTCTCTTGTGTTGTTGGAAAAGAGTGTTTGCTATGACCAGCGTGTTCTCTTGACAAAACTCTATTAGCCTTTGCCCTGCTTCATTTTGTACTCCGAGGCCGAACTTGCCTGTTATTCCGGTTATTTTTTGACTTCCTACCTTAGCATTCCAGTCCCCTATGATGAAAAGGACATCTTTTTTTGGTGTTAGTTCTAGAAGGTGTTGTAGGTCTTCATAGAACCGGTCAACTTCAGCTTCTTTGGCATCAGTGGTTGGGGCATAGACTTGGATCACTGTGATGTTGAATGGTTTGCCTTGGATTCGAACTGAAAGCATTCTGTCATTTTTGAGGTTGTACCCCAGTACTGCCTTTCCCACTCTTTTATTGACTATGAGAGCTACTCCATTTCTTCTAAGGGATTCTTGCCCACAGTAGTATATATAATGGTCTCCTGAATTAAATTCGCCCATTCCTGTCCATTTGAGTTCGCTGATTCCCAAGATGTCGATGTTCAATCTTGTCATCTCATGTTTGACCACATCCAGCTTACCTTGATTCATAGTTCTTACATTCCAGGTTCCTATGCAATATTGTTCTTTACAGCATCGGACTTTCCTTCCACTTCCAGATACATCCACAACTGAGCGTCCTTTCGGCTTTGGCCCAGCCGTTTCACACTTTCTGGAGCTACTCGGAATTGCCCTCCGCTCTTCCCCAGCAGCATTTTGGACACCTTCCGACCTGAGGGGCTCATCTTCCGGCATCATATCTTTTAGCCTTTTGATACTGTCCATGGGTTTTCTTGGCAAGGATACTGGAGTGGTTTGCCATTTCCTCCTCCAGTGGACCACGTTTTGTCAGAACTCTCCATCATGACCTGTTCTTCTTGACCTGACTTCATTGAGTTACGCAAGCCCCTTCGCCACGACAAGGCAGTGATCCATGAAGGGGAGGGAGGGGATAGGCGGGGTATAAATATCACAATAAATAAATAAATAAATAAATAAATAAATAAATGTGAGAAAATATCTGGGGAGTGGGAAAATGCCATCTAATATAAACTTTGAGCCTGAGTGTGTCTTAGGAGCAGCCCTTCTTGAAATTCCCTCCAGTGTCTTCTGCACACCAACACAGACAATAGATAGATGGATGGATGGATAGATGGATAGATGGATAGATGGATGGATGGATGGATGGATGGATGGATGGATGGATAGATGGATGGATGGATGGATAGATGGATGGATGGATGGATGGATGGATGGATATAGATATATGATGATAGATAGATAGATAGATAGATAGATAGATAGATAGATAGATAGATAGATAGAAATAAATAGACAGACTTAAGAAGTGTGAAATCTGACTTCATCTACCTTCGTTATTGTTTGTATACTTTATTGTGGGGTATTATGGACCCAGATTATTGAGACTTAACTAGATGGTTTAATTCAAATAGGCATGTGGTGTGGGGGGCAGGGGAAGGTCAGGAATGAAGTGCCCTGCTCTGTTTGCAATTACCCAGGCTCTGTTTTTTCCAAGCAATGCATTTTAGGCCCACAGAGCTTCATATCAAATTCTTTTTTTAAAAAAAAATCACAATAACATGAGCAAAGTCCAACCCCTCCCCCCTCTCTCTCGTAATTTTATTAAAGATTATAATTACAACAGTAAAAAAACTAATACAAACTAAAAAAAATAGAAGAATAAAAAGAAACAATAGAAGGTGCAGAAAAGAAAGAAAAAAAGGGAAAAAGAGAAAGAGAAAGAGAAATAGAAATAGAAAAGAAAGAAAAGTACGAATATAGTAAAGAAAAAGAAAAGAAATATATAAGAAGTGACTTCCCACCTTCATCACAAGAAATATAAACTATTTTAGTAACTTTTCACCTCCTCTTCATTAACAACCAATGATCTCTTCATCCCCTGTCCCATCTCTTATCTATAGACAAATCCATAAAGCCTCATAATTTCAGTCCTGATGTCCGCAAAAGTCCATTAAGGGTTACCAGAAATAACAATATACCTATTTTAACCTTGATCAAATAAACCAACTTTATATTCCTTCCTTTTACTTTTAACAATCTTAATCTTTAGTCCATTCAAATAACGTTGTAGAACTTGATTTCTTTTCATTTTTTCTTTGTCCTTCTCATGAGATTCTTCAAAACTTTAACCAGCCTCTTTTGGTTTATTGTTCGTGTATCCCCTTCAATTTTTAAGACATCAGCCGTTTTTGTTTTTGTTTTTTTTGTATGTCCAGTATAACATCTTTTTCCATGTCATTCTTGTAGTCTGTCATTTGTAAATCCAATTTCAACTCAGTCTCAATCGTGTCGGGTGGTACTTGTTCTTCTTCCATAACATCTTTAGATACAGTCTCTCCATAGAGGCAGATGTCTCTGTTGACACTATTAAAATTAACTTCTGAGTCCATTGTTCAAAAATATCCTTCAGTTTGTCCAATGTTAGAATATTTTGCTTCATTCTGTAATTGTAAGCCAAATTTATATGTTCTCCTTTAATTGTAGGACTGCCTAGAAAAAGGGGAGGGAAAAGGTGAGGGGATGGATTAAGTGGCAGTGGGTGGCATTGGTCCATGAAGGTTTATCTGAATGTTATCCAGGAATAGGAATTTACTGCCTTCAGAAGCAGAATGTGTTGATGAAACTGCACACATCCACCCACAACAAACTTTTTGCAAGAAGTTCCACAAAACTATTACAAAGGAACTCATTTCAGATGAAGAGATTCCCCTGAACAGAGACAGTTTGTGGATCTATTCCCAGAAACTTCTGCAATTATCGTTTGAAGGTAAATGAAACCCTTATAAATAAGAATTTTGGAAGGAGATAATTTGTATCTCCCAGAGTATTCTAATAACTACTGAACATAAAAATCAATGCAGATACATTAGTTCTATCACTCTTCAGCATCTATTTTCAGATTACTTACTATTTTCATTTTTCTTGATCACATTGGTAGGTTATATCTCCATTTTGTGCAGCACTTTCTCCTATAACTTGGTCACTTCAACTAGGTCCCCACTATGGGCCTGTCTGTCTAACCTTTGTAACTCCCTCCCCCCAAGAAATTGCTTCTGTTGCTGGGCCATTATGTTTCCCCCAGGATTCGGAGTGCACCATTTTTATTTGTTAAATTAAACACAATAAAGAAAGCACTTAACATTTAGCAAGTTTCATGGGGCGCCAGTGATAATATAGATATTATGAATATCAGGTGAGATAAGCCAGGAGCAGATGAATTTTAAAGTATATGCTACCTGAAGTCAACATGTGCAGTTATAGATATGAGAAACTAGGAATCCATGATCAAAAGGTATTCTCCTCATAAAAATAAATTAAAAACTTCTACAGGTTGAGCAAGGTTTGAGGTGACTTTCATGGACACATCCTTGAAGTTTTCTTGGCAATGCTATGAAAAAGGTTTGCCACTGCCTTTTCCCTGGATGTTTATTTGATTCTGGCTTACAGCCCTGGTATCTGCTGGAGGCCTTCTCTCCAGGTACCAACCAGATCTGACCCAGCTTAGCTCTCTGAGATCTGCCAAGGTCAACAAATGTTGCTGCCTAGTTGGGCTCTTCATCTCTTGTCAGCGGACCAACATTTCATCTTTTGGTTGTTGTGGGTTTTCCGGGCTTTGTGGCCGTGTTCTGGCAGTTTTGGTTCCTAACGTTTCACCAGTCGCTGTGGCTGGCATCTTCAAAGGACATATACTCTACTCAACCACAGAAATATACAAACAACTCACACAATAGATGTGCTAATCCCACACACGACAGCACCACACCCCCTAATCACCACAAAGAACCCTCTCCTAATCTCTTGTAAATGACCCACAGAACACACACACCCTCTCAGCAGCTATAAACACCAGCAGGAACACACACCCTCCATTTGGGCACAGACAGAATCTTCTAGCTGTGCTCCTGTCCTCTGAAGATGCCAGCCACAGCGACTGGTGAAACATTAGGAACCAAAACTGCCAGAACACGGCCACTCAGCCCGGAAAACCCACAACAACCATCGGATTCTGGCCGTGAAAGCCTTCGACTATACATTTCATCTTTTGTTTCTAAAGTTAGATAACATGACTGAATGATAGGAGGTGGATCCTTGTCATTCAACCCAAAGACTTTTCATGGATGGTGGAAAAGTGAAACGTTGTTTTAGTCTTTTTCACATCCACCGTGGCATCTGGCCCAGGCTAGAAGTACAGATCATCTGACTGGTTGGCTCTCTATCTGGCCCCCTGCCGCCGTATTAAGTTCACCATCTGTGTTGCTAGTAGTAACCCAGGAAAAGAAGGAGGCAGATGGAAATCTGAACCCCAATAATGTTGCCTATCCTGTTTTCACTGCGGACTTCACTCCGGCTGAAGTCTTGGGAAGTCTTCAAATGCCGCGTCGTCTGTGGCCCATTTTTAGTGACAACCAGCCACCTTCAGCCTTTTGGCATCTCGTCAGTTTAGCAGATCCACAGCCATCCATCACTGCTGTTCGGGCTGTCACACATGTTTAACTTTAGCATCAGCCAACAGCATGAAGTTCTAGTTACTGATCAGAATCATTGCAGTTGTCAGCAGGGAAACAAAAAGTCTCTTTTGAAATTTCAATAGCTTGGCTTTTCCAATTAGAGGGTGTACAGAGTGAGTTTTCATCTGCATCTTTCCATGTGATGTCAGCACTGGGAATTTTCAGAGGGAAATTTTTTTCAAAGGCAGTAGAACATTTCTGCAAATGCCTATTATTTCTGCAATTTTACAAGGACTGGAGAACAGCGGTATTTAATCCCATTTTGGAAGAAGGGAAACAGGTCCATCAAGAAAAATTAACGTACATTTGAGAAAGAGTGGATGTTCAAAGTTTCAAGAAAGGCTCAAAGTTTTCTGTTTTTCTGCTAGGACCATGCAGGACTTTGGATTCTAATGGAAAGTGGAGTTTTTATGCTTGATTGGTTTCAGCTGAACAACCCTAGATTGACAAGCCTGCATTCTGTCATTACACTGGATATTTGTTGGTGTTTCCATTTCTATCTACTCTTCCTTTTGCATTATTGTAAACTCAGGGTTGTCTTCCTTTCAGGCCAATACGGTAAATAAGGAGTCTCTCCTAAGAGTCGTGGGGTTCAGGAATCACGCAGTTGTCAAGTAAGTCAACCGAGTGGGCATCTATGGCGGGGAGGGAGTGACATCACGCACTACATCATGATTTATCATGCAGATGATGTAACTTACATCATTTGCACAATGACATCATAAAGAATGTGACATCACTGTAGCTTTTCTTGGATTCTTAGGGCCAACTGTGACTTGTTGAGAAGTTGTGTTCCTGTTACTTTGGGATTGTAGCAGCATTCATCTTTGGGTAGTAATATTCCCAGCCTTAAAAGCCCCAAAATCAAGCTAGAGAACCATACCTACCTGAATGGCTGCTTAGTTTATTAAGGTGTGCCTATCTATCCTGGCAAGTTTATCACTTGATGAAGATCAGAGGTGGAGCAATAGCCCAGGCAAATCAAAGCATCAGTCTGCTGGATGAGGAAGGACTTCTAAAAACATGCATTGGGATTGGTTAAGGGATCAAGGTCTTTTGACACCCCAGATAGAGCCCCGCGGGTCAATAGAGAGATCTAAGCCTCTGCTTAGCAGCTGACTGTGACTAATTCTGCACAAGGAAAGATGGAAGCATTCCAGTCACCTCAGCCAACTGCCGGTTGGCACCGCCTGCACTGTATTCATATGTGAGCAAGCAAGTAAGATGGCATCACCCTAGGAAGCCAGCAGAACTCTTTGTACACAGTTGGGAACCCACAGGGGGCTGGATACTTCTCGGGAAAGGCTAAGCAAATTTGTTTAAGGTAAGTTATGCTGACAGAAATCCCTCTAGGGTTTAATGCAGTGTTTGCACATCAGGCTGCAAAGCCTCCATGCATTTTCCAGCAACTGCGCTGATTGTTCGTAACATACAGGGAAGAAGCAATGCATAACTAAATAAAGCATGGGATTACCTTACTATATCCATCTAACCTAATTCTGCAATGGACCCAGCACCTCTTTGTCAATTTTTTTTTTTTACAAAAATTAAATATTGTTGAATTAGTTAATCGTTATGTTGCAGTGAAATGACTGTGGATGCACAAATTATATGGAAGTTAAGATTGCATTAGTTCATCATGATTAATCTTAAAACAATTAATACGTGGGTGAACAAAAGAATGGGCATTTATCAGCAAAAGAAATATGCGCCATTATATTAATTCCCTGTTAAACAATTGCAGTGCAAAAAAGTGAATACAGAGACCCTGAGGGACCGTCTCATCCCCAGAACATCGACCCGTCCCACCCGTTCAGCCAGAGAGGGCTTGCTGTGGACCCCATCGACTACAGAGTTCCATCTAGCGGGGTCCAGGAGGCGGGCCTTCTCTGCAGTTGCGCCCGCCCTTTGGAATATCTTACCCCAGGAGCTGAGGCGGGTTTCCTCGCTCCCGACCTTTCGGAAAGGCTTAAAGACCTGGTTCTGCCATCTTGCCTGGGAGGGAAATGCCAACAGTTCCTCTTGGGGATGGCTGGTCCCATGAAGCCTCCCAGTATTACTATTTTTAACAACTTTTATACTTGGATTTTATATTATTTATTATATTGTAACTTTATATTTATGTTTTAACTATGTTTTATTGTGAACCGCCCAGGGTCCCTGATGGGGGAGATGGGCAGTAATATAAATTTAATAAAATAAATAAATGACTTCTTTCCAATTTGTTGTCAGGTAGGGCCAGACTGATTTTGCCACATCTAGGAACATTAAATCAACTGTCTTGCTTTGTGTTAAGAAGGAAGTGTGGCCATTAACTTGGGTGGAAGCAAAGTGTGGGGAGGGAGAATTAGATTTTGTTTCATGAAGCAAATTACGTGACATTTTAAGGTAGCTAATACCACAAGGAAAGAGCCAGTTTGGTGCAGTGGTTAAGGACCAGGCTAGAAACCAGGAGACCATGAATTCCAGTCCCGCCTTAGGCACGAAGCCAGCTGAGTGACCTTGGGCCAGTCCCTCTCTCTCAGCCCTAGGAAGGAGAAGACAATGACAAACCATTTCCAATAAACCTTGCCAAGAAAACTGCAGGGATTTGTCCAGGCAGCCGCCAGGAGTCGACACTGAGTCAAAGGCGCGTGCGTGCACACACACACACACACACACACACACACACACACACACAGACAGAAACACACACACCCAAAAGGATGAAGGGAGGGGGGAATAAAAGCACAGCAAAGCTAGCATTTAGCTCATGATCCATGCGTAGAGTCCAGGGATACAAATAACATTCAGGAGAACAAGCTTTCTGACTTTACTCTGTGATGACCAAATGACGATCAATATGAGAGGTAGACCATTTACAAGCCTCCATATATTTTGGATTACACCTCCTGTAATATCCTATCATTGACCATGTTGTGGGGTGTATAGATTTCTACAGTTCAAGGCATCTGAACAGCACCTTGCAATTAACATTTTCCAAATCAAGCTGGTGACCTGATTTTTGGAGATACTGTTAAGCTAGAAAGATGCTTGTGATGGTGGTGGGAAAGGTGTCAATACCGCTGCATAGTGTCTGGTGTACACAGAATTTTATACCTGGAAGGTATAATATATTGAACCCAGTTCAACAGTCTAATCAAAACATCCCCAATACGGTGCATATTATTATGTCATTTACTGAAGTCTAAAATTGTCACTGAGAAATCTAGCATCATTTATTGAGAGGCATTAAACAGTATTCATTTTGCAAAGCTGGGTTGTGATTCTGCTTTAGAAATATAAGAGCAAGAGAATAAGGGTGACAGCCAAAAATAAGACATTTAGAAGATATTCTGTACCACTGTGACTCATCCATGTGGCAACATACCCTTTCTCAGTGTCTGGAGGCTGTAGGGGCCTGGATGGGGAATAACAGGCTTCAGCTGAACCCTGGTAAGACGGAGTGGCTGTGGATTGATGGCCTCTCGATTGCCAGGAAGTTGTCATCTTTAACTCTGGATGGGGTGGCACTGCCCCGTTCAGATTCAGTGCGAAACTTGGGGGTCCTTCTGGGCTCACGACTCCTGCTCGAGGAGCAGGTGGCAGTCGTGGCCAGGAGGGCCTTTGCACAGCTTCGGGTTGTGCGCCAGTTGTGCCCCTTCCTGGATCAGGAGGCCCTCCGAACAGTCACTCATGCCCTTGTCATCTCCCATATAGATTACTGCAACGCGCTCTACATGGGGCTACCCTTGAAGAGTATTCGGAAGCTTCAGCTGGTCCAAAATGCAGCTGCACGGGTAGTTCTGGGTGCTATAAGATCAGCACATGTAACACCGCTACTCCGTGAGCTGCATTGGGTCCCAGTTTGCTTCCGGATCCAATTCAAGGTGTTGGTTATTACCTTTAAAGCCCTACATGGCATGGGACCAGGGTATCTGAGGGACCGTCTCGTCCCGATTATATCGACCCGCCCCACCCGATCATGCAGAGAGGGCATGCTCCGGATCCCATCACTAAAAGAATTCCATCTAGCGGGGTCCAGGAGGTGTGCCTTCTCTGCGATAGCACCCACCCTGTGGAATATCTTGCCTCCACAGGTGAGGAGGGCACCCTCGCTCCTGACCTTCAGGAAGTCGTTAAAGACCTGGTTCTGCCGCCTTGCCTGGAACGAAGGACATAATAGTTCCTCCTGGGGGTGGTTAGCGTAATAATATCCTCCTTTTAAGAACGTACCATCTTTTTGGATTTCTATTTTTTATTTTTATGGTAGTTTTAAATGTATAAGTTTTTAACTTTTATAGTGTGATTGTAAACCGCCCAGAGTCTACCACGGTAGAGATGGGCGGGGATAAATTCAAATAATAAATAATAAATAAATAAATAAATAAATAAACATATCATACAGCCAAGAGCAAATAAAATCATATTACCTTAGACTCGCTTTAGCAAGGAAACTCAAATATTTGAGGGCTCAGGAATTGAGCTGCATTCATTCTTCTGGTCCATGGAGAAGAACTGGAAAGGGAAAGATGAATACCACAGAGGAATGGCTACACAAATTGTGCTGATGGGAGAAATGTGGTGGTGGTGGGGACATAGCCTGTATTACCTGAATAATGGACTACTGGCATGAAATGGGCTGCATCTCATAAGAAATGGGAAGAATATTCTTGGCTCAAGCATGACCAGCTCACTCAGGCATGTTTTAAATGTAATCCTTTGGGGGTCAAAAATGGAAACACAGAATGAAGAACTTTGGATAGGGAGTTACATATGCAAGAGGAAGTGGGATAGTAACTATCCAGGAATCTGTTGAAAAACTAGTGAAAAATTAGCACAAACATTGACTCATAACATTCACAGCCTTTGGAGTCTAGTCACCCAGTGCTCAGAATAATGGAAACTCAATAAGAGGAGTTGAGGTGTTAGTAAAAGGTAAAGGTTCCCCCCACACATTTGTGCAGTCGTGTCCGACTCTAGGGGATGGTGCTCATCTCCGTTTCTTAGCTGAAGAGCCAGCGCTGTCCGAAGACGCTTCCACGGTCATGTGGCCGCATGACGTGTGCGGAACGCTGTTACCTACCCACCGAAGTGGTACCTATTCATCTACTTGCATTTGCATGCTTTCGAATTGCTAGGTTGGCAAGAGCTGGGGCGAGTGCGGGAGCTCACTCCGTCACACGGGGCTAGGGATTCGAACCTCCGAACTTGCGATCTTCCGATCGACAAGCCTGGCGTCTTAATACTGAGCCCTAGTGAGGTTGTTCTCAGGACTTGAACATGCTCTTCAAGGAATAGAAACAGTTTGTTTAAAAACAATCCACATCTATGTTGAAACCCAAGGAAGTAAACTTGTTGCCGCTGATCAGAGCAACTGGGTTAAAGTAAATGAAAGAAGGAAGAAGGCCTGAGAAAGAACCGGGAGCAAGCAAGCTAATGATTCTCCTGCCTCTCCAGACAGTCTCACTCCATCATGAGCTCCACAAGCTGAAAATAATCCAAAACAAAACAAGACAATGATTGCTAGGGTGACATCCTCACACTCAATGCCAACGTTGGAATTCAACGCTGAAGCTCAAGTATGGTCCAGCTCTTCTTACTTTTTCATTTCTTCATCTTTCTTGTCTTTTTCCTTTTCCACTTCTCCACTTTACAGCAGCAGCTGCGGCATTAAGTGGACTCCCCTCCTTATTGGTGGCAGGAGGGGGGTGTCTAACCATTGTTCAACATTTCCCTCCAGTCGGTTGTGGCTTCTAAGGTGCTGCTACAAACCATGGACCCTTTGGTGTCGTAGGGAGGCAACATCAGCTTGCGGGGAAGGAAATGGAGGGTAGAGAATGTCGCAAACTACATTCCCAATCTGTATTTGGCTTCCTTTAATCATCCATTTCCGTTATTTTTAAAAGAAGAGAGTGGCATGATTAGAGCAAGTCTGGTCTTTCATCCAGGTATCTCAGACTTCCAGTTTTCCCCAAAACAAATTAATTAAGAAAAAAAACCTTCTGTGGGTTTGCAAGAGTATACCTGATCTCTATTCCACTTTTCGTTTGTTTGTTTGTTTGAACTTTACTTCCTTGCATTGGATAAGCGAAAAGTTCTAAACTAACTCAGCCGAAAGAAAGGCTAGACGGCTGCTTTGCCCACCCTGCGTCTGAAACGTACCTTTGGTGTTTAATTTGGCCTCATTGAGTATCTTCTGATGTGTCCCTGGGCTGTAGAGTAAGCAGGGGCCTCAGCGATCTGCCATGAAGACTGCTGAGTTCATCATCTTCCCCCCAGGAGGAATGTCTTAACATTTAACCCCCTTTTCTGCTAAGACAACAAGAAAAGAAGCTAATCTTCTTTTAAGAAACATGTGACATTCCTTCAAGCACTGGAAACTTTGATGAGGTCCTTTGAATTTGCCTGTGTGAAGAGGTTTGAAAAGGGCTGGCTCAAATGAGAGCAGGAAAGTCAGGAAGCTTGGTCGTTTTTCTCTTTATTTTAAAAAAAATACAGCCTAGAATCAGCCTCCTTTTGTATTTTTGTATTTTGATGTCGTCATGAGGAGAGGGTGCTGGTTTTTATCAGAAGCGGCATCCAGCGCAGGAGGATGAGACAACTCTACAGTAAGTTGCATTTGGTGAAGGATCATTCTGTGATTTAGATCTGCTGTTCCCCAATCTTGTACCATTCAGATATGCCTAAACAAATCCTATAATCTTCCAGCCAGTGGAATCTTAGTACATGTACAGATACAGGCTTGCACACATACTTCTTTCCTTCTTGTAAAGGAATCTGGATTGGTGTAGAAACGTAACACCAAACTAAGGAGAAAAACACCCTCAAAACCAATTGAACAATAAAGACTAATACAGGTAGTCCTCAACTTATGACCATAACTGGGACCGGAACTCCCATTGCTAAGTGATGCGGTTGTTAAGTAAGTCATGCCTGATTTTACAACCTTTTATGCTGTGGTCGTTAAGTGAATCATCACGGTTGTTAAGCGAATCTGGCTTTCCCCATTGATTTTGCTTGTCAGAAGCTGGCTGGGAAGGTCACAGATGGTGATCACATGACTATAGGGATGCTGCAACAGTCATAAGTGGAAGGGCTGGTCATAAGTCACTTTTTTCAGTGCTGTCGTAACTTCAAACGGTACCTCAATGGATGGTCATAAGTCGAGGACTACCTGTAATAATAATGTCATACATAGGCATCCAATTGAAGCCACAATGACATGTGCCCACATGCCATCAAAGTATCAGGGGTGTCTTCAGGGAATGGTCAAAAAAGTCAAGATGGTGGCCACAATGGGGTGCGGTTGAAGCTGCAGCTGTTTTTTATGTGTGTCACACGCACAACACGCATAAAACACAGGCAGAGCTTCAATCGCACTGTTGCGGCCATCATCTTGACTTTTTAAGCTATGCCCTGCAAACCCCCCTGGGAATGTTATTTGTATCATTTGCACAATGATGTCAACACACACACAGTGTCATTTTTATGCCAATGGTGCCATAGATAATTTCTAAAAATCTTGGAAGAGTAGAGCAACCCTTCCATTTTCTCAAAAGTTGAATTTTACTAACTGGATGGAAAGTGTTGAGGGAATCAGGAGGCACAGTGGTGGTCTCCTTCCTGCTCCCCTTCAGATTGTTCCAGTCAGATTTTTTATTCATTCGTAAAGCGTGTAAGGTGATGGGCAAAGTGTTGGAAAACTTTTAAAAACTAAACGAGTCTGTCTCAGACTCAACATTCGTTTTTACAACAAACTTGTAGAAAAATAAGGAACAAAATTATTTGCTGACATTTCGAAGTGGCATTCAGATATAGTTGTAGGCTGAACCACACACACACACACACACACACACACACACACACACACACCTTTGAAGATCAAACAATGCAGCTTCGTGTTACCTGGTATCAGGTGTGGGGTCCAGGGTCTGCAACCAAAATGCATTTGTAATTGTCTTTTGTCTTTATTTTCCAATTTGTTTCTAGGGGCTTGAAAAGATCTGTTGTAACAGGACTCTTGTTACATTTAATAAGTACCATGTTGATTGGCATCCTCTAAGTAGGCTTTTCAGTGTGCCTGTGGGGAAATTTAATATAAAAACATTCAACATTCTTTTATTAGTGTTTTTTACTATTCCCAGTCCCACCAGACTTTTGGTGCAAGCAGTGTATTATTGAAAAGCTTATCTGTAAGAAGTGAGCCAAGGGGAAATTCAGCCTTTATTAATATTGACATCATGTTTCCACACAACGGCTGTCTAAAGAAACTTTTCAATTGGATTTCAGCTTTGCAAGAGGAAATAACCAAACATATGATCTGACATAGCAGCCCTCCGAGGGGCGGCATACAATAAGCTTATAGAGGAAGCACATACAGTAGATTCACCACCTGGCCAAGGATGTATAGAAATGCATTTAAGGTTAGGACTCTTTTAGGTTTCATCCACAAAGTGATATAGTTTGGTTTCCATTTATCCTGAGTATGTGTCATTACCCTGGATGTCCCTTCTAGTTGGTAGAATGTGGACAACAGCATGTTGACTTGTGAGATAGTCTCTAGATTAAGATCCCAGCGTCCATGAAATAGTGTGAGGGATCTTGGGATTAAATTGGGCTTTGGAAGTGGCATGGTGTTCAAAACATGCCCAGACTGAATGGTATTGTTCCTACTGCTAGTAGGGAATGCTGTGCAGGACAATTAATACAAGTAAGACTGGGAACTTAGTCTACCTCTTTTCTCTCTTACTAAACACGGTTATGTGAAAGCTTTGATTGATCAAAGCCATAATGAGCAACAGAAGTCAATATCTCTGGGACCCCTCTGTGATGACTATGGAATATATTTCTTCTTCTTATCTCATGACTTTTAATTGTTTTGACTTACTACTATTTTGTACTTCTTTTGTAAGTTCTGCTTACTTAGATAGGGAATAGTTTGAAGGGTCTTCCCATGCCTTTGTGAATTTACTTGCTGTTGGAAAATGACTGATAAGTTGATCTGAGATACATGTTCTCCCCTGACTTTGCATCGTATTGTGATGCTTCCTGGGGAAAAGACCCATGTGAGCTTGCATAAAAAGATCTATGCAAGCTGTATCCTCCCAGGTTGATAGCAATTGTGATTTGGCCCCCTGTGAACAGCTCGACCAGGGATGCTGTCCTGTGGCTGGAAGGCCGCCTCCACTGCGTCAGGCTGCAAGCTGGGCAGGTCTCCTCTGGCATTCTTACATCTCAGTCTTTCCTTTGCGTCCTATGAAACTTAGAGGGCTGGTTTAGACACTGAGCATTTCCTCTTGGGTTGAACTAACCAATTCTGCTAAAGATGGACTCTTTAAAAAGTACATGTGACACAGTACCACAAATAACTTTATTACAAATTGGCACACTGTGAGACTTGAGGGCAACATATGCTGTCCCCAAAACACCTGTATTTCCCTCAGAAAGTTGTATTGTTTAAACTAGATTTCCTGATAATTTTATGGACACCGTTGAGTGCTTTTCTTGGAAATAGTACACAATTCGTTTCCCATCCAACCTACAGTCCTAGGGGTTCATGGTGGAACCCCGTCCAAGTACTAACCAGGTCCGACTCTGCTTAGTTTTCCAAGGTCAGCCAAGGAAGGCCGTGTTCTGCCTCCAATTGGTGGTGATTCAAGAGGAACAATATTAAATACATGGATACTAATCCTATTCTCTATATTTTTTTTAATTTATTGTAATTCTAATTAAAGTTAAATTAAATCAAACTAGGTTTATATTCTCGTCTCATCTGCATTCTGGGGAGCAGCTCCTCTTATACTACCTACTTTATGTGTTCTTGAAAGCCTTGAAAAAGAGTGATTGTTCTATGTGACTGTCAGGCCTCAATTTAAGTGCAGTTCCCTGGTCTGCGCCATTAGTTTAACTTCTGTTCTTTTATCACAATTGATTTGCTGTATGATAACTGGACAACTTCATAAGCCTTGGCATCTTAAAAGCATGCTTGACAAGAAAATACACAGTGAAGAATTTGCTTCGGAATGTCAAACATTCCTCAAAAGTTGCTAGGTCTGGATGAACAATATCCGGTCCACAACGTGTGTTAAAAAGTGATGTGTAAATAAGAATAAGAACTAAAAAAAACAAAAACCAAATCCCCTTCTTCAAGATTATTGGGCTCAGGAGTATTGGGGAAGCATAATGAATGGATAACGGAAGGTTTAAAAGGAGCTACAAGCCAGCAAGAAATCACAATAAAAAATTATTAGATCAGTTTCAAGCTGGTTGTGGAGTCAAAAGGTCTTTGGCGCTCACCTTCCAGGCTGGATGTGTCTGGTATGGAAGCTTTCATGGGAGATGCTGGTGGAGAAGGGGGCAGTCAGCACTTCTAAGAGGCAAGTCAAGTTTTATTATGACTTGATCAGAATCATTTCTCATTTTTCCTCTCTGTCCTTTCAGGACTGGTGACAGAATTAAAGATGTTCCAATTAGAAGCAGGAAGCAGAGATCCTGAGAGTGGCATTCTAACTCCTGACCTTATCAGACTTTGCAAAGCCCTCGGGCTGCGACCCCACTTTCATCCCACCGTTCAAGACAGTTTCCCCAGTGACCTATGATACAATGGTCTCGATGTTTGTGAACGATGCTGAAATGCCTACCACCAAGGCTGCCCATTTGAAATTCCATTTATAGACCACATTTTGCTTACCCCTCTGTAAAAGGTCACCTTAGCAGTGCTGACAGAGGCTAAAAGCAGGGTAAGTCATCTGAAGTCAGTTTTAAAAATTGCCCTCAATTGAATAACCAGGGCAGGATGTTTGCCTCCATGGCGAGGTTCTATGGTGGATGATCTTCAGGGAAACTCAGGAAAGTTTTCTTTAATAGTTTCTCTGCAAGATCAACTTGTACAAATAAAATTGGGGGAGGAAGTATTTCATATGAGCTCCTGAAGGAAAGCCACAGGATAAAACTAAGAAATAAGTGACAGCATTAGCGCTACTAATACCTCCTTTTCTGGCTGTACAGTTACTCCAGATCTCAGATAGAGATAATCCCCTGGTACGTGAGATAGTGTGTGAAGTAGACAAGTTTCTTTCTATAAAGTTCTAACACTCAAGTCTTGTCTCAGACTCATTTTTTCTGTTCCTTCCTCTGGAGAATTTCCATAAGACTTATCAAATTGTGACCAAAGGAACGGTGACATTCCTCACACTACACATGTGGGACCATCCCTTAGTTCACACATGCCCACAAATGTCTGTGGAAAAGGGGTCTTTTTATACATGGAAAAGAACTATGATCACCCACATTTCTTGCCCATAGAATTCTTCATTTGTACATCTATATATGCTGACAACTACTTCCTACTAATATTTGCAGAGACACCTGAAGGAAAGAAACATCCATTAGATCACTTGTCTAGGAACAGGGGTATAGGAAGTGACCCTGTTTCTCTTCTGAAGATGTTTTAGCTCTCAGCATGAATACAGAGATAGAGATGGAGATGGAGATGATAGAGAGATCGATAATAGAGATCAAACTGCTATCTTGCCTACCCTTGTCCTAAAAGTTTAGCTTAAGAGAGTCACATGGCATTGCCTTCTCTTCATCGAGCCAGGGAACATAACCCCAATGGCTTGCTGTCAGCAAATGTTTACTTTATGTCCCCAAATGGCCATCTCTGCTTATTCAGTATTTCACAATGTATGCAAATATACAGTAACATTTATACACATTTCTCTTAATTGTGCATTTTTGTGTAAAATACTTTTCCCCTAGTACAATGCCCTTTTGCATGTCATTTCCCCTAAATATTTTTCTCCTTTAAAAAAAGAAAGAAATAGATTAAAAATTTTGGAAAAGTGTGAACACCAGGGAATAACAACATTTCAGTTTATGTCTTAGTTCAGGAAATGCCAATTAAGTTTGCATTTAAATGTGAACCAAACAGGTGTCTTTCCTACCCTTGTTTTCAGCAGGCAGATCACCATGAAAGGCAGAAAGTTTGAAAGCGACTGTTTTAGAAAACAGGGAAAACAGATTACAGTTACGTTAGTCCACCTTAACCTCATGTGAAAGGTGAGCATTTTCTACAATCTTAATTAATGAATTAGTATCCTGAGTGTGTTAGTACACTGTGTACATTGTATCTCCTAGTTAGTGGGATATGGGTTCAGCAAACTCGAGCTTCCTGGGCTTTGTGCTTATGGCCTGCTAGCCAAAATGTGCTCAGACTGACTGACCCAATCCTTTCCATTAGCAGGAGATGCCGCATGTGACTTGGGAACAACTAAGGCTGGCAAGCAATTCCAGATCTTACTAAAAGCCACGATGTGAGAGCCTCAATTGACCAAAACAGGGATAGCTGGCAGAGATCAGTCCTTGAACCCAACTGCAGACGGCCTTGAGATACGACAGACTGCAGCTCAGAACGTAAGAGGAAAAAAAGGTAAAGAGCATTAATTAATTCATGGACATTTTGTTTTTGCATTTATGTATTTATCCAATATATATGCCCACCCATCTATCTGAGAAATTGGGCAGCAAACAAAATAAAAAGAAGGGATTCCATCAAATCAGAAGAAATCAAATAAAACTATATTGAGGCTTAGTTAAACCATAAAACCACCAATCACATTCCATTCCAGAGCCCCCATACTAACATCCCAACCCCAATGCCTGTATTAATTATTACTGTACTAATTTTAAACTGTTATTGCATGCCACCCCACACCTGTTGGAATTGTGGCACCCTAAAAAAAGATCCGTACCTAATTAATTAATCAATTGCCAAAGGGAAAGGGAAGAGGAAAGGAAAAGATCTAGACGTTCTGTCTGCGAAATTAAGAGAAAGGGGAAAAAAAGATATAACAGAATAAAGGTGGTCTGATGTGTTGGAGTGGTGTCGATGGATACGTGAAGGGAAGATATAGGTTTAATTATAAATGAAATGACTACAACGGATGCCCCAAAGTATAAATTAGTCGCATATACTGTAGATTGCTATTGGGGCATCAGAGTTAGGAATGTGTAGGTTGGTGAAGTTGTCATGTCCCACAGAATGGTGATACTGAAAGAAAGGGTCCAGAATGAAGGAGGAACAAGAAGTATGTTGAGATACGTAAAGGAAGAGTGATGAGCTGTGACAAAGTAGAAGACCAAGAATGTTATGGTTGGTTCCGGTTGATGAGAATCTCAAGAAGAGACAAGTGAGAATTTTAAAGAACAAAAGGCCATGGATGTAATGGAGTCTAGGCATGGGGGAGGCAAGGATGGCTTGTAAAGACAGAAATGTTTGGAGACAAGTAACACATGATGTTAATATAAACTTTTTTTCAATCCATTCAATCACGTCCGATTCTAATATAAACTAAACTGTGTTAAATTTTCTTTTCTTCTATCCCCAGCCCTTAATTTATTTTGCTTTACTTCTTTTGACTCTTTTTGCGCGCTCTGTGGAATGCTGCATACCACAAAAGAGAATAGTTTGATGGGTATATACATACGTAAATTAATTCATTACCTCTAAATGGCAAATTTCCTCTAAGGTCAATGTTGTAACTTGCTGCTAGCACTTCTTTTGTTTTTGTTTTTTCACTTTGATCAAATTCTCCAATACAGAACGATAACTTGGAAATGCAGATATTGAGAAAAGCAAACAGAACATCTCATCCTACAATGCTTTGCAATAAAATACAGATAATCCTTTACTTGTCATGCCATTTTTCTCATATTTAGAAGACTTACTATTGTACCTTACTGGAGGCTCTATTCTGCCTATTAAATTACTGTAATAATTTTTTCTTGCTGGATTCTGTCCTGCATTGATTTGAAACATAATTGTCTTATAATATATTACCAACATTTCAAATTAACCTTAGCAGCTGGATTGCATCAAATGGTGGGTTAGGCATTATGATGTATCAGGGTTCCAGAACACAGAGGGAATTTATTTTATTGAAAATATCTTTATCCTATTTTTATCCTTAAAAGGCAGTAAAAAAATTCTGCTCCCCACCAAAAATATACCTAGAAGAGGACTCTCCTACAGGAGACCATGCAATTGAAATTATGGAATCTTAAACATCTGAACAAAGTAAGTTCTGGAACAAAGTTCAAGGATTTTTAAAGCTCAAGGGTAGGACTAAGTCCTAAGAAACACAGTTCACACTAGCATTCTTTCCACAGGCAGGCCCAGAATTTGAACCCAGGTTCAGCAAGGACAGCGGTTTGAGGATAGATACTGGAAATGGGGTGGGGTGGGGTCTAAGCAGTAGTTATGGACTGCTGGAGACTCCTCTGTGCTTTGGTCTTCCATCTTCCATCTTTTAGCTTTATCATTTGTCAAAAGACTTAGGAATTACTAGAGGGCTTAGATGCAGATACGACCTCTAATAACCATCAGTTGAACTTTATTTTCTCTGAAAACTGCTCAGCAGTCTTGAAGCTAACACAGTTTGGAAGAAAATCTGGTCAAGAGGCACCAAGCTACAGAGTCAACTGTCTCTTATTCTTGTTGGAAATATGGGGTTTCAACCAAGCCTGTCTCACATGAACACAAGGGAGGGGCGGCTCTGCTGCAACCTAGCTTTGCTGCTTTGTGTGGGAGGGGCTTGAATCCTGGTTTCCTGTTGTCTCTTTCTTTTCTTTTCTCCATAGGCCTGTACGAGGCAGGAGGGAATCCTCTCTCCTCCTCGTGGCTTTCCTTACTTCCATTCAGGTTGTCTACATTTAGAAGCATGTAGGCTTCATCAGAACGTCTTGCTCACATGCACAGGACCGTTTCTACAGTGAAAATGCTTTGTATCGAGATCTACAATAAAGGTAAGCTATCTTTATTACTCTTTTACACCATGACAGCACCTTGAGAAAGAGGATAACCAAAACCACTTTTGAAGGAAAGACAGTCATTCAGAAACTGAAAGAGATATTTGAATGCAGGATTGTCCAGAACTGACTATGTGGTTCCAAGGATGGGCCCGAGGGGGGGAAAGGCACAAGACCCCTCCCTCAACAAATCTGGAAAGACCAGGGAGAAAACCTTGAGGGTTTATGGGGCCTGATGGTACACTGAAAAGGGTGCAACTGGACACCTATTAGTGAGATGCTGATATAGTATGAAAAAGCATCAAGGCACGCCACATCTTTGCATTTCTGTATGTGTTTATTTATTTATTTATTATTTATTTATTTAATTTATATGACCGCCATCTCCCCTCATGGGGAACTCTGGGCGGTTCACAATAAATAAGTTAAAATAACATCTAAAATATATAAAACCTCAGTTATACAATAAAATACATATCATAAAATCCAGATGGTGATGGAATAATTAAAAGAAGGACAGTTATAAATTAGGGGATTAGCCACCCTCATGAGGAACTATCCCTTCCTCCTTCCCATGCCAGGCGGCAGAACCAGGTCTTCAGCTCTTTCCTAAAGGGAGGGAGGGAGGAAATCTGTCTCAACTCTGGGGGCAAGGTGTTCCATAGAGTGGGCGCTACCACAGAGAAGGCCCGCCTCCTAGACCCCATCAGGTGACATTCTCTAATTGATGGGGTTCGTAACAGGCCCTCTCTGAATGACCGAGTGGGGCGAGTCGATAACATGGGGATAAGAGTGTTCAGTGTTCAGTGTTCAGGCACTGATGGAAAACGAAGGAAAACCTGGTGGAATTCTCAGCTGATTTTACTTTCGGCTCCAACAGCTGATACCAGTATCTGGCAGGGGGAAATGGTATGAGTTCATTCAGGATTTCTGATTGCTTTTCCCAGCAGTGGGACCACGTATTCCAATGAAGAAATGGGACAATGACCAACGTTTCAGTAAAACAGGCAAATAAGCATGGAGTGTATAAACATTGCTTACAATGGCTGTAATGTTGGCACGAAGGTGTGCCAAGCGCCCCCCCCCCCCCCCGTTTACTGCTACAGACTATTCATTTGTCCTCTCTCTGGCAACAGATGGTAATATGGTATTTAAAAGCAGCTTTGATTTAATCTAATGAGAAACTGTGTTGCAATGTACTGTACTGAGCAAAGATAATAATTGAACAAACATTGATTTTTATGGCAACATAATAGTTTCATTTTTGACAAACAGGAATTTATATGCACCAGTTTTTCGTTATCAGCTCTGTTTGCACAGAGATTAAAAACTGGCTGCTTTTTTTTTGTTGTTGTTGTTAAAACAGCATTTGAAGTAGGAGCTGTCATCCTGGAGTAAGATAAAAGGAGAAATAATAGTTGGAATATAATCATCAGAATACTGTAGTTGGACCATGAAGATCTAAATTCAAAAAGCAAGAAAGCCAGAACTGAGTCCTTATTTAGCCATAAAATATGTTTACAGGTAGTCCTTGCTTAACAACCATTCATTTAATGATGGCTCAGACTTATGACAGCACTAAAACCTGACTTATGACCAGTCCTCACACTTATGACCATCACAGCGTCCCCACAGTCACATGATCATGATTCAGGCACTTGGCAACCGGTTCATATTTACAGCCCTCTCAGCATCCCGTGGTCACGTGACTGCCATTTTTGCCTTTCCAGCCAGCTTCCGGCATGCAAAATCAATGGGGAACCACATGATTCACTTAACAATCATGTGATTTGCTTAATGACCATGTGATTTGCTTAGCGACTGCCACAAAAATGGTCATAAAATCAGGTTGGATTTGCTTAACGACTGCATTGCTTAGTGACTGAAATTCCAGTCCCAATTGTGGTCATTAAGCGAGGACTACCTGTAGTTAGTTTGAGGAAAGTATTCAATCTTTGTTAAAAATAACTGCGTATTTTTTTTGTAAGAGCATAATTTACTCCAGTGTTCCTGAAGTGGGAGCCCTCCAGATATGTTGAACCCTAAAATTCTCAGCCAGCAGTGACAGCATGATGGGAGTTCTCGTCTAACTTTTTGGAAGATACCAGGTTGGGGAAGACTTACCTAATCTAATGTTCAGCCATTTCATCCTGTTAACTTTTGGACAGGTTTGGTTCTGTACCTCTTCCCCTGGGTGTCTACTGGGGGGTCAAGAGAGAGCAAGTGATATCAGGTGCATCACGACCTCATTGCATAAATAATGTGATGGTGTCACAATGTCACTGCAGCTTCCTCCAAGCGTCTGTGTTTCCCTCGTTCAATCTGCAGCAGTGTTTCTCAACCTCAGCAACTTCAAGATGCATGGACTTCAACTCCCAGGAGCTGGGGAATCTTAAAGTTTCTGAGGTTGAGAAACACTGCTCTAGAGCCTTGTTTCATTAGACAAGGCCAGTTTTCCTTTTTCTTTTTAAATAGTTTTTATTAAAAGAAGATTTTATATATATATATATATATATATATATATATATATATATATATATCTGTTCTTTTATTTTTTCTATCTCCCCTTTTGTCTTTTTTCTCCCTTTCCTTTCTTTTTTTTCCTCTTTCACATTTACTATATATTTTTCTTTGAATGTGATATATATATATATATATCACATTCAAAGAAAAATATACAGTAAATGTGAAAGAGGAAAAAAAAGAAAGGAAAGGGAGAAAAAAGACAAAAGGGGAGATAGAAAAAATAAAAGAACAGAACAGAACAGAACAGAAACATGAAAAGAAATATAAAGAAATGGCTTCCGAACTTCCTCTCAGCAGTTATACATACAATTCTAATGAAACCTCTCTCTCTGAGATTACATCACAATTCCCTTCTTTCTATAACCTATTCTTTCTAATAAGTCACAAAATCATTTTCTTTTTAATGCAAAAAGTCCATAAGGGGTTTCCAGTCATTGATGAACGTCAATAATGACCTTTCTCTAATCAAAGAAGTCAATTTGTCCATCTCAGCAAGATATGTCAATTTCACCAACCATTCTTCCGTGGTGGGTAATGCCAAATCTTTCCATCTTTGTGCATACTGTATAATAATCTCGCTGCAATAATCATATACTGAAATAATCTTCCATGACTCTTTTCTAACTGTGTATCCATCACTCCTAGGAAAAGTTTTGGCTTCAATTGAATATTAATCTTTAAAATTCTCTGCATCAATGTGTGTATTTGAATCCAATTTTTTAAGCTTTTTTACATGTCCACCATGCATGATAAAATGTCCCTTCATGTTGTTCACATTTCCAACATACATTTGAAATGCCTTTATACAATCTAGATAATTTCTCTGGCGTCATGTACCCATGATACATCATTTTATAAAAGTTCTCTTTAAGATCATAACATAATGTAAATTTCAACACGTTTGACCACATATTTTCCCATTGATCCATCTGTATATTATAACCAAAATTCTTAGCCTAATTTCTATAGCTTGCCCTCACTTGACTTTTGTTGATATTCTTGATTTATAATGAAGTGAAGATCATGGCATCTGGCCCCATCACTTCCTGGCAAATAGAAGGGGAAGAAATGGAAGCAGTGACAGATTTTATTTTCTTGGGCTCCAAGATCACCGCAGACGGTGACTGCAGCCATGAAATTAAAAGACGCTTGCTCCTTGGGAGGAAAGCTATGACAAACCTAGACAGCATATTAAAAAGCAGAGACATCACCTTGCCGACAAAGGTCCGTATAGTTAAAGCTATGGTTTTTCCAGTAGTAACGTATGGCTGTGAGAGTTGGACCATAAGGAAGGCTGAGCGCCAATGAATTGATGCTTTTGAACTGTGATGCTGGAGAAGGCTCTTAAGAGTCCCTTGGACTGCAAGGAGGTCAAATCAGTCAATCCTAAAGGAAATCAACCCTGACTGCTCATTGGAAGGACAGATGCTGGGACTCCAGGCTTGGCTGCCAGCTCGACCAGTCAGATTTCTCAGAACTGACTGAATTTCCCTTGCTTGCGTGGATTGCAGAAGTTGTGGTCCACTGAAGTTTTTTTTCCCCTGGAGAAGGGGAGACCAGAAGATTACTCGTGGGGCCATTGGGATTGCCTACCCTTGTTTTTTCTGTAGTTTTCCACCGCGGAAGGAACAGGGTAAGTGCAAGGCAATGGCCGAGATATATCAGGCTCTCGCAGGGGAAACAAGTCTCTTTGAAGAGACACAAGAGCGCCCAGCCGCTTTTAGATCACTTTAGGAATGTTTTTTTTAGATTAAAATATTTTTGAAATCTAAGATCTATTTTTTGGACTTTGTTGAAAATGTTGGCTAACTTTGTGCTTTCTTTGCTATAACTGATTCTGGTGGAAGTTTGATGGACTCTATATTTGCAACATAATGAAACGTCTGCATTTTTTTTTTTTACTTCTCTTTTGTATTAGAGGGATTTAAGAGACTCTGTTTGTAATTCTTCGCTTGATAAACTAAATGACTATTCATTTTTTGAGAAACTCTTTGTTTGGATTAAGCAGCTTGCAGCTTGAAGAACGAAAGCTCGCAGTTTGAAGAATAAAAACACAGGGTAACGTGTTTTTTTCCTTGTCGTCTTTTTCTACATCCTCCCTGGTTGGATTTTGCTTCATTTGGAATATATTTTTTATTTCTCCTTCTATAAACTGTTTAAAATATTATTCTCTCCTGTATTTTGGATTATTGGAACTTTCTTTTTTCTTTTGACTTTAAAAAAAAAAACAACAACAACGACGTTCTGCTTAATAGATTCTGCTGGTAGTATTCCATGGACAGATTACATGATTATTGTTTTGACTAGAAGGGTTGTTGTTTTAATTTGAAGGACACAGGAAAGATGGCTTTCCAACTTGTACCTGAGGAGCTCAGAAGAGAGATTACTGAGGCTTTTTCAAATATTCAAAGGTCGTTGGAATTACTGTTCGTAACTCTGCAAAACAGAGAGAAAGAACAGAGAACAGAAACGGAGACAGAAAGGAAACATGTTTTTCAAGTGGAGGAGAAACAGAAGGAGGAAATTTTGAGTATATTAGTTCAGAAGAACATTCTGAAGGCTTTACACTACAATCTTGGTATAGATATGTTGTGGCAGTGGAGACAGAGTGAAAATATGGGTGCACAGTTGGATGGATGTTGTGAAATATGTGGAAAGGGAGAGAAGGTTGCTCTGATATTCTATATGAGATATAGAAAAGAGCAGGCTGTATATTGCGAATCTCCCACAGTGTATTGTGATTTTGGCATAACCTAAACAGAAGATATGAGAAACTGTATGGATATAAAGGTTAATGAAAAAATATGGACTTGAATTGTTATGAGAAACTGTATGGATATATAAAAAGTGATATTCTAAATGTAAGATGCTAAATACAAACACAAGTTGATATTATAGAATATTGTTTTCCTTAGAGATATATTTATGAGAAGATAATGATATGATGGAATTAGAATGATGGTTACTACAGGATGATATATATCATTATGTATTGTATGAATATTATAAGAATTGATATATTAGCTATTAGGTTAAGTGATATGATAGATTATGCATTTAGTTTAAATGGACACTACTACAAGGAATGGAAATTACAGATGGATAATTGAGATTCAAGAATTCCTTTTTTATAGAGATATATATATATATTAGAATTAAATTATAGAAATATATATGTATGAACACTATAAGAATTGCTAAATTATGTATTAAGTTACATAACATGTTAGGTTATGAGTCATAATATGAATAGAATATATTGTAGTTTATTAGAAGTAAATAAGGCTTTTATTTGTTATACTAATTGGTCTTTATTGAAGATATAAATATGTAGTAATGAACATTCAACATTTAACTACTACTTCAAGGAGTGGAAGCCAAAGATGGATTATTGGGAGACAGTAAGATGAAGGTTAGAAGATTGGATTAAAGAAATCAAAAGGCATATGACAAAGAAAAGTTCCTGTATACTGTATGAAGGACTAACATTTAAAATCAATTGTTGTACTTTAAGTTCAAAGATAGATTGGAGGACATCTATTTTCTATATTTTCTTTGCTTATTATTTCTTGACTTCACTTTTTCTTTATCTTTTTCTTATTTTGTATTTTTGTTTCTATTTCTTTTTCTACTTTAAATTTTATTATGTATTGTAAAACTTAATAAAATTTATTAAAAAAAAAAAGGAAGGACAGATGCTGAAGCTGAAGCTCAAATACTTTGGCCACCTAATGCGAAGAGAGGACTCCCTGGAAAAGTCCCTGATGCTGGGAAAGACTGAAGGCAAAAGGAGAAGGGGACGGCAGAGGATGAGATGGTTAGATAGCATCACCGATGTAACGAACATGAATTTGAGTAAACTCCGGGAGACAGTGGAGGACAGGAAGGCCTGGTGTGCTATGGTCCATGAGGTCACGAAGAGTTGAACACGACTAAACGACTGAACAACAACAACAACAATGAAGTGAGGGCAAGCTATGGAAAGCCTCATAAAAGATGTTGTATCTTAGCCCAATGGTAAGATACATCGTTATAACCATCTTAGAGTCCAGAAGTCTTGCAGATTCCTACCTTCCCTTCCTGCCACAAACGCTTGCTACTACTTGATTTTTTGCAACAGCAGAAAGGAGAGATTAAAGCAATAAAAAGTGATTCTTAAATCTCTTCGGTTATCTCCTCTGACCTTGCTGGTACCTCCTTTCACTGCTTTACATCCTATGTTCCAACAAGAATGAAAGTAGTATATACAAAGAGAGCAGATTTATATAAGGCATCACTTTCCCAAGCTCATGGTGATTTTACTGTCATTTTTAGCCCTTCCTGTTGTTTTCATGAGCTCCCAACCAGCATATTCGTTTTCATGAAAGATTTCTTTTAGAAGTTTCTGAAGGCTAATCCAATATGGAATCAGATTCACAGAGTGCCTAGATGACAATTGGCATTTCTTAATACAGGAAGTCACATCTTGTGATAGACCTCAAGAGCCAAGTTTAGCCTAGCTGTTTACAACAAATTTCTAAACATAAATAACTATATATTTCTATAATGAGGCCATATGGAGAATACGTTCCCATTATATCTCCAGTTTATCATATTTTGTTTGATCTTATCAGCATCTTCTGGCCTTGTTCTGCAGATCCTTAGACAAGTGAATAGCATTATTGTTTCTCCTTCTACATATTAGCTGAACCCAGAGCATTGCACACTAGTTAGTTATTTCAGATGAAGGTTGTGATATTTTCCTCCACATTCTGTTTGAAAGCTGAGACATCTGTTTATCTTGTGCATACAGAATGACTCTCATGTCTCTTTCCTTCTGAAAATTTCAAAGGCTTTCATGCTACTTAAAAGCCTTTGAAGAAAAGGTAATCAAAGACAAAAATTATCAGAGGTACATTTTTGCTTTCCAAACAATGAAAATAACAGCGCTCATTCAGCTCTGGTTTCAAGCACCTGCAACAAAACTTCAAAACTGAAGTTATGCCACATGAATCAGAAAGTAATACTGGGAGAGGCAAACTCCAAAGTGCAAGCCATATTACAAGCAATCTGGGTATTTCCCTTGTAGTTCAGCTCCTCATAGAAATTCTAATAAAACATTTAAATAATAAAGATTAAGAAGGCAATACAAAAGTTATAAAAAAGCACCAAACTTATCTGATGACAGTCTGACATTGCAGCAATGCATTTTTTTATTTTCCTTCATTCAACAGAAGAAGAACAGTACCTTTATGGGATGAATGTTTTCTGGAAATAGAACTCTGTATGACATATAACCCAAGTGGACCTCACTGATCAACAAAGCTTCCTTTTTGTTGTTGTTTATTCGTTCAGTCGCTTCCGGCTCTCCGTGACTTCATGGACCAGCCCACGCCAGAGCTTCCTGTCGGCCGTCGCCACCCCCAGCTCCCCCACAGTCGAGTCCGTCACCTCCAGAATATCATCCATCCATCTTGCCCTTGGTCGGCCCCTCTTCCTTTTGCCTTCCCTAGGTATTATAAAAGTTAGAATGGACTTACTCACTCTTTAAAAGAATTAATGTTTATACATTTCTTCACACACCGAGATAAGAAATCAAGGCCATAAAAAGCCTACTCATTTTCATTTAACTGTATGTTCAAAAGATTATAATTACAGCATTTAGCTTCCATTTGTTTGCTTGTTTCGTTTTAAGAAACCGTGCACCTGCTTTCACATGGCAACTGCTCACCATTTTTCCCCTGACAGAAATGACAGGGTTTAAGCTGTAAAGGTGGGTTAAGCCAGCCCTAGGTACTGGCCAGATTCACAACATTTTGCAGCTAAGCTAAGGTTAGGGTGCGCCTTTCCGTGTGCAAAAGCCAAGCTTAATAGCAGTTGAATCTTCACTCAACAAGGTGGTAGCTCTGCATCCTTGTTAACGTTGCCAGCAATCCAGCATCTCTCTCACGTGTGTCAGCTACACATGAATGGACAGATAATGAAGAGATTGCCTAGTGAACAAGGCCCATCCACTAGTTGGGCTGTGCCAGGTTTCAGACCTGATTCCAAAAAGGTGCTTTGCAGCGCGTAGGGACCTGAATGCAACACCTGCTGGCAATTTTTTAAGGCAGCCATGGTGCCAGGACAAACATGGAAAATATGGGGCTGCTTCAGAGAATTGCTGGCAGGAGCTACATTTGCAACAACAACACACACTTCAAAACATTTGGATGCATCCCAGAATGATGGCGAACCCTACCAACCAGACGCTTTGAAGAAAGTGAGAGGATGATGTCAAGGATGCATGGAGTGATAATGAAATCTGGAGCAATAACTATTTGAATTGCTTGTTTATCAAAGAAGAGGGTGAATAGAAGGGAATCTTCTGGATACCTCTTGAGTAGCTCTCCTCCAAAGGATCTGCTACTGGCTGAACTGATTGGATCCAAGAATCAGAGAGACTTATTAGCATGTTCTTCTCACATTACAGACTGGCATGTCGCAGTACCTAGAATTTAGGAATACTGGAAAGCCAAATGGATTAGCACCGACCACCAGGAGATTCAAGGGCTAAGCCACTCTATCGTGCTGCCAAGAGGACAATATGAATAAGTATCTATGAAGTCACCAGGAGCTGGCTTGTTTTGAAGGAGACTTGCCTTTATGCAAAAGGTACATTTTCTGGCATCAGCCAAGTGAGTGCATGAGCCATAATGGATAGTATATCTTGTCTTTCATGGATGATGTTATGGGAATGATACTACCTTGCACCAAGAGGTGAGATTATTATCCCTACAGTCTGTATGAATCACAGTTACAACTGAATGGTTACGGTGGCTGAAGAGAGATTGATGTTGGAAAAGGCAGTTTGCTGTGAGGAGGGGAGACAGTGAAAAAACAAAACCAGGGTTTGTCACTCTATGCAGTGAGGTCAAAATCTGGCCGATGACACACACGTTACTGTCTGTAGCTTGAATCATGTCAACTGGATTTCTATTTTCTTAGTAGAAACATTTCGCTCCTTATCCAAGGAGCTTCTTCAGTCTGAGCAAAGTTGGTAAGGGAATCCTTAAATATGTTTCTAGGGTGGCTGTGTGACCTTACACCTGGGGCTAGGTCATGGTTATATTGAGATGTAATTTTTAAGTCCTTTTATCATCTAAAGGAGGGTCGTTAAAATCACCATGCTGCTGTTGAGCTTCTGAAATGGTCTTAATCTTCCTAGGCACAGAAGACAAAACGGGGAGGAAGATGGGGGAGAGTTTGTGCCTGAGGCCCCCACCTCTATTCAAGGAAGGATTTTCCAAGTTGGCATAAATGGATTCCTTGACCCCTCTCTCAAACCGCCTATCTTCTCTGTCTAAAATGTGAACATTAATGTCCTCAAATGAGTGTCCTTTTTCTTTTAGATGAAGATAAACTGCTGACTCTGGTCCTGTGGTGTTATTTCTCCTGTGTTGGGAGTGCGTTTCTACTGTGTTGTGCTGCGTTTCTACTAAGAAAATAGAAATCCAGTTGACATGATTCAAGCTACAGACAATTCCACCTGGATGACTGAGAACACGTTACTGTGTTCACCTTCTTGCAGATTTTGACCCCCTCTGTGGATGCCACTGACTCTGTGGGATAGAAAAGGCAGGAGGCAGAAAAATGGAAGATTATTTAGGCTTAACTCTTTCTTTGGAGGAACTAAAAAGGTCTTATTCATGTTGTCATGTCATCCTTTCCCACTTTGTTTATCCTGGTAGTGCAAATGTCACAGGTTGTAACTTTCCGTTTGGTACCTCCACAGCCATCTCCCCTTCATCCTTGCTTTGCCACAGAACAGCTCCAAGGAGCAAGAGGCTGAAAATCTATTCAAGTCTGTCAATCGACATCTTCTTCATTGCTTTTATATCTCCCCAGTTGTGTCTTCTCTTTCTTTCTGAACGTCAACATGGCAGCCTTCCAATGGCACTTATCCACTCCAGCTAATTGAGTCACATAAATGCAAGCAATTTGAAGCATTATTGTGAGAGATTTCTGTTTGCTTCTTTAATTAAACAGTTGTTCACAGGTGCATACAGTTACAGCAAAATTAATTGATAGCTTTTTATTACCATTGGAGTCGGCTGCCATTGGCCAGACATGGAAACAACTTCCATTTGGTATTGTGCCCTCTTACGCTGAGACTAGGAAGTGTTCTGCGATTTTCCTGAGATGAGCATTCAGGCTTCAAAGAGCTTGACATCTGCTTTGCAGAACCTTTGGATGCAGGAAAAATGATTTTGCTAAGAAAGGGAGCAAGGGTGGGGAAGAGGCACATGGACCAGTCAGAGAGGCCCTATGGAGCTCTGCAGCCCAACTTTATAGATCATGGATAACATGGCCCCACAGGAAATTCATGTATTTTACATGGGTACCGTCTCGCACCATGAATCCTTGCCTCTGCTGTCTTACCTTGAAATATCTTTGACTCCAATTTGTTTTCTAACCAGCACATTAAAATTACTGACAGGGATGTTGACAGGAGGGGAGTCAAAAAGTCAAGATGGTGGCCACAACCACGTGATCAAAGCCCCGCCCCTTTTTTAATTGCATTGTGATGCATGTAAAAAAGGATGGGGCTTTGGATCACATGCTTGTGGCCACCATCTTGACTTTTTAAACCTGCACGCAGACACCCTTACTGATATGAGAAATGCAAAGATATCCTTTTCAGATTGCTGGCCCTTTGCCTCCTGAAGTGCTTCTCTGATTCTTCACTGTGAAAGGGCCTTCAAATGACACAACACCAATAGTTCACTGCTTAGGAACCCTTAATATAAGGCCACACATGTGCTATTTGCACTGTGTAAGTTGGCTAGACCATCCTGTAGATCTGGATTGATTGGCACACTCTGGATAGAAAGGCAGGATATAATTTGTTTATTTAATAATCTAAGTAATAATGACCCTGACTCAGGCCATCTTCAGCTATGGCTGTTCATTGGGTGACCTTGGGCTAAACCCTCCCTGTTGGCTCAGCCAACTTCTCCCATGAGAAAATAGAGATAAAATAGTCTGTAAGCATCACCTAGAGTTCCTTGATGAAGAGCAGAATATAGTTATAATACATAATACCTCAATAGATAACAGAAATTTAACTGAAGAGATAAACACTCCATAGTACATTGTTCTTATGAATAATAAGATTTGATTATGTGCCATCAAGTCAGTGTGATGATCCTGAGGTAGCAATCAGCACTCCTCACCCGAAACACTTCAGAATCGAAAGGAATCTTTATTGCAGTTCGTGATCCATGACACTTTAAAGATTCAAGTGGCTACATTTCTTAAGGTTACAACTTAAGTACATCCTTTCCCCTCCCCTTTTCCCCTTGAGTGGGTGCCAGCTTCAGCCTCCTCTCCTCTTGCACCTAATCCCCCCTGAGGTCCCTGTCCGGTATGCATGGTGCTGAATCTATGAATCTATCTATCTATCTATCTATCTATCTATCTATCTATCTATCTATCTATCGTGACCATATAGATAGATTTTCTCCACGACGGTCTATCCCTAAAGTGGCCCTTCAGGTTTTCCAATGGTGCCCCCATTGCCACTGTAACTGAGTATATCCATCTTGCTGCTGGTCATCCTCTTCTTCGCTTTCCTTTAATAATATGAGCAAACATTTTAAAGTACTTGCTATACCCCCAATCTGCAGCCAGGCTCTAGGGAGACTTAAATAGAAAGGAAAGCATGACAAGCATTAGTCTGTTTTGAATAGAGTTTTACAATGTAGTTTAACTAATATAAAATATTATGTTGTCCCTCTAGATAACGCTAGATTAAGGTTAACATTGTTGAAAATATCTATATTTGCTTGGCTCATCCCCTCACCGTGATGTTTATCACCTAATAAAAATGCTAAAATTACCTAGGAAAGACGCTTAATTTGCTCAACTGCATCTTGCATCCTATTTTATACTAAATGCCATAATATCCCAAGTGGACCACCACACTGCCAGACACATTATTTATACATAGCATTTCTGGTTAATCAATGAAAAGAACATGCAAGGGAAAAACATTCTTTTTCTCTTCTGCTTTAAAGCTACGGGAAAGGGAATTCAAGGGAAAGAGACATTCTACCCATTGCTTTGAGGTTTATTTCAAAGAGTCCAGCTTCCCTAAACCTCTGTTCCTTTGAAGGCTCAAACCATTACTTTATTATGAACTAGAGTTAGTTCTTGGGTCATCAGACTATATGTTCTGCGGCCCCCTTGACTGTTGTCCCCACTCCTTGGGCTTTCTGATTTTTTTAAAAGATGAAGTAAATGTCATAAACTAGAAAAGTTTGGGTTAAATTCCAAAGCGCGACATGCTAGATAGGCATATATCCTTATTTATTTATTCCAAGTTGTCCGACCTTCTGTTGCTCCACATATTTCAACGAGACTTCCCACGATACCAATGAAAGAAGAGAAGTATTTTTAAAGGCTGTTTTCTTTTTCCACGTGGCTTTTTTGACACGCTCAAAACTGCTTAAAGACTGCAAGCGTGTCATTCTTCTCCCAAATCCTTTCAAAGACTAATTTAAACAGCGCTGGAGAAACAAATTCAGAAAGACTGATTAAGGCAAGAGAATTGCAGCAGTTTGGAAAGGAGAATGGATGGGGGGGGGTGCACAAGTTGCTCTACTTGTTGTTGTTGTTGCTAATAGAAGATTCAGATCAATACAAAAATATTCAGCTTTGTTCCAGTGATTGACTATGAATATGTTATGTGCATGAGAAAAAAATAGTGATAATCTATGTTGATACAATAGTTCATTTTGCATTAGTGTCCTAGATGGAACAATGTTAAGAAGCAATTTAAATGAAATTCATTTAAATGTCAGCTCTCATGCCTGCGATTTTTCTATAATTGGTTATTTAATTAAAATAATTCTCATAGTCATTAATTTAGACTAAAACTTGCTGTGCACTGACATGTTTTAATTACATGGTATTAACAAAATTGATATGCTTTAAAAAAAGCATGGTTAAATTTTAAACAAGAATAAATTAGAAATCTCATAGATCATCCTACTTAGAGTATTTAGGAAAGAAAATATCAGTCTTTTCAAGTGTTTATTATAAACAAAGTCACAATATTATTGCTTATGCTTCACAGTTATATCTTGTATTTATTTGTTTTCTGTGAGTTAAATTTTATTTCATCGTGGTCCCTCACTCTCTGATTTCCTTTAACCGGCACACAATAAATAGGGTAATGAACTTGAATTAAATTTTAATTGGAAAAGCAAACAAACCAGAGACCACAATTGACAATATAGAGCCAAAGCTTGAACGATACTATAACTTTGACTTCAGTTGTAAAATTTAAGGATGGGTAACCTATTCATTTTTTCCAGGTATTTCTAAGCTGCCTTTTCTGGCAAAACCCTAACTAAATACATAAAAATCCATATAAAGCTACTATCTACTTTTCAAGAAAACACACATACACACAAGCTTTTGCAACCACAATCTTGCATTCGCTGTACATTTGGGGGATTTGGCTGTTCTTGAATACAAAATGTTCCGCATGGATACTATCCTAAACTATGATAGATGTTCAGCTAAAGTTATTTTGAAAAGTAAGCTAGCCAAATATCACATCAGCCTTCTCCAACTTGATGTTCTTCAGAAGTGTTGGTCTATAGCTTCCAGAAGTCATAGCCTGATTGTGAAAGACTGTATTACAAATCGTTTGCATGTACCTACTATATTCCAACTTATTATGGAAGAATCAAATCCAAGGAACTTACTCTTAAACTCCTATGAACTGGCTGTAGATTTCTCAACCCACTGAAAGGAACAGAATACAGGTAGTCCTCACTTAACAACCATTTGTTTAGTGATGGTTCGGACTTACAACAGTGTTGAAAAAATTACTTATGACTGGTTCTCACACTTATGACCGTTGCAGCATCCCCGCGGTCACATGATCACAATTTGGGTGCTTGGCAACCAGTTTACATTTATGACCATCGCAGTGTCTTGTGGTCATGTGATCACCATTTTCAAACTTCCCAGCCGGCTTCTGGCAAGCATAATCAATGGGGAACGCATGGTTTGCTTAATGACCACATGGTTTGTGTAACGCCTGCAGTGATTCACTTAACGGCCGCTGCAAAAAAGGATGTAAAATTGGGTCAGATTTGCTTAATGACCGCTTCGCTTAGCAACTGAAATCCAGGTCCCAATTGTGGTCGTTAAGCAAGGACTACCAGTAAGGTAGGCAAGGGGGAAGATATTTTGGGAAGTTTGATATACTGTAGAGTTTTTCCATTCCAGCATACAGTATGTTTATTGAAAATGGGATACTAAATATAAAGAGAGCCAATTTAGTCTAGTGATTAAGATTAAGAAGCCAGGAGTCCTTGAGTTCTAGCCAGTTGGATGATCTTGGGCCAATCCCTCTCTCTCAGCTGTAGGAAGAAGGAGGCAAAAGCAAGCCACTTCCTCAAATGTTGCCACAAAAACTGCAGGGACTTGCCATGTAGTCACCAAGACTGACTTGAAGCCAAAAAAAACCCCAAACAAACAAACAAACAAACAAACCCCAAAGCCAACAACTACAACCCACAAAGTAGTCCAACTGTATTGTTCTGTTCCTACCCTATTCCACCTTTATCCATAGTTTGCCCAAATTCAAAATCAGTGTTTGACTCTCACTGTCTTGGATTGTTCCTCACCATCAAATTCCAATAT
>JALMGJ010000004.1:1200000-1527500 GCA_023362775.1 Charina bottae | reverse complement strand
CACTCATGGTCTTTGTTGCTTTAATTCCAAGCAGCCAGAATGATTAAAGTGAATCTTAATCGACTGCTCCATTAAAAATGCTGGCAGAGGAGTTCCTTTAACCTTTCCCATTGATTGAACACAACAATCACCATTCAATTATAATGCAAAAGGACATTTGTTATATTGTACAAAAGATGCATAAGCCATTTCCTTTAGCTCGAGATAATCAATGAGATGACTTCTATCATGGAGGAAGTCAGCTTACCATACCTGCAAAGAAGGATACGTAGCTAAGCTGACCAGGCAGATAACTTTGGCCTCCTCTGGTTTCTCCCCAGACAGGCAATGAGTTTTTTGGATGTGATAGATGATTAGAGAGATAGAGATAGAGATAGAGATAGAGATGATAGAGATAGAGATAGAGATAGAGATAGAGATAGAGATAGAGATAGAGATAGAGATAGAGATAGAGATAGAGATAGAGATAGAGATGATAGAGATAGAGATAGAGATGAGAGAGATAGAGATAGAGATGAGAGAGAGATGAGAGAGATGAGAGAGAGATGAGAGAGAGAGAGATAGAGATGATAGAGATAGAGATAGAGATAGAGATAGATAGAGATAGAGATAGAGATAGAGATAGAGATAGAGATAGAGATAGAGATAGAGATAGAGATAGAGATAGAGATAGAGATAGAGATAGAGATGATAGAGATGATAGAGATAGAGATAGAGATAGAGATAGAGATAGAGATAGAGATAGAGATAGAGATAGAGATAGAGATAGAGATAGAGATAGAGATAGATAGAGATAGAGATAGAGATGATAGAGATAGAGATAGAGATAGAGATAGAGATAGAGATAGAGATAGAGATAGAGATAGAGATGATAGAGATATAGATAGAGATAGAGATGATAGAGATAGAGATAGAGATGATAGAGATAGAGATAGAGATGAGAGAGATAGAGATGAGAGAGAGATGATAGAGATAGAGATAGAAATGATAGAGATAGAGATGATAGAGATAGAGATAGAGATGATAGAGATAGAGATAGAGATGAGAGAGAGATGAGAGAGATGAGAGAGAGATGAGAGAGATAGAGATAGAGATGATAGAGATAGAGATAGATAGAGATAGAGATAGAGATAGAGATAGAGATAGAGATAGAGATAGAGATAGAGATAGAGATAGAGATAGAGATAGAGATAGAGATGATAGAGATGATAGAGATAGAGATAGAGATAGAGATAGAGATAGAGATAGAGATGATAGAGATAGAGATAGAGATGAGAGAGATAGAGATAGAGATGAGAGAGATAGAGATGAGAGAGAGATGATAGAGATAGAGATAGAAATGATAGAGATAGAGATAGAGATAGAGATAGAGATAGAGATGATAGAGATAGAGATAGAGATAGAGATGATAGAGATAGAGATGAGAGAGAGATGATAGAGAGATGATAGAGATAGAGATAGAGATGATAGAGATAGAGATAGAGATAGAGATAGAGATGATAGAGATAGAGATAGAGATAGAGATAGAGATAGAGATAGAGATAGAGATAGAGATAGAGATAGAGATAGAGATAGAGATAGAGATAGAGATAGAGATTGAGATTGAGATTGAGATGAGAGAGAGATGATAGAGATAGAGATTGAGATGAGAGAGAGATGATAGAGATAGAGATAGAGATGATAGAGATAGAGATAGAGATAGAGATAGAGATAGAGATAGAGATAGAGATAGAGATGATAGAGATAGAGATAGAGATAGAGATAGAGATAGAGATAGAGATGATAGAGATAGAGATAGAGATAGAGATAGAGATGATAGAGATGATAGAGATGATAGAGATAGAGATAGAGATAGAGATAGAGATAGAGATAGAGATAGAGATAGAGATAGAGATAGAGATGATAGAGATGATAGAGATGATAGAGATAGAGATAGAGATAGAGATAGAGATAGAGATAGAGATAGAGATAGAGATAGAGATAGAGATAGAGATAGAGATAGAGATAGAGATAGAGATAGAGATAGATAGAGATAGAGATAGAGATGATAGAGATAGAGATAGAGATAGAGATAGAGATAGAGATAGAGATAGAGATAGAGATAGAGATAGAGATAGAGATAGAGATGATAGAGATATAGATAGAGATAGAGATGATAGAGATAGAGATAGAGATGATAGAGATAGAGATAGAGATGAGAGAGATAGAGATGAGAGAGAGATGATAGAGATAGAGATAGAAATGATAGAGATAGAGATGATAGAGATAGAGATAGAGATGATAGAGATAGAGATAGAGATGAGAGAGAGATGAGAGAGATGAGAGAGAGATGAGAGAGATAGAGATAGAGATGAGAGAGATAGAGATAGAGATAGATAGAGATAGAGATAGAGATAGAGATAGAGATAGAGATAGAGATAGAGATAGAGATAGAGATAGAGATAGAGATGATAGAGATGATAGAGATGATAGAGATAGAGATAGAGATAGAGATAGAGATAGAGATAGAGATGATAGAGATAGAGATAGAGATGATAGAGATAGAGATAGAGATGAGAGAGATAGAGATGAGAGAGAGATGATAGAGATAGAGATAGAAATGATAGAGATAGAGATAGAGATAGAGATAGAGATAGAGATGATAGAGATAGAGATAGAGATAGAGATAGAGATGATAGAGATAGAGATAGAGATAGAGATGATAGAGATAGAGATGAGAGAGAGATGATAGAGAGATGATAGAGATAGAGATAGAGATGATAGAGATAGAGATAGAGATAGAGATAGAGATAGAGATAGAGATGATAGAGATAGAGATAGAGATAGAGATAGAGATAGAGATAGAGATAGAGATAGAGATAGAGATAGAGATAGAGATAGAGATAGAGATTGAGATGAGAGAGAGATGATAGAGATAGAGATAGAGATAGAGATGATAGAGATAGAGATAGAGATAGAGATAGAGATAGAGATAGAGATGATAGAGATAGAGATAGAGATAGAGATAGAGATAGAGATGATAGAGATAGAGATAGAGATAGAGATAGAGATGATAGAGATGATAGAGATGATAGAGATAGAGATAGAGATAGAGATAGAGATAGAGATAGAGATAGAGATAGAGATGATAGAGATAGAGATGATAGAGATAGATAGAGATGATAGAGATAGATAGAGAGAGATGATAGAGATAGAGATAGAGATAGAGATAGAGATAGAGATAGAGATAGAGATAGAGATAGAGATGATAGAGATAGAGATAGAGATGATAGAGATAGAGATAGAGATGATAGAGATAGAGATAGAGATAGAGATGATAGAGATGATAGAGATAGAGATAGAGATAGAGATAGAGATAGAGATAGAGATAGAGATAGAGATAGAGATAGAGATAGATAGAGATAGAGATAGAGATGATAGAGATAGAGATAGAGATAGAGATAGAGATAGAGATAGAGATAGAGATAGAGATAGAGATGATAGAGATATAGATAGAGATAGAGATGATAGAGATAGAGATAGAGATGATAGAGATAGAGATAGAGATGAGAGAGATAGAGATGAGAGAGAGATGATAGAGATAGAGATAGAAATGATAGAGATAGAGATGATAGAGATAGAGATAGAGATGATAGAGATAGAGATAGAGATGAGAGAGAGATGAGAGAGATGAGAGAGAGATGAGAGAGATAGAGATAGAGATGATAGAGATAGAGATAGATAGAGATAGAGATAGAGATAGAGATAGAGATAGAGATAGAGATAGAGATAGAGATAGAGATAGAGATAGAGATAGAGATAGAGATGATAGAGATGATAGAGATAGAGATAGAGATAGAGATAGAGATAGAGATAGAGATGATAGAGATAGAGATAGAGATGATAGAGATAGAGATAGAGATGAGAGAGATAGAGATGAGAGAGAGATGATAGAGATAGAGATAGAAATGATAGAGATAGAGATAGAGATAGAGATAGAGATAGAGATAGAGATAGAGATGATAGAGATAGAGATAGAGATAGAGATGATAGAGATAGAGATGAGAGAGAGATGATAGAGAGATGATAGAGATAGAGATAGAGATGATAGAGATAGAGATAGAGATAGAGATAGAGATAGAGATGATAGAGATAGAGATAGAGATAGAGATAGAGATAGAGATAGAGATAGAGATAGAGATAGAGATAGAGATTGAGATTGAGATTGAGATGAGAGAGAGATGATAGAGATAGAGATTGAGATGAGAGAGAGATGATAGAGATAGAGATAGAGATGATAGAGATAGAGATAGAGATAGAGATAGAGATAGAGATAGAGATAGAGATAGAGATGATAGAGATAGAGATAGAGATAGAGATAGAGATAGAGATAGAGATGATAGAGATAGAGATAGAGATAGAGATAGAGATGATAGAGATGATAGAGATGATAGAGATAGAGATAGAGATAGAGATAGAGATAGAGATAGAGATAGAGATAGAGATAGAGATAGAGATGATAGAGATGATAGAGATGATAGAGATAGAGATAGAGATAGAGATAGAGATAGAGATAGAGATAGAGATAGAGATAGAGATAGAGATAGAGATAGAGATAGATAGAGATAGAGATAGAGATGATAGAGATAGAGATAGAGATAGAGATAGAGATAGAGATAGAGATAGAGATAGAGATAGAGATAGAGATAGAGATAGAGATGATAGAGATATAGATAGAGATAGAGATGATAGAGATAGAGATAGAGATGATAGAGATAGAGATAGAGATGAGAGAGATAGAGATGAGAGAGAGATGATAGAGATAGAGATAGAAATGATAGAGATAGAGATGATAGAGATAGAGATAGAGATGATAGAGATAGAGATAGAGATGAGAGAGAGATGAGAGAGATGAGAGAGAGATGAGAGAGATAGAGATAGAGATGAGAGAGATAGAGATAGAGATAGATAGAGATAGAGATAGAGATAGAGATAGAGATAGAGATAGAGATAGAGATAGAGATAGAGATAGAGATAGAGATGATAGAGATGATAGAGATGATAGAGATAGAGATAGAGATAGAGATAGAGATAGAGATAGAGATGATAGAGATAGAGATAGAGATGATAGAGATAGAGATAGAGATGAGAGAGATAGAGATGAGAGAGAGATGATAGAGATAGAGATAGAAATGATAGAGATAGAGATAGAGATAGAGATAGAGATAGAGATGATAGAGATAGAGATAGAGATAGAGATAGAGATGATAGAGATAGAGATAGAGATAGAGATGATAGAGATAGAGATGAGAGAGAGATGATAGAGAGATGATAGAGATAGAGATAGAGATGATAGAGATAGAGATAGAGATAGAGATAGAGATAGAGATAGAGATGATAGAGATAGAGATAGAGATAGAGATAGAGATAGAGATAGAGATAGAGATAGAGATAGAGATAGAGATAGAGATAGAGATTGAGATGAGAGAGAGATGATAGAGATAGAGATTGAGATGAGAGAGAGATGATAGAGATAGAGATAGAGATAGAGATGATAGAGATAGAGATAGAGATAGAGATAGAGATAGAGATAGAGATGATAGAGATAGAGATAGAGATAGAGATAGAGATAGAGATGATAGAGATAGAGATAGAGATAGAGATAGAGATGATAGAGATGATAGAGATGATAGAGATAGAGATAGAGATAGAGATAGAGATAGAGATAGAGATAGAGATAGAGATGATAGAGATAGAGATGATAGAGATAGATAGAGATGATAGAGATAGATAGAGAGAGATGATAGAGATAGAGATAGAGATAGAGATAGAGATAGAGATAGAGATAGAGATAGAGATAGAGATGATAGAGATAGAGATAGAGATGATAGAGATAGAGATAGAGATGATAGAGATAGAGATAGAGATAGAGATAGAGATAGAGATAGAGATAGAGATAGAGATAGAGATAGAGATAGAGATGATAGAGATAGAGATAGAGATGATAGAGATAGAGATAGAGATGAGAGAGAGATAGAGATAGAGATAGAGATAGAGATAGAGATAGAGATAGAGATAGAGATGATAGAGATATAGATAGAGATAGAGATGATAGAGATATAGATAGAGATAGAGATGAGAGAGATAGAGATGAGAGAGAGAGAGAGAGAGAGAGAGAGATGATAGAGATAGAGATAGAGATAGAGATAGAGATAGAGATAGAGAGAGAGATAGAGATAGAGATAGAGATAGAGATGATAGAGATAGAGATAGAGATGATAGAGATAGAGATAGAGATAGAGATAGAGATAGAGATAGAGATAGAGATAGAGATAGAGATAGAGATAGAGATAGAGATGATAGAGATATAGATAGAGATAGAGATGATAGAGATAGAGATAGAGATAGAGATAGAGATAGAGATGATAGAGATAGAGATAGAGATAGAGATAGAGATAGAGATAGAGATAGAGATAGAGATAGAGATAGAGATAGAGATAGAGATAGAGATAGAGATTGAGATTGAGATTGAGATGAGAGAGAGATGATAGAGATAGAGATTGAGATGAGAGAGAGATGATAGAGATAGAGATAGAGATGATAGAGATAGAGATAGAGATAGAGATAGAGATAGAGATAGAGATAGAGATAGAGATGATAGAGATAGAGATAGAGATAGAGATAGAGATAGAGATAGAGATGATAGAGATAGAGATAGAGATAGAGATAGAGATGATAGAGATGATAGAGATGATAGAGATAGAGATAGAGATAGAGATAGAGATAGAGATAGAGATAGAGATAGAGATAGAGATAGAGATGATAGAGATGATAGAGATGATAGAGATAGAGATAGAGATAGAGATAGAGATAGAGATAGAGATAGAGATAGAGATAGAGATAGAGATAGAGATAGAGATAGAGATAGATAGAGATAGAGATAGAGATGATAGAGATAGAGATAGAGATAGAGATAGAGATAGAGATAGAGATAGAGATAGAGATAGAGATAGAGATAGAGATGATAGAGATATAGATAGAGATAGAGATGATAGAGATAGAGATAGAGATGATAGAGATAGAGATAGAGATGAGAGAGATAGAGATGAGAGAGAGATGATAGAGATAGAGATAGAAATGATAGAGATAGAGATGATAGAGATAGAGATAGAGATGATAGAGATAGAGATAGAGATGAGAGAGAGATGAGAGAGATGAGAGAGAGATGAGAGAGATAGAGATAGAGATGAGAGAGATAGAGATAGAGATAGATAGAGATAGAGATAGAGATAGAGATAGAGATAGAGATAGAGATAGAGATAGAGATAGAGATAGAGATAGAGATGATAGAGATGATAGAGATGATAGAGATAGAGATAGAGATAGAGATAGAGATAGAGATAGAGATGATAGAGATAGAGATAGAGATGATAGAGATAGAGATAGAGATGAGAGAGATAGAGATGAGAGAGAGATGATAGAGATAGAGATAGAAATGATAGAGATAGAGATAGAGATAGAGATAGAGATAGAGATGATAGAGATAGAGATAGAGATAGAGATAGAGATGATAGAGATAGAGATAGAGATAGAGATGATAGAGATAGAGATGAGAGAGAGATGATAGAGAGATGATAGAGATAGAGATAGAGATGATAGAGATAGAGATAGAGATAGAGATAGAGATAGAGATAGAGATGATAGAGATAGAGATAGAGATAGAGATAGAGATAGAGATAGAGATAGAGATAGAGATAGAGATAGAGATAGAGATAGAGATTGAGATGAGAGAGAGATGATAGAGATAGAGATTGAGATGAGAGAGAGATGATAGAGATAGAGATAGAGATAGAGATGATAGAGATAGAGATAGAGATAGAGATAGAGATAGAGATAGAGATGATAGAGATAGAGATAGAGATAGAGATAGAGATAGAGATGATAGAGATAGAGATAGAGATAGAGATAGAGATGATAGAGATGATAGAGATGATAGAGATAGAGATAGAGATAGAGATAGAGATAGAGATAGAGATAGAGATAGAGATAGAGATGATAGAGATAGAGATGATAGAGATAGATAGAGATGATAGAGATAGATAGAGAGAGATGATAGAGATAGAGATAGAGATAGAGATAGAGATAGAGATAGAGATAGAGATAGAGATAGAGATGATAGAGATAGAGATAGAGATGATAGAGATAGAGATAGAGATGATAGAGATAGAGATAGAGATAGAGATAGAGATAGAGATAGAGATAGAGATAGAGATAGAGATAGAGATAGAGATGATAGAGATAGAGATAGAGATGATAGAGATAGAGATAGAGATGAGAGAGAGATAGAGATAGAGATAGAGATAGAGATAGAGATAGAGATAGAGATAGAGATGATAGAGATATAGATAGAGATAGAGATGATAGAGATATAGATAGAGATAGAGATGAGAGAGATAGAGATGAGAGAGAGAGAGAGAGAGAGAGAGAGATGATAGAGATAGAGATAGAGATAGAGATAGAGATAGAGATAGAGAGAGAGATAGAGATAGAGATAGAGATAGAGATGATAGAGATAGAGATAGAGATGATAGAGATAGAGATAGAGATAGAGATAGAGATAGAGATAGAGATAGAGATAGAGATAGAGATAGAGATAGAGATAGAGATGATAGAGATATAGATAGAGATAGAGATGATAGAGATATAGATAGAGATAGAGATGAGAGAGATAGAGATGAGAGAGAGAGAGAGAGAGAGAGAGAGATGATAGAGATAGAGATAGAGATAGAGATAGAGATAGAGATAGAGAGAGAGAGAGAGATAGAGATAGAGAGAGAGAGAGAGATAGAGAGAGAGATGAGAGAGAGAGAGAGAGAGAGAGAGAGAGAGAGATGGATGATAGATAGAAGATGCTATCGTAGAGCAGCACTTTATTACATTAATAACTGTTTATTGACTAGCTACTGATTCTACCAGACTAAAACGGTTTAACAAGGAGAAATGAATTGTCTGCTCCTTAGACCTCGCGAACAGCCTCACACATTGGCATTTCTCCTGCAAACTCCTACTTTATGGAAGTCGGACCTTGCACAGAATATTGCTGGCAACCTTCAAAGCAAGCCTTGATGCAATTTATTCCAAAGCTGAAAGCCAGGCTGGAGAATCTGTGGCTCACAAATGTCTTTTATGTAACTCTGGAACCAGCCCCCGCACCCAGGGAGTACTGCCAAATTTAGCAGCCACCACTAACATTTGAAGTGCATTTCCCTGCAGACTCACTAAAGAAGGAATGCTAAGCTTTGGGATAAGCTTGATGCATCTAAAATTGAGGGGTGGAGATGGGAGAGAGAATCACATCCAGATCTCCAAACCCACCTGCCCCAATAGGTCCCTCCTTGTTACAAAACCTCTTTGGGCCATTGTTCCAGCCTCTGACTGGTTTTAATTGATGAGTTTGTTTTCAAATATTAATTTTTACTGTAATTTATGCCTTAATGTAAACTTTGATAGACCTCAGGAGACAGTGACATAATATGTTCAGTCAATCAATCAATCAATCAATTCTTAAACTTCAGAAAAAAGAGTTATCCTCCTGCGGGTGAAAAAACTTGTCCATCTCTGCTCAAAAACCAACACTGAGAGGTAGGAGGCCTGGTTGTCAGTGTCTGCAGGGAGAAGAACTGGGGAATGAGCCACCAAACATTCTTCAGGATATCGTGATGCCAAATCCATGATTTACATCAGGGCTTTCCAAAGTTTTTCCCGCGGCGACACACCAACCGGCTTCGGTGTGTCGCCGCGGGAAAACCCGGAAGTGCCGTCCTTGCGGCAGCGCGCAAAAACCCGGAAGCGCTGCTGCTGCTTTCGGGTTTCGCGCACTGCAGTTGGTGTGTCGCCGTGGGAAAACCTGGAAGCGCTGCGCTTCCGGGTTGTGTGGCGACACACCAGACTGTGTGTGGCGACACACTTTTGTGTCGCGACACACAGTTTGGAAAGCTCTGATTTACATACTTAGGTCAGATGCTGGAATTCAAGGAGGTAACGGTGGAGTTGGTGGAGTTTGCACTGTGAGATCCACACGTGAATGTCTTCACTTTGATGTCATCTCATTTGCTGCGAGTGCCTGTTTCCCATTCAATCTGGACCCTGTTGGAGGAACACTTAGGAGTGGAAAAAGAAAGAAAAGGGACCTTTTCCCAGGAAATCCCAAAATCCCTGCAGTGAGACCTTTTGGCTCAGAATTTTGGGAAGAACTCATTTGGCCAGATTCATTATAGATTAAAAGTGTTTACAGAGGAAATAAGGAAACACGATTTTATCCATATTTTGTATTGTTTGGGATTAACGTTATTCAGAACCTTCAAAAGAAAGTCGATGAAGATTCTCAGTCATCCAGGTGGAATTGTCTGTCGGTTGAGTCATGGCAGCTGGATTTCTTTCTTTTGGTTGAAACGTTTCGCTGCTTGTCCAAGTAGCTTCTTCAGTCTGGGCAAAAGTTGGTGAGGGGACCCCATATAAGTCCCACCCCATATATGGACCCACCCTGGAAGACTTATATGGGGTCCCCTCACCAACTTATATGGGGTCCCCTCACCAACTTTTGCCCAGACTGAAGAAGCTACTTGGACAAGCAGCGAAACGTTTCAACCAAAAGAAAGAAATCCAGTTGCCATGACTCAACCGACAGACATTCAAAAGAAAGCCTTGTTTAAGAGGTATCAGGTCTATCAATGCAATCAATCAATTGTGGTGAAAGTCAGTCCTGCTCCATGCAGACTTGCAAAACATTTGTTAGTTTGATTTGTCCAGTTTTACTCTATTAACATCTAGCATGCATTAATTTTTCAACAGAGTCAGAAGTGTCTGACAGCAAACAGCTAGTGATTCACACATCAGTGCAACTCTTTGACAATGAGTAAGGCTGCAAGCTAGTGAGTTTAATTAAAAAGAGAGAGGGGAGTTTAGAAAATGTAAAACTGCTAACTAGTGCAGTAGGGTTTTATTAAAAGAATAGTTTCAGCTTTCCCATTCAAATGATACATGGTCACGCACCTAGGTGTGTGTACTTACAGCTCACGTGATCACTAAGGAGGCTTTAAACCATAGGGTCATCTTTTCATCACATAGGCGATTCAGCTTCTGTGGAGCCAACTGAGCCAATTCACTCATGGATGTCCATCGATTTCCCATCATTTGACTTTTTCAGCTCTTGATGATTCCCAGCTGAATACTGTATGTGAACAAACACCCATCGGTTTCTGAAATGTTATGGAAGTTCTTCCCATGGTGAAGAGCCTGAAGTTTTTCCAAACACTGAAGCCATCAGTGATCCCAATGCATCTCCTACACTTCAATGTGAAGATCCCTTGTGGGGTGGAGGTACATGCAAGTAAGTGAGAATTTGCAATATATGGAATGAGTCCTTTGGATATATAGGGGTCCCACATTATTTTATTTTATTTTATTTATTTATTTTATTATTTTATTTTATTTTATTTTATTTTATTTTATTTTATTTTATTATTTTATTTTATTTTATTTTATTTTATTTTATTTTATTTTATTTATTTATCCCACCTTTATTATTTTTATATATAACTCAAGGTGGCGAGCATACCTAATACTCCTTCGTCCTCCTATTTTCCCCACAACAACAACCCTGTGAGGTGAGTTGGGCTGAGAGAGCGCGACTGGCCCAAGGTCACCCAGACGGCTTTCATGCCTAAGGCGGGACTAGAACTCACAGACTCCTGGTTTGCCATTGGCTCCTTCCTAGGGCTGAGAGACAGGGACTGGCCCAAAGTCACCCAGCCGGCTTTCATGCCTAAGGCAGGACTAGAACTCACAGACTCCTGGTTTGCCATTGGCTCCTTCCTAGGGCTGAGAGAGAGTGACTGGCCCAAGGTCACCCAGCCGGCTTTCATGCCTAAGGCAGGACTAGAACTCTCAGTCTCCTGTTTTGCCATTGGCTCCTTCCTAGGGCTGAGAGAGAGTGACTGGCCCAAGGTCACCCAGCCGGCTTTCGTGCCTGAGGCGGGACTAGAACTCACAGTCTCCTGGTTTCTAGCCCAGCACCTTAACCACCAGACCAAACTGACTCTCTTATATTGGTATACATGAAGAAAAAGGAAGTCTAATCTCAACTGAAAATATCTGAGTTAGCCCCTAGCTGTTGTCAAATGTTTCATTTCATTATTTCATTTCATTTCTTGAATCTGTATGCCAACAAATGTGGTCAGACGTATGCATGGCAAGTTCCAAAGTCTATGGCATTTGAATTATCTGAGGAAGGTAAGTTATGAAATTCAAAATATTTAAATGGGGGAAATCAGTTGGACTGTTACTCACATCCCATCAACAAGGAGGTCCATGCAGTGAACTGAACATATTTGGGATACTTGATTGGAGATATTAGAGATTTGAGCATCTTGATTAGCGATCCAAACTTTCATGGAACAGCATGAGTGTCCTTGGGGTATAACAGTATTTTGGTTGTATTTGTAGCCAAAATGTGCCCAAACTGATTGGTAGTAGCCTTACTGTTAGCAGAGAATTCTGCACATGACGTGGATATGGATTAGGTTCATAGCCTACTCTACACCTTCTCTACCTTACTAAAAAAATGTTGTGTGAAAGCCTTAATTGACCAAAGCCCTGATGGGCAAGAAAGATCAATATCTATGGGCTCATCTGGTCACAGCCACAGCATGTGTAAGATTGCAGCTTGGAATGTCAGAGAAATAAATGGCAAAGACTATGAATTAAGAAATGAAGGGAAAGAAAGAAAAATAGATTTCTGTGTGCCTGTGAAACCAAGAGAAAGGAAAACGAGGTAACAGAAATGAGGAAAGGTAGTCTGATCTTGTGGAGCTGATGAATAGTTGCAAAGAAATGAAGGTGTAGCTCTAATTATGAATTAAAGGGCTAAAATGCATATCAGAAAGTATGAATTACTATCACCTAGGTTGTTGTGGCAATGCAGAAAGTAGGAATCCATAGGCTGGTGATAGTTGCAAGTTGCATTTCAGTGAATGGTGATAATGGAGGAACCAGATATGAGTATGAATGGAGAAAATTTTGCAGTATGAATGAAGGTGATTCAGGGAAAAACACTTTTCACTGCCAGGATTGGCTAGCCAAAAGCCAAAAACAAAAGCTTATGGTGACTTTGGGCCAGTTACTCTCCAACCTGTTAAGCAAGGTTGTTGTTGGGAAAAATTGGAGGTGGGAGTGTTATCTATGCCACCTTGAGCTTGGAAAACATGCATCTAACAAACAAACAGTAATAAAATCATGTCAGAGGTCCATTGAGAGGAAGGCAAACAGAGTTAGGATCTCAGTTTCTCCCCACCCCATCCCCCATGGATGATAGCCTTATCTGATCACTGGGATTTTGAGCAGACAGCCCTGGCTTTGAAGAGACATCTTGAATACCCTCTAATCTCTAGTCCTCTATTAATAATGCTTATTTCTTTCCATACCTGTGTTGTTGTTCTATCTTTCAGATAGGTATACCAAGCTAAGATGGACTATTCCAGCCACTTTTTTTTTTAATCCGTTCAATTGTCTCTGATTCTCAGAGACTGCCTGGACAAGTCCCTGCAGTTTTCTTGGCAAGGTTTTTCAGAAGTGGTTTGCCATTGCCTCCTTCCTAGGGCTGAGAGAAAGTGACTAGCCCAAGGTCACCCAGCCGGCTTTCATGCCTAAGGCGGGACTAGAACTCTCAGCCTCCTGCTTTGCCATTGGCTCCTTCCTATGGCTGAGAGACAGGGACTGGCCCAAGGTCACCCAGCCGGCTTTCATGCCTAAGGCGGGACTAGAACTCTCAGCCTCCTGGTTTGCCATTGGCTCCTTCCTAGGGCTGAGAGACAGGGACTGGCCCAAGGTCACCCAGCTGGCTTTGTGGTAAGCTGGGACTAGAACTCCTGGTCTCCCTGTTTCTAGTCTGATGCCTTAACCACTGCACCAAACTGGCCCTTTCCCAGCCATTAACTGAGCCATAAACTAGTTTAATCCAATCTAGGCATCAACCCTGGGAGTATTTTACAACTCAAAGGCACTTCATTGAGAATACTGTTAGGTGACTTGATGGCATAAGATATGACCGAGAACACGTTGTTCCTGCAAATGCTGGAACAGATAAAGAAAACAAATATTTTAAGAACTGCTTGACCAAAATAGTCTTGGATGCATTCCAGCAAACATTTAATGGATCAATGTTAAGATTAAAACAGGCCAAGATCAAAGTTAGGCTATCAGATTCATGTACATTTTTATATTCAAGCCAGCGCAGACACCGTGATTGATGCAGATATTATGAAGATGAATGCACTGAAAATAGTTCCATACACTCCTACCCTTATTCAAACATTGATCTGAAACTATCGTGCACGCATTGCATGGTTGAAGAGAGGGGGGGGGGGGGAAGAACGCCATGCCATTGGCATAAATGTCTTTGGACCTTGCTTCCCTCTCCAATTTCTTTCCAGGGAGTTTTTCCTTCTTTAATGAGCCAGTTGTTTTCATTAACTGCTAATTACTTTTCACAAGCATATGAGGTCTGTGGGACACAGAGATTCACATTACTATGACACTCATAGATTAATGTACAGCTTGCAGGAATCAGAGAATAGTATGAGTTCTAGTCATAGTTAAGAAGAACACGGAAAGCTCAGATGTTGGTGAAGCATTTGAGGACTACTTGGCAAAGTATGGAAGGAAAACAAATGCCCAGAAATTGCTGGACAATTCTTGAGATGTTTGTGAGATGAGTTTTAAGCAAAAGGGGCACCAGGCGAAGCAGTTAAGAACGGCAAAAAAGCAATAGATCTCTTTTAGGGACCAGAAATGATATCACTGTCTGAAGTTCTATGCATGAAATACAGAGGGTTTTTTTTTTCTGAGACACATAAATGTTTTCACATAATATAGAGTCATATATTTTGAAATACGAATTACTGTAGGTACTGAAAACACTTCATATACTTTACGTCAATAATTCTTACTGTGTTTTTTAAAGAAATAACACTTGCACTGGAGAAAGAACACTTTTGTGAAGAAATACAACTTCTGTGTTGCTTACTTTAAACAAATTGTATTTCATGTTCCTTGCAAATCAAGGCAGTCTCTAGTTATTAAAACAATCCTATACACAAATGATAAATTTTGTAAAAGGAAGAAAATACAGGATCAAAAGGGCCAGGGGGCATTGATCTTTTAAAAGAGATTTAAGACATTTCCTGGAGTAAAATGTTTTAGTTAACTAGAAACAGGTACAGGTAGTCCTCGCTTAACAACCACAATTGGGACTGGAATTTCAGTTGCTAAGTGAAGCAGTCATTAAGCAAATCCCACCCGATTGTACAACCTTTTTTGCGGCAGTCGTTTAGTGAATCACTGTGGGTGTTAAGCAACCCACATGGTTGTTAAGCGAATCACATGGTTCCCCATTGAGTTTGCTTGCCAGAAGCTGGTCAGGAAGGTCGAAAATGGCGATCACATGACCACGTGACACTGCGATGATCATAAATGCGAACCAGTTGCCAATGCCCAAATTGTGATCATGTGACTGTGGGGATGCTGCAACGGTCATAAGTGTGAGGACTGATCATAAGTAGATTTTCCCAGCACCGTTGTAAGTCCGAACCATCACTAAACGAATGGTTGTTAAGCGAGGACTACCTGTACAAGGAGGCCTACATCTGCTTTGCTATTGGCATTTTCTGGGAAACCATTTCCACTTCCTGGGGTTGTCCACAGCCCTGGGGTTCCCCTGTGGTCTTCTGACATGGCCACTGCGTCAGGTTCATTATTCCCCTTACACCAAGATAGCCAGGTTGGGGTAGTGGTTAAGGCGCTGGACTGGTACCGGGGAGAGCCAGTTCTGGCCTTCCGTCTACTGGGCTGGTCTCTCTCTCTCTACAGCCGTCCTATTTCACAAGGCTCTTGACGTGGGGGAAAAACCCAGTCTCGTATTGAACTGAGATATAAGCACCTTCCAAATAAAAATACTCCTGCTCTGACTTTGGATGAAGACACACACACACAATCTGATTTAACTCCTGACATTTAGAGGATTTCTGGGCTCAGCCTCCACTGCCCCGCTCTGTTTTCACAATGGTGAGAGCAGAGCCCAATAACGGGCCATGCCTTGCAATGGACTATAGGCCAGAAACCGAGCTGGATCAATAGCTGCAGCTCTACATCCATATCTCAGTTTCTGTCAAGGCGTCAGCGACAAGCAGCTTATTGTGCGGGGCTCCGAAAATATGCTCTCCAAATGCACTATTGACCAACATCAACAACAACGGAAAGCATGCAGGACATAATAAGAAATTAAATGAAGCTGAATAAACACCTGCGCAGAATAGACATTACCCTGAAACAATAAGCCGAAAGGAACAAAAGCATTTCAACAAGAGTTTTGTGCTTCTGGGGCCCATTGTTATTCTGGACAATTAGTACGCACGCTGCAAGATCAGAAACAGGATCACAATGAATGGACAAGTCTTTTGCAAGTTATAATAGCACAGGGAGACTTGGATATTGAGCACAAAGGCAGGGAATTATTTGCACATAACTATAGAGGCGCTCGAGACTCAGGGCCCAGTTTCTCTGTGTGATGCGGGGGGTCTGGCCTAGCCAAAACCCCACCAGCTGCATCCCTTCCCTCTTCCCGGTCTGGATGGGTTTTCTCCCCTTTTTGGGACTAATCTATGGTTGGGTGGGGGAATCTCTCCCATAGCATAATTCAGATATGCCTTTCTATTTTGCCTCTGCAGGCAGCTGCTCATCTTTCTGCAGAGACATCCTCTCTTGACAGCCAACGGAGACTTACTGGGGCTACCAGATCTGAGATCAAAGCCAAGAGTTAGAATTGTCTGTACCTTTATGCTGCCACCTTGTGATCCTCCAGATGTTTGCATCCAAGATTTGGGAGTCCCCCCACCCCCCATCCAAAAACAATGGTGTGGTTTGTTTGGGTCAGTAAACTAGCCTCTGAATAAATTGGCAGATGAAGGGCTTAATTTTGAAAAACCCATTTGCTACAATAAATGCAAACTATTATTACCTTTGACTCTTTTTGGGATTCTTGAAATGCAAGAAGAGCTGTGTAAATCATCGTGTTTGGGCTCTGTGCATTTGGAGGAGAAATGATGTCTGAGTTCAGTGATACTACCTGAGAAAATAAGTGTACAAACTTTGATCTGAAGAAAATTGCGATATTTTACAGTATGTGAACCCAACCACAAGGATTTATAGTTCAATCTGTTAATGCACTCCACCTGGCAGTTTTATGCATTGTGAATTTAAAGAGGAGCTCAATGTAACATAAGCTTTACAAGCTGGGGAAATATTATTGAAATTAAACATGAACGAGAACCATTTAAACAATAAAATAATGTGTGCAGGCAATAAATTCTTTCTTTTCTTTTTTCTTTTCTTTTTTTGGGGTGGATAGATACAAAGGCCAGAGTTTTATATGCTGAAGTTACAGTAGATGAGGTTCTTGGAAGACTCTGAAGAATAAAACTTTGTTTTTTTAAATGTGATAATCCTGTAGGTTTTGACATCCACTTTAGGAGAATTAAAAGGGCAAGCATGGATTATAATTGGGAGAAGGGAAAGGCTATTCTTCTCCTGCCATGCCCATCCGTATTCATAGTCTGGTTTACTTTCTGCAGCAACATTATGGCTAATGCTTCTTAAGTGGCATTGGCTCTTGTAGATGTTCCTCCTTCATTAAGTCAGAACGTTTGGGATGTTGAGTTCCTTGGGAACAATGGCCCTTATCATGGGAGTGGGCAAAGGATTATTGGAAGAACTCATTTGGTGATTGCCCCAGATTTTTTGAAGGCTTCAGAGGTACAATTATGTGTGCCAAATTCAGGTTTTGGCTAGGATAGAGAGGGGCGTGGTGGCTCAGTGGGTAAGACGCCAGGCTTGTCGATCAGAAGATTGCAAGTTTGGAGGTTCGAATCCCTAGCCCTGCGTGCGGAGTGAGCTCCCGCACTAGCTCCAGCTCTTGCCAACCTAGCAATTCGAAAGCATGCAAATGCAAGTAGATGAATAGGTACCACTTCGGTGGGTAGGTAACAGTGTTCTGCATGCGTCATGCGGCCACATGGCCATGGAAGCGTCTTCGGACAGCGCTGGCTCTTCGGCTAACAAACGGAGATGAGCACCGGCCCCTAGAGTCGGACACGACTGCACAAATGTGCAGGGGGAACCTTTACCTTTACCTTAGGATACTTTAAAACTCATTACTCTTCCCCACCCCCCAAAGCAGGGTTTCTCAACCAGGGTTCAGTAGGACCCTGGGGTTCCGCAAGAGGTCCCCAGGGGTTCCCTGGGAGATCACAATTTATTTTAAAAATTATATCAAATTTGGGCAACTTCACATTAAAGAGGTAAGTTTCATTCTTTATTTTTAGGTTAAGAACACTGTTAATGCATATAGACAGGCCTACCCATGAAACGAATAGAATAATGTTGTAACTTCTGGCCTATATTTGAGCCTGAATGTGCAGGGGTTCCCCGAGGCCTGAAAAATATTTCAAGGGTTCCTCCAGGGTCAAAAGGTTGAGAAAGGCTGCTCCAAAGAAAGGACCAGTCATCAATGCTGAACCAAAATTATCTCTCTAAGGTGTCTTTCCATCCAGGCATCTCTCCAAATTCTGAGAGACCTGTCAAAGCCTCCCCCTTTAAGTTACCTTTGCTGAGGGCACTGGTAACTCATTCCAGAATGAGTAACTCATTCCAGAACAGAGTTCCCTATTGGGGGAGATGGGCGGTTATATAAAATAAATAAATAAATAAATAAATAAATAAATAAATAAACTAACTAACTAACTAACTAACTAACTAACTAACTAACTAACTCCTGGACAAAGGCTGAATTAGGAACCAAACAGACAGCTGAATAAATAGTAAGAGTCACTCTTTAGTAACTCCTAGATTACTTCTTCTACTGCCTTATGTCTTTGCCTCTTTTTCTCCAATTCAGGCCAAGGTGCAGTTGAGTTTTATTATTATAATTCACTGTATGATTATTCCCTGAGTAATTATTGATTTAAAAAAAACTCTTTAATATATTGTTTATGTTCTTTCACACTGCTATTGTGAAGTTAGCTTTTTAAAATCAATGTGGGACGTAGGTTTTAAAAGAAAAATAAAATGTTTGTAAAAGGTTGTTGTTGTTGTTCAGTCGTTTAGTCATGTCCGACTCTTCGTGACCTCATGGACCATAGCACGCCAGGCCTTCCTGTCCTCCACTGTCTCCCGGAGTTTACTCAAATTCATGTTCATTACATCGGTGATGCTATCTAACCATCTCATCCTCTGCCGTCCCCTTCTCCTTTTGCCTTCCGTCTTTCCCAGCATCAGGGTCTTTTTCGTAAAAGGTAGCAATTCATAAAAAACAGAAGAATAATTAAAACACAAAAGCATCATTAGAACATTGGTTTTTTTTTTTTTAAAAAAAGCTCCATATTATAAAAAAGCAATAGGTTGCACTCAGTTAAAACCTACCAGAATAGCAAAGCTTAGAATAGAATAAAACCTACCAGAATAGCTTAGATCAAATGCGCAAATTCAGGCACTCGCCAATGGAATTGCAGGCATTGCAGGAAACAAGCCGGTCTGATATCCCTTAGCAGGGAATTCTAAAACCAAAAAGCAGCTACAGCAACCCGGTTTCCATCAGGAAACAATTCCCAGAGAGGACTCCTGCCCTCAGAGGCAGACAGCACAGCTATTTCTTTGAAACCGGACTTCAGTTATTTATCTAAACATCTCGATGCTGTTTCCCATTCTAAACCTCAAAGTGGTTTACAACAGAATTCAAACAATTAAAACTTCATCTTAAAACAAAAGACATGAAAACATTACATAAAAAACAAGATCAAATGAGCAAGAAAGATAAACAATAACATGATAAGATACAGAGTAAAAGAATTGCAACAGGAAGACCCTGGTTTCAGCCAGATGCAACTAAAACCAGTTCCAGGAGTGACTAAACTGTACAAAGATGCTATATCCAAAAAAGCTGTATTTGACCCGTATTTTGGCTTTTGCGGGGTTGCCTTAGAGCAGAGCTTTCCAAACTGTGTGTCGCGACACAAAAGTGTGTCGCCACACCACCCGGAAGCGGTGGCGTGCGCGTGCATGGCGGCAGCGGTAGCCGCCGCCGCCGCCACCATGCACGCGCGTGCTGCCGCACGTCCCCCGCACCGCCACCGTGTGCGTGCGCGCTGCCGCACAACCCCCTGCGCCGCCGCCGTGCTGCCGCTGCTGCCGCTAGTGTGTCACCAGCGGCGGCACTTTGGAAAGCCCTGCCTTAGAGCATTTCCACCCAGGCACTTCCAAAACCTGCAGCCTGTTGGAGAGTGCAAAAATTCACTTTCTTGCTCATTCAACAGCGAGTGAAGACAGAGAAGTCTGTATTGTCTCTATTGTCGAGCTCTATTGCTCAAAAAATATTGTCTGTCTGTCTGTCCATCCTTCAGTCCATCTGTCCTTCTGTCTGTCCATCCATCTGCAAGTCTGTCCATCTGCAAGTCTGTCTACCCATTTGTCCATGTGTCTGTCCGTCCCTCTGTCTGTCCGCCTGTCCACCCATCCGCCCATCTGTCATCTGTCTGTCCGTCCATCTGTCTGTCCACCCATCCATCCGTCCATCCATTCTGTCCATCTGTCAGTCTCCCTGTCCATCCATCTGTCCATTTGTATGGCATCCATCCATATGTCTGCTGGTCTGTCTGCCCATCTGTCCATCCATGCAACCACCTGTCTGTCCATCTCTCCATCCATCTGTCCATCTCTCTGTCCATCTGTCCGTCCATCCTTCTTGACAATAGTAGAGTCTCGCTGCTGGTTCTCCAGGGCTTCTGGGCAAGAAAGTCATCGGCTTGAGGACAAATTGGTGCAGAAGCTGGATGATGGCAGAACAGGGTCGAGGCACCGATTCCAGATTGGCCTTTCACTTTCCTGAAAATGGCCAGGGCTTATATTTATGTCAAAGCCTTGTTTCCTCAGGAATGTAAGGCCCAGTCAACTGGGGGTGGCCACAGTCCTATGCAGGGTGCCATGTCTTCAACAATCTCTAATCAGCCGTTCTGAATCTGCTGTGAAGACAGGGTAGATTCTTCAAGTTGGGTGTGCCGTTGGATCAGCAAGTGCTGTTACTCATCCTCAGCAAAGTGGCTTCCTCTGCTTTGCTGGTTCTACAGGGAGTTTGCCCTCTAATCCCAATCTGACTTTTGGATTATTTCCTGTTACTGGCTGAACCCTCCGGTCAGGAAAGGCTATGAGTGAGCGGTGTGCATGATAATAAATGATCTTATCCCTCTCTCACATTCAGCAATATTACAATATGACGCTCGACTTAATGCTGATATTTCTCCTGCTATTCCATGTTTTCTGGCCACTCATCTTGAGCTCTCAGAGGGATGACATTCTGCCAAGACCCTGAGTAATCTGTAGCAAATCAACAATTTCCATATCATCGGTAAGAGAAAGCATTTCAGACTTGTTGAACCCTGGTTATTATAGGCTTGAACAACTCCTGAGATAGGAGAAAGATATGCATGATTATGCAGTCAAGTGGAAGTGAGGCTGACTCCAGCATACTGCAAATCTAATTGACAATTTTGTTGCCCTTCCCGGGCTGTTTAGGAGGAGTGGCGAGGTCAACGGCAGCGAAGCATCTCGCGGTTGGGGCGGGCGGGGTGGGGAGAGCTCACCTGCTTGGTGGCTGGTCTTAAGTTTCTCAAGTAACACGAAAGGAGAAGATTCTGTGGAGTAATAAGAAGTAAAAACAGCCCTTGTAAATGAAGCAGGTTGCTGTTCAGATGCTCTGGGCAGAAGAGGAATTCTGTCTTCTGGGAAGGAGGCATAGTGTGGGTGAGTGAACCAGATTGCACTTCTCTTTCAGAGCGGCACACCATAGGTTTTATGGCAAGATGCAGACAGGGAGGGCTGACACCAGCCTTTGAAAACGAGGGGGTGTCACCGAGTCGTTGGGAAGTGCCCATCCCTCCAGAAAATACTTGGTGTATGCTTGCGTGTAGAGAGAGAAACCATCCTAAAAGTGGAATCAGTGGGAGTTTCCCCCTACCCATGGGTATCCCTAGCAAGAGAAGATAACAGGCAGGACAGCCCTGAAGACGCCGATGGAAAGTTAAGTTTGGTAACTGAAGAAAAGCAACACAGTTTGAGGACTCAGGTACCTTTAGGCTCTGAATGGTTCCTGAGGAAGTAAAATTGAGCTCTGAGGATGCAAACAACCTTGAATCCCGGTTCTTCACGTGTGTTTTGGATGATAAGGAAACTTCTATCCTTCAAACCATAAGTAAAATCAGAAAGCTGTGGCCATCGAAATACTGATGAACTACAACTCCCAGCATTCATGATGATCAGTCATCCTGTCTGAGCAACAGTCAAGATATGCTGCAGATGAGCAATTTGCAGGGTATCAAAGAAGGCCTTTAGCAAAGAACGTCTTAAGGGGCCTGGTGGCTCAGCGGGTAAGACGCCAGGCTTGTTGATTGGAAGATCGCAAGTTCGGAGGTTCGAATCCCTAGCCCTGCGTGCGGAGTGAGCTCCCGCACTCACCCCAGCTCTTGCCAACCTAGCAATTCGAAAGCATGCAAATGCAAGTAGATGAATAGGTACCACTTCGGTGGGTAGGTAACAGCGTTCCGTGCATGTCATGCGGCCACATGACCGTGGAAGCATCTTCGGACAACGCTGGCTCTTTGGCTAACAAACGGAGATGAGCACCGGCCCCTAGAGTCGGATACGACTGCACAAATGTGCGGGGGAAAACTTTACCTTTTTTAAAAGAAGGCCTTGGCAAAGATACTCAGTTTCCACGATGTCTCTATACCCACAAAGACCAGAATCACGCAGGCAGTGTTTTTCCCTGTGACCCTGTGATGGAAGCGCAAGTTTGACCTTAAAGAAGCAGGGTAGATACAGTCATGCTTTGAATTATGTTGGGAGAGATGGAAGGAAGCAGAGGATGTGAAGTGGGTGAATTCAGTTGCAGCAGTGATGGGTCCAACATTTGGAGACCTGAGGACCCTGCTGGAGACAGAGCATCCTGGAAAAGGTCTATCTATGTGGTTGCTCAGAGAACACCAACAGAGTGGCACATAATCAATCAATCAATCAATCAATCAATCAATAGATTATATAAACTAATGACTATAAATTGAAGTACAAAATCTTCACCACGAGATGTCAAATGGCAAAGAGGACACAACATTTTCAGCATCTGTGCTGATCATAAGACCACATGCCAAACACCTGTGGGTTCTAAATGTAGGAGAAGTTGGCAGAGTAGGAAAGATCCTGTGTGTTTTATTGTGATGATGATAGTACAAGCATATTCCACAAGCCACCTATAAAACTTCAAAAGCAGGGAAACTGGTTGGGGAGTGCATCGTGTGCAAGGGGAGTGAACTAAATGTATTCAGTATTGAAATGATATGCTAGTGAAGTTGACCTCCTGTACCATAATATAATTCACTTCATTCCTTGGAAAAGAGTAATATGAACTGCTATTGTTGGGGTGAATGATTTAATAGTTCAGTGGCAGAGGACTTGCTGGGGAGCAGTAAAACGCATGCATGAAACTTGGAAAACTTTTGCCAAACCTGTTGATAGAAGTAAAGGGACCAGCTGAAATTGACTCATTACAAGTCAGCTTCCTGTATTCTTAATAGTACCTAATAACGTGATTTGTTACTGAAATACTTGTTTATGCAATACAATTTTATGAACACCTCTGACCTGACTCTTGCAGGAATGAAGCTTCTGGGCCATGGACTTTTAGTTTTAGTTGAGTGTAATATTTCTAGTATGCTAGGCTGGAGAAAATGGTCATAACTGCTTTTTCAATGCTCTATAGTTTGTTTGGATATTAATTAGAAGAACGAATGTCTATCGATGAACTTTAAAATATGTTTCTTTTCCATTTTCCAGTTTGATCACATTCATTCTAGATAAAAATCAGCAGAGCGTGGCTTTATTGCTGAACACAATAAACACCATATACTATAAACGTTGTAAACACTATAAATAATTTTAAAAAGAAAGCTGTAGGCTGATGAATCGAAAGAGGCATTGAAGACAGTACTTCCCCAACTTCTTTCTTGTCTCTTGAGCTTTGTTGCAGAAATTTTCTACCCACCTTTAAGGAACCAGAGCGATTGGAGATCTGCTTTTTTTATTGGCATGCAAAGAATACATGGATTCTTTGGATTCTTTGGATTCATGGATACCCCTTCATGGATCACTGCCTTGTCGTGGCGAAGGGGCTTGCGTAACTCAATGAAGTCAGGTCAAGAAGAACAGGTCATGATGGAGAGTTCTGACAAAACGTGGTCCACTGGAGGAGGGAATGGCAAACCACTCCAGTATCCTTGCCAAGAAAACCCATGGACAGTATCAAAAGGCTAAAAGATATGACGCCGGAAGATGAGCCCCTCAGGTCGGAAGGTGTCCAAAATGCTACTGGGGAAGAGCGGAGGGCAATTCCGAGTAGCTCCAGAAAGTGTGAAACGGCTGGGCCAAAGCCGAAAGGACGCTCAGTTGTGGATGTGTCTGGAAGTGGAAGGAAAGTCCGATGCTGTAAAGAACAATATTGCATAGGAACCTGGAATGTAAGAACTATGAATCAAGGTAAGCTGGATGTGGTCAAACATGAGATGACAAGATTGAACATCGACATATTGGGAATCAGCGAACTAAAATGGACAGGAATGGGCGAATTTAATTCAGGAGACCATTATATATACTACTGTGGGCAAGAATCCCTTAGAAGAAATGGAGTAGCTCTCATAGTCAATAAAAGAGTGGGAAAGGCAGTACTGGGGTACAACCTCAAAAACGACAGAATGCTTTCAGTTCGAATCCAAGGCAAACCATTCAACATCACAGTGATCCAAGTCTATGCCCCAACCACTGATGCCAAAGAAGCTGAAGTTGACCGGTTCTATGAAGACCTACAACACCTTCTAGAACTAACACCAAAAAAAGATGTCCTTTTCATCATAGGGGACTGGAATGCTAAGGTAGGAAGTCAAAAAATAACCGGAATAACAGGCAAGTTCGGCCTCGGAGTACAAAATGAAGCAGGGCAAAGGCTAATAGAGTTTTGTCAAGAGAACACGCTGGTCATAGCAAACACTCTTTTCCAACAACACAAGAGATGACTCTACACATGGACATCACCAGATGGTCAATACCGAAATCAGATTGATTATATACTTTGCAGCCAAAGATGGAGAAGCTCTATACAATCAGCAAAAACAAGACCTGGAGCTGACTGTGGCTCAGATCATGAGCTTCTTATCGCAAAATTTAGGCTAAAATTGAAGAACGTAGAGAAAACCACTAGACCAATCAGGTATGACCTAAATCATATCCCTTATGAATATACACTGGAGGTGAGGAATAGATTTAAAGGATTAGATCTGGTAGACAGAGTGCCTGAAGAACTATGGATGGAGGTTCGTAACATTGTACAGGAGGCAGCAACTAAAACCATCCGAAAGAAAAAGAAATGCAAGAAAGCAACGTGGCTGACTGATGAGGCTTTACAAATAGCTGAGGAAAGAAGGGAAGCAAAAGGCAAGGGAGAAAGGGAAAGATATAACCAACTGAATGCAGATTTCCAGAGAATAGCAAGGAGAGATAAGAAGGCCTTCTTAAATGAACAATGCAAAGAAATCGAGGAAAACAATAGAATGGGGAAGACTAGAGATCTCTTCAAGAAAATCGGAGATATCAAGGGAACGTTTTGTGCAAAGATGGGCATGATAAAGGACAAAAAAGGCAGGGACCTAACAGAAGCAGAAGAGATTAAGAAGAGGTGGCAAGAATACACAGAAGAACTATACAAGAAAGATCTTAATATCCCTGATAAATATGATGGTGTGGTCACTGACCTTGAGCTGGACATCCTAGAGAGTGAAGTCAAGTGGGCCTTAGGAAGCATTACTAACAACAAAGCTAGCGGAGAAGACAGTATCCCAGCTGAGCTATTTAAAATCCTAAAAGATGATGCTGTTAAAGTGCTGCACTCAATATGCCAACAAATTTGGAAAACTCAACAGTGGCCACAGGATGGGAAAAGGTCAGTTTACGTTCCAATTCCAAAGAAAGGCAATGCCAAAGAATGTTCAAACTACCGTACAATTGCGCTCATTTCACATGCCAGCAAGGTTATGCTCAAAATCCTACAAGCTAGGCTTCAGCAGCATGTGAACCGAGAACTACCAGAAGTGCAAGCTGGGTTTCGAAGAGGCAGAGGAACTAGAGATCAGATTGCCAACATTCGCTGGATCATGGAAAAAGCAAGAGAGTTCCAGAAAAACATCTACTTCTGCTTCATTGACTACGCTAAAGCCTTTGATTGTGTGGATCACAACAAACTGTGGCAAAGTCTTAAAGAGATGGGAGTACCAGACCACCTTACCTGTCTCCTGAGAAACCTGTATGTGGGTCAAGAAGCAACAGTTAGAACCGGACATGGAACAACCGAGTGGTTCAAAATTGGGAAAGGAGTACGACAAGGCTGTATATTATCACCCTGCTTATATGCAGAGTACATCATGAGAAATGCCGGGCTGGATGAATCACATGCCGGAGTTAAGATTGCCGGGAAAAATATCAACAACCTCAGATATGCAGACGATACCACCCTAATGGCAGAAAGTGAAGAGGAACTAAAGAGCCTCTTGATGAGGGTGAAAGAGGAGAGTGCAAAAGCTGGCTTGAAACTCAACATTAAAAAAACCCAGATCATGGCATCTGGTCCCATCACTTCCTGGCAAATAGAAGGGGAAGAAATGGAAGCAGTGACAGATTTTATTTTCTTGGGCTCCAAGATCACCGCAGATGGTGACTGCAGCCATGAAATTAAAAGACGCTTGCTACTTGGAAGGAAAGCTATGGCAAACCTAGACAGCATATTAAAAAGCAGAGACATCACCTTGCCGACAAAGGTCCGTATAGTTAAAGCTATGGTTTTTCCAGTAGCAATGTATGGCTGTGAGAGTTGGACCATAAGGAAGGCTGAGCGCCGAAGAATTGATGCTTTCGAGCTGTGGTGCTGGAGAAGACTCTTGAGAGTCCCTTGGACTGCAAGGAGGTCAAACCAGTCAATCCTAAAGGAAATCAACCCTGACTGCTCATTGGAAGGACAGATGCTGAAGCTGAAGCTCAAATACTTTGGCCACCTAATGAGAAGAGAGGACTCACTGGAAAAGACCCTGATGCTGGGAAAGACTGAGGGCAAAAGGAGAAGGGGACGGCAGAGGATGAGATGGTTAGATAGCATCACCGATGTAATGAACATGAATTTGAGTAAACTCCGAGAGACAGTGGAGGACAGGAAGGCCTGGCGTGCTATGGTCCATGAGGTCACGAAGAGTCGGACACGACTGAACGACTGAACAACAACAACAAAGAATACAGTGATCCCTGGATCCCTCACCAAGCAAAGATGCCTAGAATCCTGAGTATTTTCCATACAGGATTATATATGGGTGGGAGGGTACACTGACGTCACATAGATGTCATGACTAATTAATTATGACCACTAGAAGGAACAGAATTCCACCTGGATGACTGAGAACCTTCATAGACATAAAGAAGTGGCTTCCAATCTTCTTTACAGCAGTTACAAGTATAATTATAAATTTACCTCTTACTGTATGGTTATAACATAACTCTCTTCTTTCTATAATCTGTCCTGTCTAATCATCAAAACAATAAACCATTATGGTTCATTTTTTTTCTGTTTTACGCAAAAAGTCCATAAGGGGTTTCCAGTCAGCGATGAATATTGTCCTTTCTCTGATCAAAGAAGTCAATTTAGCCATCTCAGCAAGTTCCATCATCTTCACCAACCATTCCTCCATTGTGGGTAGTGCCGAATCTTTCCATCTTTGTGCATACAATAATCTTGCTGTAGTTATCATATACAAAACAAAGTTCCATGACTTTTTCCCAACTGTTCGTCCATCAATCCCAAAACAATAACCTCTGGTCTCACTTGTGTATTAATCTTTAAAATCCTGTGAATCAGGGTATGTATTTGAATACAAAATTTTCTAGTTTTTTTTATATGTCCACCAAACATGATAAAATGTCCTTTCTTGTTGTTCACATTTCCAACTTAAATTTGAAGTGCCTTTATACATGCTAGACAATTTCTCTGGTGACATATACCAACAGTACATCATTTTATAAAAATTCTCTTTAGGATTATAACACAATGTAAATCTCAGTCCTTCCAGCCACATATTTTCCCATTGTTCCATCTGTATATTATAACCAAAGTTTTAGCCCACTTTCTTTCATTTCTTTCATACATTCTTTCACTTGTTCTTCTTCTGTTTCAAATTTCAATAAAAGTTTATACATTTTAGCAAATACATGTTCATCATTTGTACACAATTCTATTTCAAACTCAGTCTTACAATGTTCAAAACCATAAATTCTTTGGCCTACTTTAATTCCTCCTAATACTTGTAAAGAAGAAAACCATTGGCAACTATATCCCTCTGCCACCAATTCTTCTCTTGAATTTATTTTACATTCCCCTTGACAAAATTCTAGTATCTCACAATAAGTTAGCCATTTGTGTTTGCCTATTATTTCTCATCTATAAAATACTTCTTGTGCTAAGATCCACAAAGGTGTTTTCGGGCACAACCTGGGTTTGTATCTATTTCATATTCTCAGTATGGCATGTCTAACTTACTGATTTTTAAAATCCACATTAACCTTGATTTTGTTCTGCCACCCAAATCTCAGGTCATGTCCTTCTATCTCCAAAAGCCTTCTATTTCAGCAGCACCCACTCTTTCATCCAAACCAAACAGCAAGCTGCAAAATACAATTTCAAATCAGGTAGACCCAATCCTCCTCTTTCCTTTGCATCTTCTAACACCTTACATTTAACTCATGTTTTTTCCCCTGCCACACACATTTAGATACTGTATATCCTTCTGCCACTGTTTAAATAGTGCATCAGTTGTCAAAACAGGTATTGTCTGAAACAAAAAACATCATTCTAGGCAAGACATTCATTTTTATCACAGAAATTCTCCCCAGCAATCACAATTGTAATTTCTCCCATCTTAACATGTATTTTTTAACTTCATTCCGTGTTTTAACATAGTTATTTTGAAATAATATACATTTCATATTTGTCATAGTGATACCCAGATATTTTACCTTCTCTTCAATCTTAAAACCTGTTTTATTCATCAATTCTGGTTGATCTTCTATTTTCATTTTTTTGGTTAACACCTTCGTCTTCTGTTTATTAATCTTGAAAACTGCTAATGCAGCAAATTCTTTTAATTTGCCCATTAATGTTTCAATTCCCTTTAAAGGATCTTCCAGAACCAACACCAAGTTATCTGCAAAAGCCTTTAACTTCTAAGTTTCTTTTTTAACCTTTAATCCCACAATCCTCTCCATTAACAATTATTTGTGCTTTCTGTGAAGTGTAAATCTATCTTACCCATTTTATAAAGTTCTTTCCAAAATGCATATCTTCCAAAACCTTGAACAAGAAAGCCCAGTTCAAATTATCAAAGGCTTTCTCTGCATCTAAGAAGATCAATGCAGCTTTTTTAAAATTATGTTGCTCCAAGTATTCCAAAATGTCCAACACATTTCTAACATTATCTGTTAACTGTCTTTTAGGTAAAAACTCACATTGATCCTCATGAATAAATTCTTGCAAAACTATTTTCAGTCTATCAGCTAGAATTGTTGTAAACACTTGTAGTCATTATTCAATAATGATATCGGACTATAGTTTCTTCTTAAGTCAAATCTTGTCCCTCTTTGGGAATTAGTGCTATATTGGCCTCTTTCCAACTCTCTGGCATCTTTCCTCCTTGTAGGACAGAGTTCATCGTGTTTTGTAACGGTTGTAAAAATTCATCCTCAAAACATTTATAGTAAGAAGTTGATAATCCATCTGGTCCAGGCCCTTAATACATTTGTCTCAAATGGCACTCCGTAGTTACAGTCAGCATCGCAGTCAGCATCTCCATAGTTAGTCAGCATAACAGTCTGGCTCATATTACCTTTATCTTTTGTTTTGTAAAATCCACCAATTGTCTGCATTCTATTAAAGTAAACAAAAAACATTTCTATGAAGGTCCAGTTTGTTTGTCTAATTTAATTCCAATTTGTTTGAAACCACTTTCACCAAAAATAATCTTTCAAAATAACTGTCCCCTTTATCTGTTTTAAACTTTCTTTCAGTGACTCCTTGTTAAGCTTTTTGCCAAAAGTTTTTAATCTTTAAAACCATTTCCCCCCTTTATTTCGTTGTAATCCAAATAAAGTAATAACTCAACAAGTGGAATTTTCTTATCCTGCTGCTCAGAAAATCTTTCTTTAGCTGTAAATTAATTACATCTAAACATGTTTAAGAAATGAGGCTTGTGTGAACTTAGTGTCCATTTAGGCTGCATTACGGCTGTGGGCTTGGTTGAAATCCCTCGACTCTCAGTTGCCCAACGCACAAGATGACCGCAAAAAACTCAATTCCTGAAGTCTACTCATGAGGAGCAGCTGTCCAGAGTACATGTGGGTGATCTCACAATCTCTCCTTTTCCCGGAGAGATTTCACTGGCCAGAATCCACCGTCTGGCTGTTGATCTCTGCCACAATGCTGTCCCTGCTCCTTCAGGGACATCCAGTTTGCCATGAATCCTCCCTGGACATCTTTTCCTGGCAGCACGATTTCTTAATTAAACATGGAAGGAACTCTGGATAACAAGTTGCCCTTAATTTGTATATAAAGCAGACAGTTCGATATGAATGCATTTGTATATAAAGCAGAGAGTTAGATACGGCAGTAGACAAATCTACAAATATAACTGATGACAGATTCCATTATAGTCTGCTAGAGCTGATTAAGATATGTACAAACAAAACTGGAATTGTCTGAGTACATCTCTTTCGACAAACAAAGGAAACTTTTAATTGCTTTAATCAGCATTTGCTTTTTCTTTCCGGTGACACAGAAAAACAAGTGGAGTCTAATTACAAAGTATCTTCTAGGGAAATGGCTTTTATAAAGACTTTGTGTGAGAACTATGCAACTTGTGTCACCAAGTTGAAATATATATTAAAAAATTCAACTTTTTTTAGGTATCCCATTTTATGAGATCCAAAAGGTCAAACTAAAATCCCCTAATCAGGGTTTCCACATAGCTTCATAGCTATAGACATTTTTTCCCATCTATCAGACAACCTGAGTTCTGAATCTTTTGTGATATTCATCAGGGTCATCTGATGCAGTTGATTGGAAGGAGATTTAGACAAAAGGAAGCCATTCTTTATGTAGCACGTAAGTAACCTGTGAGATTCATTGCCACAAGAGGCAAATATGGCCACTAACTTGAATAGCGTTAAAGAGGATTGGATAGAGCAGTGTTTCTCAGCCTTGGCAACTTTAAGAGGTGTGGACTTCAACTCCCAGAATTCCCCACCCAGTCAACTTTGCTGGCTGGGGAATTCTGGGAGTTGAAGTCCACACCAGTTGCCAAGGCTGAGAAACACTGGGATAGAGTAATGGAAAGCAGGTCTATTCATCTTGAAGACTTTAGGCTCCCTTGGGCTGGGGACAGCAACCCCCTTCCCCACCCCCCATCCCCCAAGAAATATCAGTTTTGGGATGGCTGGAGAGGGCTAGGTTTCCATCACTTCCTTGTGAGTAAAAGGTGCCTTCTGACTGGCAGGTTAGGTAAATCAAAATCCAGCTTGTTCGGAAGAAACAGGCTTGGTGAAACCTGGTTAACAATATAATTAAATCTGATGAAATCAGTATCAAAATTCAGAAGAACTAAGAACTGACAACTACATTAACAATGAAATGGTTTTAGCAGCCAGGAGAACATTTTAAACAGTTTAAACCTGTTAAAACCTGTCCTGACTGCTAGCTGAAGGCCAGAATGGACAGTCTTCCTTTATGCCATGAGACTTGGAACATATGAAACCACTGGAATCCACTGAAGGTGTGAGGAGACAGAGGTCAAAATGAAAAAAAAGTGATTCAAAATAGAGTAGGTTTCTTTTTGCTAATAGGTGCATGTGCATTATTTATTCAATTCAAATGTATTATTGGAAAAATTATATCTAGAGTATTTGCAATATATAGGTTGATCTTTAAATGATCCTTTTATAGCAATGATAATAATATCAAAGATGTTGACCCTACGTGCTACTATACCATTGAACAAAGACTCTTTTCTTGGTCTAGTTAAATATTCCATTAGGAGTTCAGGTCTGCAGTCCGAATACATGCCTAGGAATGAACTGAAATGGTCCTGATGAATAATAAATTCTATCAGGAGAGAGATCATTGTGATGCAACCTCGTTGATTATCCTTGATCTCTTGGAACCTCAGTCTTGTGTCTCATGTTGGCTTCGATGTCGTCAAGATGATTTCACTCCTGCTCTTTCAAAAAGTAGCAACGGGAAACCCTTGATTGAAACCCTTGCAATCTTGTTCCGGGGTCTTGCAAAGGCCCTCCTTATCTCTCCACTCTCAGCTTCAGTGTGAAGACACTGGATGAGCTCATTAGACATTTTGCAGTAAGATGCCAGCTTCAGACTGATGATACCCATTTCTCAGATTAATCAGTGTCTGGATTAGTGGCTAGGGTTGCCTTTCAACGTTTTAGCCTATCACCATTGGGGATGTCTGGGGACAGTGGTCCATGCTACTGATTGGATTGCCACAACGTATTGCTCATGAAGCAGCTGTGGAAGGTAAAGTTCAAGGAGCAGAAGATGCATCTACCAGGACTTTAACCACTGTGGAAAGCTGGAGTTACATTAAAGTGACTCAAAACGAGTTCTGTTGGCTGCCTATTCACCACTGAGCCAAACAAGTGCTGTGTCCTTAATCCAACCTCTGAAGGAGTGTGTCTCTGTTTTCCATTTGTTGATGCTTTCTTTTCCAAGCTCTTTTGGTATGTTATGTGATATCAGAGAAGAGGACCTCCTGTCTTCTGGAGCAACCTTCCTGTGGAAGATTGCCTCACTATTGATCTTTTCTCCCTAAAATTAATGTAATACAGCTAAGTGCATTTGCTGATTTTATTTAATCGTTGTTGTTGTTGTTGTTGTTGTTGTTGTTGTTGTTGTTAGGTTTTATTGAATTTGTATTAGCAGGGGACAGCACCAGTCTGTCCTTCTCGTGGCTGGGTAGCTAAGTAGGGTCAGGCTTGGTGCATACTTCAGGGGGAGACACTAAGGAATACTGGGCTTGAAGATTGGAAATGAGAAGTCATTCTGGAGAAGGCAATGGCAAATCAAATCACTTCTGTATTGTTGCTAAGAAAACCTCATGGACATATTCATGAAATCACTCAGAGTTGTCCTCAACCAGAAGAAGACGTGAAACCCTTATGGGGTTTGCCTTTATTATTTTTTCACATCTCCCTCATATTAGAATATGGAGGGCAGTATAAAAATATTTTAAATAAACATTATAAAATAAGAGATGGACAAATCCATATGGACAAGAACCCTTCGAGAACAGATGTTCTTCTAAAATGCTGGTGGAGGACTTGAAGATGAGAAGCGTTGACTGGCTGGTCCTTTTCTGACTCTGAGGCACTGAGTTTGAAAATCAGCCAGAACTGACAGATGCAAAGTTTTGGTACTTCTTCCACAGAAGATAATTCTAGTCAGAATACATTATGATGCACATTCATATTCTGAGATATTCTGAAAGCATGGAATAGTAATTCAGGAATAGGAATAGAATCCCCATGACTTTAGTGGCCCCTGCTGACTTCAAATAATACAGTTTTTCATTCGGTGTAGGAGGAGGAACCGTGTTAATTTAATTGTGGCAAAAATCAGAAAAAAATCTTGAGGCACCTTTTCCGCCCAACAAAGTTTATTCAAAGGTGTAATAAGTTTTTGTAAGCTTTACTCAAAGGCATCAGCTTTCGTCAGCATCTGATGAAGTCAGCTGCAGCTCACAAAAGCGGATGCCTTTGGATAAAATTTGTTGGGCGGAAAAGGTGCTATCAGACCCTTTCTGGTTTTTCACTCAGAACAGTTGCCAGTAAGGAAGACTGCATGCACTTTATAGTTAGGGGAAATAAGAATACAGTCTATATAAAAATGGATACGCCAAGTAAATTCTCAAGATATTTTTTTTAGTTTGAATAATTTACTCACATATGCTAATCTTGAGGAAGAACACTTAGTCTCGGATCATCAGCAATTTTTCTGACCCATCTTTTCACTTTTGCCAGATGTTCACCACTGATTTCAAAGGGTATATAAATTTGAGGTCTAGAAACATGGAAAGTGACAGCTAATTATTCACCAAAGAACCAGATTTTGCAGAACTATAGAATGTTTGTTATTTATGTCATTTCAAAAGTGCTTGTATCACTCATCAGGAGAAAAGCTTTGTAAAATGGCTTGCATTATATAACCAAAATCCAATATTTTAATCAAAAATACCTAGCACTATATAATAAAAAGCATATTATTATTATTATTATTATTATTATTATTATTATTATTATTATTATTTAATTTACAGTCCAAGACCAAACCAACAAACATTAAAACATATAAGGCAGTTAAGAATTCATATATATATATATAAATTACATAGAAGCTCAAAATAAAGTTGATTTCTATAGACTAAAGCTACAGATCTAGCTGTCATCTATTTTTATCTGTACATTTTGTTCTATTTTTTTTGGGAAAGCGGATAGAGTATTATCAGTAAATCACCTCTGTAACCTTCTGCTTCTTGTATATTTTTTCCTTCAAACAACAAGGCCAAGCCATTTAGTATTTCCAAAGGTTATGAAAGCATACTGACTACACAGAGAAGGTAAAATAATCTTCTATATGACTGTGCAACTTTCTTCTTAGAGAATGTTAGAGCTTCCCCCGATTTGTTTTACACTCTTCTTTGGATTTGGTTAATTCAAAGAAAATAATCTTCACCATGTAGTGAAGATCAAACAGCAGGTCTTGAAACTGTTGGGTAGTTTCATTCTTTGATTTTCTGATTTAAATAAATAAAGAAATGTACCTCCTGTCACTATAAACCACATTTGAGTTACAGGAAACCATAATAAGTAATGCAAGTGGTAAACTAAATGTTATACTGAAATCCAAGATCACTGGATATTATTTTGGTGGGAAAGTAAATAATAGCTTAATGAAAAGAAAACAAACTAGGTTTATTAGTCTTTTACCTTTTTACCTTTTTTTTGTCATCAACAATTTGGTCCCAAATTTGGTCACAATTTGTCATCAACAAGTTGGTCCCAAGATAATAAATGTTATAAAGGACAAATTCATGCAGAACTTTACTGGCTATGTTTATCATAACACACTTAAAAATACTGGAAGAGAAAGAAATACTTAACTTCGAAAGACCCAGCTGCATACTAGAAGTTGGTTGCATGTTTCATGATAAAAGCTTGGGGTGGGTACTTCGTTTTATACCAACACTTGTTTGGAGGAGAATATTTAGAAAAGGAGATCCTTAATTCTGGATCCGTATCTGCTCTGAAGTTTCTTAGTTCCAAATATTCATGCTTTTTCTTGTTATGGTGGTGGGAAAAATACTGGAGAAGGAAAGATTTGGGACAGAAAATCACTCTAACACTGAGGTTATTTACTGGGAAAAGAGTAAAGCTTTGCGTCTCTGGTCAATTCTTACTCTTTCTCCCCCCATTTTTTTTTTAAACCACGACATGACTCTGGCCAACACTGACCAGATTTAAAGACATAAATTTGTAGGATTTTTTCTTTCTTTCTCATGCCTGCTTTTTCTTTTTGTTGGTTATATGGCTGTATGGTGCACACTACAGTTTGTTGGTTTTTGTGGTGGTGCGGGGGAACCTTTACCTTTTTTTATCTCAAGCACCGATGGAACTATTTGTGTGTGTGTGGGGGGGGATGTGGAAAGCAATTCATCCAATCTGGCTTCCTCCAGATGTTCCTTCAGATGCTGCTGGATATGCTGGCTGGCAAGTAAACTTGCTAGTTCCGGTCCTAACTCATCTGAGGGCACCACAGTAGGGAACATGGGTATACACCCATCCTTTTCTAACTGCTTTTAGTTTTGCATAGCTTCTTGGCCATTGACCAGATTTACTTTCAAGAATGGCTACTTGAATAAAAACCACTGACAGTTGTTGTTGTTGTTGTTCAGTCGTTTAGTCGTGTCCGACTCTCCGTGACCTCATGGACCATAGCACGCCAGGCCTTCCTGTCCTCCACTGTCTCTCGGAGTTTACTCAAATTCATGTTCATTACATCGATGATGCTATCTAACCATCTCATCCTCTGCCGTCTCCTTCTCCTTTTGCCTTCAGTCTTTCCCAGCATCAGGGTCTTTTCCAGTGAGTCCTCTCTTCGCATTAGGTGGCCAAAGTATTTGAGCTTCAGCTTCAGCATCTGTCCTTCCAATGAGCAGTACAAATGGAATAATAAAGCTGCCATGCCTGGGCTGCAGACATCCGAATAGCCTGTAGATGGTGGCAAAGATTTCCAAAAATTCAAATGCCTTGCTGCCAATCTAGCAGTCTTCTGGTGTTGCCGCCCAAATGCAGTAAACCATCAGCATAGTTTCCTTTAATTTTTCAGAAATGTGGACTTGTTAATGTTCAGAACATTCAAGCCTTCATTTCAGGCAAAGAATGAAAGAAGAGTCTCCTGTCCAAGTCTCTGAGCGAAGTGAGCCACTGTTCCTGCACAATTAGAATTGTTAATTGATTTGAAAACACAGAGCTTTGAAGGTAGAAAACCACTGACATTATTTCAGTAGGGAGATGTACTCCTGAGAGGGGGACCGCAGTCCAATTTCTTTCCTTGTTTGTTGAATATATATCTATAAAAACACTGTGAATCATGCAGTAAAAACTGCTGTGCTGATATCATAAATCTGAGATAATAAAAATTTCATTGTTGAAACAATAAAACAGACTTTTATTGTAACACAGAGTATCCTCCTAAACATTGTCCTTTTAGCTTCTTCGAGTTAAATGTATGCACAGTTTTACAGTCTATAAACAGATCTGGAATAAAAGTTAATAAATGTCAAAATTTGCATTTCAAAAAATTCTTGCTGCATTTTAGGGAAGATCAATCTATGAACCTTTCAACATTATGTCAAATGAAATGCTAATTGTACCTTTAGGAATTTCAGAGACAGTGACAAGAAACTAAATGCTCATTTCCTTTGCATCAGCAAGTCGGATATAATTGTATATCTACTCTTGTGAACTTCTAAGGAACAAAAAAAGACAGAAAGAAAAAGAAAAAGAGAAAAAAAATGGCACTGGAAGAAATGTTTTTCTGTTCTCTAAATCAGGAGTGTAAACTCCTTCAACCACCCTTCATTAATGTACATTCAAATAAAGCATGTTAACACACTGACAATGGACAAATCACACAGAGTAACATTTATTCATTTTAGGTTTGTCTAACGAGCTGTGTAGAGTTTCCAAAGTAAAAATATTTGCAACTGGGACCAACTTATTCTTGTCAAGTTCCTACAGTGGCATTGAAAAAGGACTTTTGCTTAGAACTAATATGATCCTGAGATAACAACGCTATATTTTTCACTTTTGAGTGGATACATTCACAGCTTAAAAAAGAAAATGTATCCCTGGTTAATCAGAGATCTTCCATCAATTCTGTTTTCACTTCAGAGCTTCTAACTATATCCAAGAATACCATCATTTGTAGCAATGGCTTTCACAGCTCATACTACATAGTGACTCTGGAAGTCCACAGGATCTCCTCTCAGTTCAAGGCAACCAAGGTGCATTTGCCTAACTGGTGTCCATGATTCGTCCCATGCTTGTACATGTATGATTGCTACAGGAATTCTGTGTGAGTGCAGCTGTGGTGTAAGCTCACCAAGATGTGCACCAGTCATGCTTCTACTTTCACTACTTTGTTTGAGGTCTTCAGAAGTTCTAAATCAGTGTTTCTCAACCTTAGCAACTTTAAGACGTGTGGACTTCAACTCCCAGAATTCCCCAGCCAGCATGGTTGTCTAGGGGATTCTGGGAGTTGAAGTCCACACGTCTTAAAGCTGCTAAGGTTGAGAAACACTGCTCTAAATGGAGTTATTTGAAACGCAGGTAAATAACTGGGGACAGACCAGCATTTCTGGTGAGGGAAATGCAAAAAGAAAGGCAGATTCCATTCCTTCATCGCCAGCATAATACAGGATGAAGCAAACGTGATGCTTGATTATCTGTGATCAAACTGCACATCTGAAGGGGGAAATGATCACTGTGAAGACAATGGAATTAGGACTGGGCCACTGAGAGAGGAAAAATTCTACCCATCATTAAGTTTTCACTCTTGAAATCTCCCCTCCCTTTCTAGCGATAGAAAACAAACTTACTAATTTCATTTCAGACTCTTTAACAGAAGCTACATACCTAGAACGAGGAGCTGGGTGTCACTGTAAAAAGTAAAGTGTGGCAATTGTGCTATCTTTTAGGGAAAACCTCTGATAAAGTTCTCACGCCCAACTTTCCAGGAATATTTCAAGACTTCACAGAACTCAGAATGAAAATCAGCGGGTGTAACTCGTGAGAATTCTTCACGTGCAGCAGCCTTTACATCTTCTCCTAGCCTGAGACTGAAATTCCTTCCAACTTTTTTGGCCTTCCCCCAACTGAAAATTTCAAACATTGAAGGCTAATAAAGACTATTTAAATAAAAGGGACCATTAGTCCTCAGTTTTATATGAGCTTACATGCTTTCACTGTGCAAAGTGTGTTATTAATTTAACATGCCAGATTCATAGGTTTCTGCAATATCAGGTTTGATGTATTCATTATCGGCACTCAGTACATTAATTCACACCCAAGTCCGGTAAATCAAAATTATACCATCTGGCTTCCTGTTCTTAATGATGAATTTGATGTAAGGGTGATTAAGATAGTTAGGCTTTTGAATTTTAATGTAAAAATTAGGGGATTAAAAAGGCATTTAGAAATGACCAATAGTTAGAATAAACTTACTGACAGCATCTAATTTGTGTACTTGCTAGTAAAACTCCATTTTAATTAGCAGCCAGAGACTTTCTGTGCTGGCTTAAAGAGACAGAAGTTTAGTGATTAAGAAGATGAAGCTGTTAAATTGATAAATTGACCTTGAAATACTTGTAAGTGGGGATGACGACTTAGTGGCTGATGTTCCTGTGTCACAATGAACATGCAGATATGGCAACCATGAGAAGGCAGGCCTCTTGTTTTCTTCTGACTCATTGAGGCAAGCTGCTCAAATCAAAGCCTGCAAGACCAACACAAGATTTTCAGGTGGAGCAAAATGTCTTCCAATCCAGATTCTACCAGGGGAAGAAAGGTTTCTGTCCAGGATGAATCAGGGGGAGGAAAAGGAAAAGATTGCACCAGTAGTGTTTTTCAAATACAAAAGTTAGGATTGGCCATGTCTTATAAAAATAAGTGCATGAGCCACATTGGAACCCAGGATTCGGTTCTCTAAAGCAAGTAGCAGTACTGGAGCCGCAAAACTTTTGAATAAAAAACATTTGCCATCATAACTTGCTTGCAGAATTAAGCATGTGTGAGGCTCTGCCACTTCAAAGCACCGGTGGGAGGATCACATACTTGAATGTTCCTTCCCACCCACAAAAGCAACCTGTATTTAAAAAGCTGGCTCACCTAGGAAATGAAAATGTGTTTCTGCTTCACATCAACTTTTCCATGTAGACTGATATTTCTTGTAGAAACTCAGTTATATGTAAGTGCCTGTAGCTTGGTGGGCAATAGCTCAATTGCAGGTTTACCTTCTTAATGAGAATTAAGCTTCAGTCTATCATTGGGGGCCACTGAATCAGGGGGGTTCACCATCTTGACTTTCCTTTAGCAATCCCTTCAAGGACATTCCAATAATCGCCTTGATCCCATCCATCTACCGTATCCATTGCCTTTCCTTTCTTCTGCTTCTCTCAAACTTGCCAGACATAATAATTTTTCCCCCGGTCCATCATCTGCTGCCATCACATGCCCAAAATGTGTGAGTTTCTGCTTGTGGATCACCACCTCAAGGGAACAGTCAGCTTTTATTTGGTCTGGGACTAATTGATTGGTTTTTCTTGCAGTTCATGGAACTCTTAGTCACAGTCTTCCAATCCATAATTCAAAGGCTTCTCTGTCCTTTCTCGGTGACCAGCTTTCACAGTTGTCCATTACCACTAGAAATATACTGCTATAACTATTCTGATCATCGCTGTTGTCATTGAAATGTCTTTATCCTTCATGATCTGGTGTATTTTTTTCATTGCTTTCTTCCTAGAATTCATCTCTTTATTTCCCCGGCATACTGGCCATCTTATTTATTCTTGAGCGCAAGAAAGCAATTCGGCCACCTTCACTTTTTCACCATCACTCTAAGTTCTATAAAGCCTGCAAGCTGACATTACAGTTTTCTTCTTAATATAGAACATCAACCTAGAGATTTTCCATTTCCATTTTTTTAGTTTCATAATAAATTCTTCTATGCCTTTTTTGCTAACAAAGTGGTGTGGCCTGCATATCTCAAATTATTGTTTTAGCTTCCAATTTGGATTCCAGTTGTCACCTGTATTCCAGTCTTGCCATTCGTTATCTCTGTATGAGTTGAAAAGATATAGGGACAATATGCAAGCTTAGCTCCTCCCTTTTCATTTCTGAGACCCTCCGTTCCTCCAGATTCAGCATTTAGAGTAGCTTTTTGTTTAAAAGATTCCTCAGAAGTATAATCAAGTCTCCTGGCATGTCCATTCGCTTCCATATGTCCCACCATCTGGTATGATCTACCCAGTCAGAGCCACTGCTGTAGATAATAAAGCAAGGATAAAGTCTTATATTTGATTGTTGACTCCATTATCCATTCTACCTTAGCTATTTGTTCTCATATCTCCCTGCATTTTCTGAAACTGCTTGTTCATCAGAAATCTCTCTCTCCATCTATTTTTTGTTTTAGTTCTTAAGCAAAACTTGTATGAAGAGTTAGTGTGGTGGTTCATCCCCGGCGCATTCTTTTGCATGTCCCTTCTTCAGTAGAAGGCCACATAGTCTTTCTTCCTCCATGTTTGTTGACATAAAGCTGTTAGCACTTTAACATTCTCTTCTCCTGCAGCTTTAAACAGTTCAATGGGTACTATGCCAGTTGCTTTCCTATTTGACAGCTGGTCTATTGCCTGTCACCCTGACTTTCTAGTGGAATTAGTTCCTGCGTATATTCTTGTCTACTCTTTTTTTCTTCCCTTTCTACAATACACCTTGAAAATGGTTCAGTGCTCAATTTCTATCTTCTTGCAACCTCATTTGTCCATATTGGATCCATTCTGTAATTCATCTTGAGTCGTCATGCCTTATTGTAATTTTCTTATCATTTCTCTGATCTTCTTTCAAAAGCTTTCTCATGTTCTTCTTGTTAGATTCGTCACTGACATTTTTTATTGTGATCTCTATCTTGGAGTAAGTTCAGTGCTCTGGCATCCTGCTTCTTGCCCAAAGCTTTCTGGCTCCTTCTTCCCCTAGTTCTTAGTTGTAGCTGTGGCTCTATTTTGCTGTAACCTTTTTCTTTTATATTTAATGCTTCTTTTATTATTTTATTTTATAATTTCATTTTATTTTTTTAATGTTATTATATTTCATTGTATTTTATTGCATTCTTATGTTATGACCTGTGACAATAAATAACAATAAACTTTACTACTACTACTTCCCCTAGCTATCCTGAGATCTTGCCCTTAAAAGCATTTGGATTTTTTTCTTTTTGAAATATTGAGAATGTTTATTTTGCTTCAGTGTCCACAGTGCTTCTTATCTCTTCTCAAAGTTCCGCAGGTTCTCTTCACATGCTAAGAATACTAGATAAGTTCCTTACCTTGATATTATATTTTGAGTGTATGTTCTCCAAGTCACACCTTGCTGGCATGCTCTCTTTCATTTTCTACATATAACATGTATATTTGACACTAGTTATCCATGGTGTGTCCCACAGTCTGCACCTTGATGTCGATGAAGGTTCTCAGTCATCCAGGTGGAATTGTCAATCATGTCAACTGGATTTCTATTCTTGAATCATGTCAACTGGATTTCTATTTTCTCAGTGGAAATGTTTCGCTCCTTATCCAAGAAGCTTCTTCAGTCTGAGCAAAGTTTGTAAGGGAATCCTTAAATATGTTTCTAGGGTGGCTGTGTGACCTTGCACCTGGGGCTAGGTCATGGTTATTTTGAGATGTTATTTCTAAGTCCCTTTCTCATCTAAAGGAGGATCGTTAAGATTACCCTGCTGCTGTTGAGCTTGCAAAATGGTCTTAATCTTCCTAGGCACAGAAGACAAAGCAGGAAGGGAAAGGTCTTCTGTGCCTAGGAAGATTAAGACCATTTTGCAAGCTCAACAGCAGCAGGGTAATCTTAACGATCCTCCTTTAGATGAGAAAGGGACTTAGAAATAAACATCTCAAAATAACCATGACCTAGCCACAGGTGCAAGGTCACACAGCCACCCTAGAAACATATTTAAGGATTCCCTTACAAACTTTGCTCAGACTGAAGAAGCTTCTTGGATAAGGAGCGAAACGTTTCCACTGAGAAAATAGAAATCCAGTTGACATGATTCTGCAGCTTGAGGTGTCTTGGCTGACTATGTTCTACTTCTCCATCTTCTGTTTCCTATGATGAGCTCTATTGGATTCTTACATTGGCCAACCGGTGGTGTCCATTGTAGAGTGTGTGTTTAAATGGTTTTAAGCAGATATTGAGAGGAAAGAAAAGAATTATCTTTAAAAACTTCATTTATCATTAGTTTTTCTTTAGGAGTTCAAAGTTGCCTTTATAAGGACTCCATCTTTCATGGATGAGAGTGGGTCTCCCCAGTCCTAGTCCAGCACTTTAATCTCTATGCACATTGTACTATCATGCAAGACCTAGATTAATAAAGCTGATGTCCTATCACCCATTAGTAGTTTTAAGTTCTTTCTTGGTGTTGCATCTAACATATCTTGCTACCTGTCATGGAATTTCTCAATGTGTTTCCTCATTGTTTTTGCAGTTAGTGCATATACTTGCCTGGAGTGTGGAAGAAGGACCTTTAAAGCCCTTCATGGCATGGGACCAGGTTACCTAAGGGACCGTCTTATCCCCATTACATCGTCCCGTCCCATCCGGTCATGCAGGGAGGGCATGCTTCGGACCCCATCGGTTAAAGAATTCCATCTAACGGGGTCACGGAAGCGTGACTTCTCTGCAGTAGCTCCTGCTCTGTGAACATTCTCCCCCCGGAGATAAGACAGTCCCCCTCACTCCTGGACTTCCGGAAAAAACTCAAGACTTGGCTCTGCCAGCAGGCCTGGGGCGGGAAGAAGAGTGTACACTCTTGGGGATGGCTAATGCCCTAGGTTGGCCCTTGAATTACCCTTTCCAATGTTTTAAAAAAAGATACTACCATCCTGATTTTAATAATTTATTATATTCTTGAATTGTTTATTTTAATGTTTGTTTAATTTTATTTATATTGTAGTACAATTAATTATGTTTGTCTGTAAATCGCCCAGAGTCCCTCTTGAGGGAGCTGGGCAGTGATAAATTGAATAAATAAATAAAAAATAAATTCTTCTACAGTATAACACGGATATGTTTACTAGTTAGCTACTAATTCTACTAGATATAATTTTGCCATTTTTGGGGATTGCAGTTGAGCACATATTTAGCAATGTCCTTTTTGTGTATCATTGCCACTCTGTTCCTTTCTGTGGACACTAATAATCATCCAAGTTACACCAGCCAATGCCGATCCACTTAACTTCATTTATTCCTAAGACATCCAATTTGCTATGCTTCATTTCTGCTATAACAGTTTCTAGTTTTCCTCGGTTCATGCTTCTCACATTCCATGTTCCAACTGTGTGTGCCCTTGTCAAGCCAGGAACTCCTTTTTCATTACTAGGACCATTAGTAACCAAATTTCTTTGCAGGCTTGGTCTGGCCATGTCATCACCTAAAGATCTACTCATAGAAGTTTGATGCTTTCTCTCAGTAATTGGAGAAGTACCTTCTGACATTTGGGGTGGGGAAGTCTAATCATCCAGCACATGTTTGATTAATGTCCATCTTTTGCACTTGGTAGCATTCCTACAAAGTTCAACAACAAATAAACCAAGTTCGATCTCACAGGAGCTGTATTTGCTCTGAAACACTTTTGCCTTTGGCAACCTCCCTGAGAAAGAAAGCACAACACACACCAGACACACAGGGACAGCAGCATTGTATCACAATTAAGAGCTAACTATTCCATAGCAAAAAGTTTAAAACAGCAGTAAATTATTCCAACCAGGCTGGCACCAGTATCTTTATTATGTCCAAAATGATTTTCAGTTGTCAAACATTTTCTTCACTGATTGAAGGAAATTTGAGCTAACTTTCAGTTCAATACCTATAACTATTTGCTGTTAAAAGGGATAGATAGATAGATAGATAGATAGATAGATAGATAGATAGATAGATAGATAGATGATAGATCCAAACACTACATTTGCACATTGAATTAAACTAAAATGTGATCGGTTTGTTTTGTAGTTACAACATTTTGTGCAAATGCAACTCCTTCTCAACATCTGTTGCTGGACACAGCCACTTTATTCTGCCTAATGAATAATGGAATAATGGAATAATGGCTGGCCATTATTCCTTTCCCCATCACTGATGCACTAAGGAAAACAGCCCTAATTGTTGTTTTCTGCCACAGGGAGGAGACCCACCCCACCATCGTTCACTGCCATGATGGGGGGGGGGGATGGGGGACAACCTATTCAGACAGGAGGCAGGTACAGAAGTGGATTAATGAGTCATATCGTATCTCAGCTGCCCAAATCTGTACAACCAATAGAAAGAAGAAAGAGATATAGAAAACTGATTTCTGCCATCCAGCATTTTGGAACCCCAGATATTTTCTGTCTACTTCCATTCAGCACAAGATGCAATGCTATATAGCAGTCCGGTTGTCAAACCCAGAGCAGTCCCACTCTCTCAGCCCTAGGAAGGAGGCAAAGGCAGTTCCTAAAATCTTGCCAAGGAAATTGCGGGGTAGCCAGCAGTCAAGATTGACTCAAAGACACACACACACACACACACACACACACACACACACAGGTGTTTATGGATTGAGGATGATGCCATCCAAGCCCATTAACACTCTATGAATGTGTGAAAGGGACCTCACCTTCTTACTTGGAACAACCAAAAGACAAACAATTCTCTGTTCCTGAACTGAATGTTAAACATTTGCTCATTATGTGGCCTGTGGTGGTATCTGTGGAAGTAAATGCACCTTAATTTGTCTCTAGCCCTAAAGGACAGCCATCCATGGAGATTCCAGGAATCTCTTTGATCCTCTCCATCCGCCTTATTCATTGTCTTCCCCTTCCTCTATTTCCTGTAACCCTGACAAACATAATCATTTACATGGAGATAGTAACTATAGTAGAGGTAGAAGATGTAGTCTATCAGCAAGCAGCAGTCTCTGGGCAGCCTTGTCTGTACTTGGAAATTCAGCGGTGTTGGGTTCAGTTAGTCCTTGTGTGAGAGACCCTAGAAAATCCCAAGGTTGGGACAAGAAATTGGGAAACTGAGGAAAAAACCCCACACCCACTTCCATATTGTTGTCAAGAAAACCAGATAGACGCATCACCAAAGTCATGGATAGGATCTGGAGGTTAGGCCAGCCCATTGTTGTGATTTTGTGCTGTTGTCCAGATTTGAGTTGGGTTGGCCCTTGGCCATCATTATTTCCTTATTAATTGTTGTTGGTTTTGGTTTCGCTTGGTTTTAATCCTATGTGTGCTACCCAGAGTTGCAGCTGTGAAATGGGCAGCTACATAAATTTATATAATAAATAATAATAAACAAGTAAATCCCCAGGAGCGTAGCTCGACTTAGGAAACTTTATTTCATTCAATGTAGTTTCCGAGCAAGTTATGTGAAGGAAGGTGCATTTAAAACATCTAAGGCTTTTGCAAAGTCCTTTGACATTTGAATCAAACCAATGAGGTCAAAAAACTTGCCTTAATATAAAAATAAGAACCAGGAATGAAAAAACTCTATGTCAATGTTTGGGCCAAATGCTAAATTCTGAACACGCAGTAATATTCCAGTTCTCATTTCTCTTGCGGAATTTACACGTCACTTAGTCAAAGCACACCACCGAGGGGTAACTTAATAACATAAAACAAGAACATTTGTATATATCAATAACATGAAGGATTTTTATTCCTTGGCAAGTCAGGGAATACTTTAAAACCCTTATATTTTAGAGGAAATCGAATCCCGACTAACCTCTACAATTTATGTCATTTTAAATAAGATATATTTGAATAAGTATATTTTCATGCCCAGAAAAGACTGATGTCTTCTTTCATAAGCTCATCCTGTGACACAGTTGAGTAGGTAGGTATATTGATTTTTTTTTCTTTTCTGATGGCAATGAAGTGTAAATGGAAAATATCAGACTTGGCAATCGCTTAAACCATGTGAAAATTTCTGAGTGAAGGCTATTAAAGTCACTTTGTGATCTCCCTTGATGACCAAGGGAGGGAAAACATTTCTACATTTCTTCAGATCCTTTGTGTGACAGCTAAGGAGAATAACATTTTTTCTAATATGCCAGTTTTAGTCTCTGGTTGAGAATAACCTCAGTGCTTTCTTATGTCAGCAGCAGAGAGAAGATGAAAGACTCGGCCTTGTGTAAATGGCTTTGTCTAACCATCAGTCTTTAGCGCTGCGTGGCAGCTATACTATTGACATTAGCTGGTGCACTGGGGGAAATTGAAGGGAGTTAAGTGTGACCTTGACTCAGTTGTTGAAGTAGAAATGAACTCTACTGAGAACATAGAAAAAGAGACAGACACACACAGAGAGAGACCAGTTTCTCCAAATTCATTTCTTTTTTTAATGAGTTTAACAACACCCTTAGGATTAGCAGGAGAGGGAGAAAAAGGGATTTCTTTCATTGCTTTTGTTGTTCTTGTTGTTGTTATCTTTTGAATAATCACCACAGAATGGGAATGCTCTGGATTATCACCTTTATATTGTGTTTTGGGCTCAACTCCTGTAAAATGCAGAGTGTGCATCTATGTCAGTGGACCCACCAGATTGTCCATGCAGCATTTTGCAATTGTATGTTAACCCCCACTCCCCGCTCTCTTCAGTGTGGTTGAAAAATTACAAAAACTGGAAAGCAGCACTTCTAATAACATTGCGTTGTCCATTAGATAACATTGGCATTGCATTCATTCAGCTGCCTGCTGGTAATCATCTGTTTCTGAAATGCAGTAGATGACAAGTAGGGTAATCAAGAGTCTTGGGAACCAACCTAGTTTGTTTGTGTTCCTCTCTTTCTAAAAACATCCTGATATAATCCAACAGAGTGAGAATTGAGTGAACATGACATTGGTTAGCTAGACAGAGGGAACAATGGGCCTTTCTCTCTCTTCTCATTTGAACAAAGCCATCCATGTGTCATCTTTTCTTTATCTTGTGCATTCTAGAACCTTGTGGGTGTTCATCTTGGGATCACTAAATGATGAGACGGTGTATAACGGAACTTGCCATTCACTTTATTTGACTATTGCACTAGCTCTCAAAATACGTTGTAATTTATTGGCTGTGCCTCTAAATGCAATTCAAAGTGAGTTTGTTCTACTTCAGCAATAACCACTACACCTCGTTTGTTCATACACACTAGTCTACTGTTAACACTAACTGTGGAGATAGCCCCAGCTTTGATGGCAGTTATTGATTTAGCAGTTATTAGATCTGTGCAACGATTCAGTTTTGATTAAAGAAAAGTCTTGTGGGGGGGTTGGGGATGTGCAAATGTGGCACCACTCTTCAACTCTTAAAAGTACCTTAGGTCACATGTCACCTGCAGAGGGCTGTAAAAGACAAGGCTACTTTAAAGAGAAGCGAACAGGTGCCGTGTTTGCAATCCCATGCTCTCTGAATTATTTCTGAAGCACTGTGCAGCCATACTGGTTATTGGTTATTTCAAGGGAAAGTAAGAACAAGGTCACAGCTGAGTTTGATCGTCTATACTGCCTATGGAAATGATACCTAGCTTCATAGGGATTCAGATTCTGTCAATGTAACTTTATAATAAAGTAGAAATAGCTCATCTCTTGTGGTTCCCATCTGGTTTACCCCACGAGGCCGACACCAATCTTGCAAGTATGAAAGGACAAATGTCCCACCATCTCCTTTACAACCTGAGAAAGTAGGGAGGATCTCTTCTGAGCCTATTGCCCCACCCACTATCATTATCCAGTTGTGGGCTATGCTGTCTCTTATCTGACTGTTCCCTTGCAGCATCTCTTTGCCCTGTCTCCCAAGGTCTTTCTCAAATACCATTACATGTTGCAACCTTTTCTCACAGGGAAGCTGCTCCAGCCATTTGACCATCTTAGTTGCCCTCCTCTGAGACTTCTCTAGCTCCACTGTCTCCTTTTTAGGTGTGACGACCAGAACTGCACACAATATTCCAGAGGTGGCCACACCATTGATTTACATAAGGGCGTTTTGATATTGGCATCTCTATTTTCAGTGCCATTTCTCATGATCCCTAACATGTTGTCCACATCTTCCTTGAACTGTTAACATTATTCCAAGATTTCTTCCCTCATCAGTCACTGCTAGCTCTGAGCCCATAGCTTGTATGGGTAGTTGGGATTTTTGGTGCCAACGTGCATCCCTTTACACTTACGAACATTGAATGACATCTGCCATTCTGACACCCACTCCACCAATGTGCAGAGATCTGTCTGGAATTCCTCACAGTCCCTTATTGTTTTTACCACTCTGGACAATTTAGTGTCATCAGCAAACTTGGCTGATTCCAGATTATTTATAAATATGTTAAAAAGCATACAGTATATATAGTTTAGACAGGGCCTTCCCTTAGTGAAGCCATGGTGGGTATCCTTGAGCAAGGCCTGTGTCTCCAAAAGTTTGGTAATTTTAATAGCAGTTTCCACTATCTTCCCTGGAAGAGATGTTAAGCTGATAGACCTCTAATTGGCCACCTTCCATTCCTCAAGTACAGAGGCTGAGTGTAGAGACAGGTTGCACATTTCAGTTAGTAGGTCAACAATCTCAGCTTTAAGCTCCTTAATAACCCTTGGGTGGATGCCATCAGGATGTTCAATTTGTCAGTAAGTCCTAACACTTCTTCTCTTGCTACCACTATATGGCTCATCTGTTGTCTTCTTGAGAACAGGAGCTGAGGCTCAGGGATCATCATCATCATCTTTAGGTAAAGGTAAAGGTTCCCCCCACACATTTGTGCAGTCATGTCCGACTCTAGGGGCCGGTGCCGAAGAGCCAGCATTGTCCGAAGGCGCTTCCGCGGTCTTCATCATCATCATCTTTAACTGCCCTTAAAGAAGAAGAACTTATTGGGTCTCATCCTGAGATCTTCTCCCTGTTTCCTCCTGTTCATTTTTCTGTCCAAGGCCTCCTTCCCCCAGCCCACTAATTCCCAAGCCACATGTGACTTCCTTGCTTTTCATGTTATGCCCCAACCAGTTTGCACCAGCTTCAGTCATTTCCCCAATTTTGCTGCAAGCTCTGGGTTACAGATACATTTACAAGGTCTGTTCGTGTTTCTCGAAATATTTGTCTTCCCTTTCAAACCAAGAAAAAGCTCCTTTGCAAACTCTTCAGAGAATTTTCTGTACTTTTTTTCTTCTAATAATTAATCTCTGCCACATCTGTCAGAGAGATTCCACACTAGATACCTTGTGCAAAATTTCCCCATGATTTGATGAAATTAATTATGTTGCTTTTAATTCCCCATGTAATTATCTATTCAATATTAGCCCTTTTACCTTCCAGTAACTTTTGGAGGGAGGGGGACGGAGGAGTGGGGGTAGTAGCATTACTTGTAAGTTTCTCATCAATCCCAGCATCCACCACCTCCCCTTTGTAAATCCTTTGCACTGCAGTCCAGCAATTCTTTAGTATGATAACCATCTTAACATAAATTGCTATTTTCAGAATATGCATTTGTTTGGGGGCTGATAAGAAGCTGAAACACACACACACACACACACACACACACACACACACACACACACACACACTGTAAGCTACAACTTCCGTATTGTGCATAAAGTTCCATATGACCAGGATTCAAGGCATAAGGCTTGGTCTCCAATGGGGGGATTCAGCTACTCTTGTTTCTTCTCAGTTCCATCTTTAGAAACAGTCTCTCTTGCTCCATCTTGGCATTCCTCCAGATGTGTTGGGACTGGAACTCCCAGTATTCCTGTGCAGTTCTGTAGTTGTTTGGGGAAATTATTGTTCAATAAGAAGTTAGCCTGCTTTCCCCTTTCCGCTGAGAAGGAGCAATGGTGAAGATTTACGTGCAACTGACTGAGGAAGGAAAGAAAAACAAAATACCTGGACTCTTCCCTGCTTCTAATTGGCCAAAATTGAACAATGGACACACTGGCAACCAGGATTTGAAGTTCAGCTAGTAAATAAAACCCAGGTTGTTTTTCTGGTGATGTTAATTTCTGCCATAACATCTTGCATATTTTAGGAATACCCAGAAGAGCCAAAAGATGTTCCATTATTACCATATTGTCTTGAGTTTGCCTTTCTTTCTTTGTTCCCTGTTTTTCTGTTCATTTGTACTGCCCCACATCTTCCTCTTCTCTGTCTCTTCCTTTCTCTCCTTAATAACGGTAGAATCCCCTCTAGACATTTCTAACTATTCTTTTAGCAGCTGATAAATCACTGATGATCTCAGGGGCCATTTCCTTTGGTCCCCCGTCTAGGAAATCCTCTTTGCTCCCACTGCAGCTCAACTCTAGGGGTGGGGTAAGAATGCTGCAGGCAAAAGTCACTTTGGAATTATTGCTATTATTTCTGGAATGCAAATGCTATGTCCGTGTCATCTATGACGTGCTCAGATCCACGCCAAAAAAGGCCAGGTACCCACTTTAAATGACCAGCTTGAAACTCTGTTGAGTCTGTTTCCCCTTGAAGTGTACATCTAGTTCAGCCTTGCTGTGCAGAATCTCTTGTGTGTTTTTCCTTCCTGCCAGTAAATGCTTGCTCTATTATATATTATTAGATTTGAGAATAAACTTGTGTGAAATTTTCCATCACACTATATCTGCTGTTTGTGAAACAGCATTAAGGTGAGAGACTTCAAATAGTCTAATGCAACTGACCTTGAAAGAAATTACTCGAGCAATACCAAGGAGACAAACTTTCATCTTCAGGAGTGTACTGTAGAAGATGGAAGCAGTCCTACTATTTATTTATTAAATTTATACTTAATACCATATCTGTTTATATATCACTCGAGGCACTTTATAGCAATACCAAGTATAAAATATAAGAATAAAAACAGTTAGAATCAAGGCAAAGTTGACATCAGCATCACTGAAATCAAAATAAACCAAGAATTAAAAGCTTGGTGCGACAAATGGCATGTGCATGTTTCTTGCCTACATAAGGCCCTAATAACATCCTTTGCTCGCTCTTTATAAAAATGCAATCAATGGTTCTAGAGGCACTTTTGAATATTATACCGCAAAGGGAATATCAACAATTTTGAATGGGCACTTAATGGAGCATCGTTTGTCGAGCAAATCCCAATGTTTAATTGGAAGACCATGCATGGTGCTGAATGACTTTTTACTTTCTTTGGTGATTAAAAAGTGATTAGCATGAATAAGAGAGCCACTGTGGTGTAGTGGTGAAGGCACCAGGCTAGAAAGCAGGAGACTGAGAGTTCTAGTCCCACCTTGGGCACGAAGCCAGCTGGGGGACCTTGGCCCAGTCACTTTCTCTCAGCCCTAGGAAGCGGCAATGGCAAACCACTTCTGAAAAACCTTGCCAAGAAAATTGTAGGGACTTGTCCAGGCAATCTCTGAGAATTAGACATGATTGAACAGGGGGGGAAAAGCATTAATAATTTGAAAATACATCTAACATAAGATGTGCATCTCTTATTCTTCTGTTGTCTCTGACAAATGACTTAGTAACAGCAAACTCAACCCTTGTCCTCCTGAGGTTGCTATATAAGCCACATCTTCCAGAAAATTTTCTTCATTGCGGCCTTTCTTTTTTTTTTATAAGAATTTTATTAGATGTAAAGCAAAGATACTACAAAAAAGAAAAAAACTACAAAAAGAAAAAAGAAAATTTAAAAAGTGTGAAAACACAATAAGAAAAAATTTGTTTAGATTACATAAAGAGGTGACTTCTGACTTTTAACAGCAAGAATATACAGGAATTTCCATAATCAATCCCTTACTCTATATCAAACCAAAATCACATTATTTCTATAAATCATTCCATTAGCACATTATAAAAATCACTAAATCCAATTGCTCCCTCCCCTTATATTAAAAGAAAAGAAAATATATAAACCTCCTAATCAACATACCCCCCCAAAGACAACATTTATTTAATTATTTCCTTCCTACCACTATTCTATACATTTCTGTCCACTATAATAAAGATCAAAGGTGTGTTTTTTTTGGAAATTCTTTTATTTTTATTTAGAACAAAGTTAAAAACTACAAAAAAAGAAAAAACATTACATACAAAAGGAAAAACATTAAAAGTGCAAAAACAAAAAGAAAAAAGTTAGATATAAACAGGTAGCTTCCCACTTTTCACAGCAAGAATATACAGCAATTTCCACAAACAAACAAACTAAGTCAAACCTTAATCACATTATTTCTATAAATCCCTCCAATATATAAATCTCTAATAGACCTGCTCCTTCCCCAATAAAGATCAAACTTAAAAGCATATAAATTGTCTGCTCTTATAATTAATAATACTGCAGTTATAACAATCTTAATCATATTAAACCTAAAACCAAGCATTTATTATTATACCTTACTAATCTTAATCCAAATCATTAAAAAGGAATTAAGTCAAACAAGCCCTAAAAGCAATCCAGATGAACCTTCTTAAACCCTTACCCCACTTCAAAATAAGCCAAAGCATTTACATATCCCCACAGTACACACAGAGCTTTTTTCATAAAAAAATCAAAGAGCCCAACTGCCCCCCTTAAAAACTCCGACTTCTCAGCAGAAATCCTCCCATAGATAACGACCCCTTCCTTCCCATAACATTCCATCAGAAAGACAATTTCACTTATGGTTTGCAATTCGATCTGTCCCTTTAATTTCTTCAACTCGACAATCCGGTCATTGTCCGGCATTTCAACAGAAGCCTCAATCTCGCTGTCAGTAGAAACATTTCTATCGTTGTCAATCTCTTCAATTTCTTCCACGACATCCCCAGCCAGATGACACATTTTAAAGCTGATGTTTTCTACAATGTCCCGAATATCTTGCATAATAACTTGACAAGAGTCAAAAAGAATCTGTTTAAGGTCTGGATGGAAATCTGAGAAAGTCTGCTTGAAATCTTCCATGTCTCACGGAGTAGATTATGGCGCCCCTAGTTACTTGACCAGTGAAAGTGGGAGATAATAGAAAAATTCCAAGACGTGTTTACACAAGAGAAAGTATGATAACAAGCAGCTCCCCGGGGAAAGTAGCAGCAGAAAGCTGAAGATTCAATTCATTGTGGCCTTTCATTCAAACAAACTGCCATAAGCCGCTGGTGGTGGTCATGGCCCAAAACGTATGTATCAGAACCCATGTTGAGGGTAGTTTCAAAAGTACATGTAGATGTACAGCATTATGACTATGTTAGGAGCCAAAGAAGTGAGACCCCATCAACCTGGCCCAGAGTTTACAAGCATCACATCATTGTCGTCACCCCCCTTAATCATTGAGGCATTTTTTAAGCAAAAGGCCCTCCCTTTTGCACACAACAATAACTTGCATTAATCAGGAAGATAGTGTGATGAAGATAGAATTATTTTGAAGAAACCAAAAGGAAGTTAGGAAGGAAGATGCTGAGATTCTTGCACTTTTGTCATTGCCTGATTTTCATAGCAGACTCATGAACCATTGCTACAACAACAACAACAACAACAACAACAACAACAACAACAACAGCTCTAGATTTTTCATCTTGTATTCTTGGTAGATAATGGAGAGTTGGCTTGTTGACACAGATGGGCAGCAGAAGTTTTAGACCATGGACATTTGTAAGGCAAAAGTGACACTACAGTATCATTGCACACATCACGCTTCCTTTATAATTTGGGTCAGGTGTTTCACACGACTGGCCAAAATTACATCCTTCCCATTAATTGCATGATGCATCATCATGCACATGACCACATTGTGCCTCGTATTAGACACCTATTTTTTTTAAAACATCTGAGATAAAAGCATGTTTATTTAACTTGTGTAACACCTGGAATCAGGCTAAATATTTAGCTTCCCGTTCAGTGCTGCATCTCTGCTTCCCTTGTTGCTCCGTGCCTGCAAAGTCATCCTTTGCCCTTGATTTATGGCCTGCTGTTTCTTACTCAGGCCCTACTTCATCTAGTCTGTCACAGTTTAGTTTGTTCATTTACTAAACTTTCAGCATACGCTTGGAAATAAGGTATGGGTTATAGTGGCTATTCTAGGCGCAAAGATTACTGCAGATGCTGACTGCAGCCAGGGAATCAGAAGACGTCTACTTCTTGGGAGGAGAGCAATGGCAAATCTTGATAAAATAGTTAAGAGCAGAGACATCACACTAACAACAAAGGTCCGCATAGTTAAAGCAATGGTATTCCCCGTAGTAACCTATGGCTGCGAGAGCTGGACCATAAGGAAGGCTGAGCGAAGGAAGATAGATGCTTTTGAACTGTGGTGTTGGAGGAAAATTCTGAGCGTGACTTGGACTGCAAGAAGATCAAACCAGTCCATACTCCAGGAAATAAAGCCAGACTGCTCACTTGAGGGAATGATATTAAAGGCAAAACTGAAGTACTTTGGCCACATAATGAGAAGACAGGATACCCTGGAGAAGAAGCTGATGCTAGGGAAAGTGGAAGGCAAAAGGAAGAGGGGCCGACCAAGGGCAAGATGGATGGATGATATTCTGGAGGTGACAGACTCAACCGTGGGGGAGCTGGGGATGGTGACGGCCGACAGGAAGCTCTGGCGTGGGCTGGTCCATGAAGTCACGAAGAGTCGGAAGCGACTGAACGAATAAACAACAAAAAATATATAGTGGCTATATACTGTACCTCAATGCTTTAAACTTTTGGCGTTCTTTGATTTGCACTAAATTACAGAGTGAGGAAATGTGGTTCTTTCTAGATCATTAGGTTTCCAAGCAGATATTAAGCTAGTTGGCTTAACCATAGTGAAAATCCTAGTCACTTCTTGGAATACCTAATGTGGATGGAGCAGACCAGTGTAGAATATTCTGGGTGTTAGCAATAGTAAGGAGAGACCATTTTTAATACTCCTGCATATAATATCAAGAGCTTGTGATGTTCTCCATTATTTGTGTATAGGGGAATGCTGAAGTTTGCAAAAGTAAAATAAATATGGGGGGGGGGGGGGTTGTAGGTTAGAAGGCAATTGTCTCCAAAACAGATCCCTTCTGTGAAGTGAATATATTTTGTAAATATGATATACTGTAAATTTTGGCCTTTATAGCCACTTACGGATCCACTGTTAAAATTTTACCTTTGGAAGACAATCTTACTCGGCTACGAGTGATCGCCAATGATACTGTAAATGACTGACCATTGGAATCAAAACATAAATCTTGTAAGGAATGGAATCGAATATCACGAAAAAGTCATTGCTAATTAATTGGAACATTAGATAGGATTGTAAGAATCTAAGAATCAGGATATAAGTTCAATCAATTGACCAATCAATAGCAGAATAAGATTGTTCCACAGCGCAACATTTCTTGCAGATCCCACCTCTATTGCTAACACTGCTAAATATCACTTCTTTTATGTTGTTCAGTCGTTTAGTCATGTCCGACTCTTCGTGACATCATGGACCACAGCACGCCAGGCCTTCCTGTCCTCCACTGTCTCACGGAGTTTACTCAAATTCATGTTCGTTACATCGGTGATACTATCTAACCATCTCATCCTCTGCCGTCCCCTTCTCCTTTTGCCTTCAGTCTTTCCCAGCATCAGGGTCTTTTCCAGTGAGTCCTCTCTTCGCATCTACTAAAATTTGCTTCACTATCCTTTAGTTCTTCTTCCTCCTTGACATTGGAATACTGTAGCTTATCTCCCAATTGTCTAATTCTGTTCTAGTTTTGGGGTGCAGAATTGAGACGACCTGATTACAAATGGTTAAATTTGATTTATTGTGTACTGGCATTTTTGTGTTCCAAAAGAAAAGGATGAAGAAGAGGATGGGGAGGAAGGAGTGTTGTATCTTGCTCCAGACAATACAAACAGCAAAAACATCTTCAACAACCAGTAATTTGTGGCAATGGAACAGAACTATCCTAGGTCTCTTCTGAGAAGTAGCAAGTACACCTGTGATACTCTGCACTCTGCAGTTTGCAAAGTACTTTTAGAAGACTACCAGATCTCTGAGTTTATCTAACCTCTATGTAAAGCCATTGAAGTGTCATGCACTTATCATATTAAAAATGCTTCATTAAAATTTTAAAGCAGGTGCAGTTGCTCAGTAAGCTAATGGTGTAGTCTGAACGCTGTACTGTGAAATTCTAGGTGCGATCAAAACATCGGAAGGGAATTAGAGAGTAAGGAAGAATGACCTCCGGCCAATAGGGGAACTTGTCATAGGCTGTGGTTGAGCTCCACCTTGAGGAGTTTGGTAGTACTGCACCCTCCTTGATCCACACAAGCTCCAATATCAAACCTCCAGAAAGTGGCGATTTACAGTATATACAATGTTAGGGCTACCAGATAAATCTTGCAAAGATCCAGATGGCCACTTTGTTGTTGTTCAGTCGTTTAGTCGTGTCCGACTCTTCGTGACCTCATGGACCATAGCACGCCAGGCCTTCCTGTCCTCCACTGTCTCCCGGAGTTTACTCAAATTCATGTTTGTTACATCAGTGATGCTATCTAACCATCTCATCCTCTGCCGTCCCCTTCTCCTTTTGCCTTCAGTCTTCCCCAGCATCAGGGTCTTTTCCAGTGAGTCCTCTCTTCGCATTAGGTGGCCAAAGTATTTGAGCTTCAGCTTCAGTATCTGTCCTTCCAATGAGCAGTCAGGGTTGATTTCCTTTAGGATTGACTGATTTGACCTCCTTGCAATCCAAGGGACTCTCAAGAGTCTTCTCCAGCACCACAGCTCAAAAGCGTCAATTCTTCGGCGCTCAGCCTTCCTTATGGTCCAACTCTCACAGCCATACATTACTACTGGGAAAACCATAGCTTTAACTATACGGACCTTTGTCGGCAAGTGGCCGGATGTGAGACCCTGTTTTTCAAGTTGGGTTCCCGAGAGCAGTTGGGAGTGTTGCTGCTGTACCAGCCTCCCTGCTGCGTAGCAACCTCCATGCCTGAGCTGATGGAGGCCGTCTCAGGGCTGGCGGTGGAATTCCCCAGACTTATGGTTCTGGGGGACTTCAAGCTGCCGTCCCTGGGACGTGCCTCGGAGGCAGCTCGGGAGTTCATGGCTACCATGGCAGCCATGGGCCTGGTCCAGATTATTTGGGACCCAACTCGAGACAGTGGCCTCACTCCGGACTTGGTTTTCCTGTCGGAGCAATGGCAAGATGATCTGGGGGGAGAGTTACATCTTTCCCTGCTGTCATGGTTGGATCATGCCCTGGTGGCCCTGAGATTCTCATATGCTGCCCCACTCCGCAGGGAGGCTGGACCTATTCGATTGGTCCGCCCCCGGCGACTAATGGACCCGATAGGGTTTCGGAGGGAGCTGGGGGTTATACCCGAGGATCTACTGCACGGTCCAGCGGAGGTCCTGGCCGCAGCCTGGAACAAGGAAGCGGCCAGGACCTTGGACAGGATCACGCCTATGCGGCCTCTCTTGCCCCATCCGACCCGATATTCCCCGTGGTTCACGAAGGGATTGAGGGTTCTGAAGAGGGTTAAGAGACGTCTAGAGCGCCGCTGGAGGAAGACAAAGACCGAATCCAACCGAACACTAGCTAGAGCCGCGGTTAAGGCCTACCTTGTGGCGGTAAGAGTGGTGAAACGTCAATATTTCTCCGCTCCTATTGCATCCGCAGAATGCCACCCGTCGGCCCTGTTTAGGATTACTCGATCTCTCCTAGGTAAGGTGGGCCCAGTGACCCACCTTCAGGGCCGTGCAGAGGAATCTTCGGAGCATCTGATGGATAAAATCGCTCGGATTCGTTCTAAGCTGGACTCCAAGCGTGGTGCATGGTCTGGGGAGAGGCCAAGGGAACGTCTGTGCCTGGTTATCTGGGAACAGTTTGATCCTGTTGAGCCTAAGGAAGTGGACAGGATCCTCCGGACTGTAAGGGCCACTACGTGTCATCTTGACCCATGCCCTTCCTGGCTAGTGAAAGCAGCCAGGGAAGTGACATGTGGTTGGGTCCATGCGATGGTTGTTACATCCTTCGGAGAGGGAGTGTTTCCGGCTGCTTTCAAGGAAGCGCTGGTGCACCCCCTCCTCAAGAAGCCATCGCTGGACCCTACAGTGTTGGACAATTTTCGTCCCGTCTCCCACCTCTCCTTTTTAGGGAAGGTGGTTGAGAAAGTGGTGGCATTACAGTTCCAGAGGATTCTGGATGATACGGATTATCTAGACCCCTTCCAGTCAGGATTCAGGCCGGGATATGGGGTGGAAACTGCATTGGTCGCACTTACAGATGATCTCTGGCGGGAGCGGGATGGAGGCAGTGCATCCATCCTGGCTCTTCTTGACCTCTCAGCAGCTTTCGATACCATCGACCATGGTATCCTTTTGGGGTGGCTCGGAGAGTTGGGGGTGGGCGGCGTAGTTTTGCGCTGGTTCGCCTCCTTCCTCCGAGACCGGTCCCAATCGGTGGTAATAGGAGATGAGAGGTCCGACCCTCGGCCCCTACTTTGTGGGGTACCGCAGGGTTCGGTTCTCTCCCCTCTCCTATTTAATATCTACATGAAACCACTGGGTGAGATCATCCGCCAACACGGGATGAGGTATCATCAATATGCTGATGATACTCAATTATATATCTCCATCCCGGGTGAGTTAAGTGATGCAGTGGCTGCCCTTTCTCAGTGTCTGAAGGCTGTGGGGGCCTGGATGGGGAACAACAGGCTTCAGCTGAACCCTGGTAAGACAGAGTGGCTGTGGATTGATGGCGCCTCGGGATCCAAGGAGTTGTCATCTTTAGATCTGGACGGGGTAGAACTACCCCATTCAGACTCAGTGCAGAACCTGGGTGTCCTTCTGGACTCATGACTCCTGCTTGAAGAGCAGGTGGCAGTCGTGGCCAGAAGGGCCTTTGTGCAACTTCGAGTTGTACGCCAGCTACGCCCATTCCTGGACCGAGATGCCCTCCGTACAGTCACTCATGCCCTGGTCATCTCCCATATAGACTATTGCAATGCACTCTACATGGGGCTACCCTTGAAATGGTCTTAATCTTCCTAGGCACAGAAGACAAAGCAGGAAGGAAAAGGTCTTCTGTGCCTAGGAAGATTAAGACCATTTCGCAATCTCAACAACAGCAAGGTAATCTTAACGATCCTCCTTTGGATGATAAAGGGACTTAGAAATAAACATCTCAAAATAACCATGACCTAGCCCCAGGTGCAAGGTCACACAGCCACCCTAGAAACATATTTAAGGATTCCCTTACAAACTTTGCTCAGACTGAAGAAGCTTCTTGGATAAGGAGCGAAACGTTTCCACTGAGAAAATAGAAATCCAGTTGACATGATTCAAGCTACAGAAAATTCCACCTGGATGACTGAGAACCTTCATTGACATATCCCCATTCTATTGTTTTCCTCGATTTCTTTGCATTGTTCATTTAAGAAGGCCTTCTTATCTCTCCTTGCTATTCTCTGGAAATCTGCATTCAGTTGGTTATATCTTTCCCTTTCTCCCTTGCCTTTTGCTTCCCTTCTTTCCTCAGCTATTTGTAAAGCCTCATCAGTCAGCCACTTTGCTTTCTTGCATTTCTTTTTCTTTGGGATGGTTTTAGTTGCTGCCTCCTGTACAATGTTACGAACCTCCATCCATAGTTCTTCAGGCACTCTGTCTACCAGATCTAATCCTTTAAATCTATTCCTCACCTCCACTGTATATTCATAAGGGATATGATTTAGGTCATACCTGAGTGGTCTAGTGGTTTTCTCTATGTTCTTCAATTTAAGCCTAAATTTTGCGATAAGAAGCTCATGATCTGAGCCACAGTCAGCTCCGGGTCTTGTTTTTGCTGATTGTATAGAGCTTCTCCATCTTTGGCTGCAAAGTATATAATCAATCTGATTTCGGTATTGACCATCTGGTGATGTCCATGTGTAGAGTCGTCTCTTGTGTTGTTGGAAAAGAGTGTTCGCTATGACCAGCGTGTTCTCTTGACAAAACTCTATTAGCCTTTGCCCTGCTTCATTTTGTACTCCGAGGCCAAACTTGCCTGTTATTCTGGTTATTTTTTACTTCCTACTTTAGCATTCCAGTCCCCTATGATGAAAAGGACATCTTTTTTTGGTGTTAGTTCTAGAAGGTGTTGTAGGTCTTCATAGAACCGGTCAACTTCAGCTTCTTCGGCATCAGTGGTTGGGGCATAGACTTGGATTACTGTGATGTTGAATGGTTTGCCTTGGATTCGAACTGAAAGCATTCTGTCGTTTTTCAGGTTGTACCCCAGTACTGCCTTTCCCACTCTTTTATTGACTATGAGAGCTACTCCATTTCTTCTAAGGGATTCTTGCCCACAGTAGTATATATAATGGTCTCCTGAATTAAATTCGCCCATTCCTGTCCATTTTAGTTCGCTGATTCCCAAGATGTCGATGTTCAATCTTGTCATCTCATGTTTGACCACATCCAGCTTACCTTGATTCATTGATCTTACATTCCAGGTTCCTATGCAATATTGTTCTTTACAGCATCGGACTTTCCTTCCACTTCCAGACACATCCACAACTGAGTGTCCTTTCGGCTTTGGCCCAGCCGTTTCACTCTTTCTGGAGCTACTCGGAATTGCCCTCCGGTCTTCCCCAGTAGCATATTGGACACCTTCCGACCTGAGGGGCTCATCTTCCGGCGTCATATCTTTTAGCCTTTTGATACTGTCCATGGGTTTTCTTGGCAAGGATACTGGAGTGGTTTGCCATTCCCTCCTCCAGTTTTGGACCACGTTTTGTCAGAACTCTCCGTCATGACCTGTCCGTCTTGACTTGACTTCATTGAGTTACGCAAGCCCTTTCGCCACGACAAGGCAGTGATCCATGAAGGGGAGATGGCCACTAGATGGCACCAAAGAGGTTCAGAAACTCTAATACTTTGGTGCCATCTAGTGCTTGTATGGGTTTTTCCTTATGAATATAAGTAGGTATGAGAGGGTGACATGGAGAATATTATGTAATATTTTTCTTTCAAGAAGGTGATATAGATAGATGATTAGATAGATGATAGAGAGATAGAGAGATAGAGAGATAGAGAGATAGAGAGATAGAGAGATAGAGAGATAGAGATAGAGAGATAGAGAGATAGAGAGATAGAGAGATAGAGAGATAGAGAGATAGAGAGATAGAGAGATAGAGAGATAGAGAGATAGAGGGAGGGAACAGAAGAAGACTTAAGAAAGAAGAATCTTCTCTCTCGGCGATCACTCGTAGCCGAGTAAGATTGTCTTCCAGGGGTAAAATCTTAACAGTGGATCTGTAAGTGGCTGTAAAGGCCAATTCTGGATCCGCACAGACTCCCACAATGAGGGCATAGGTTTCCGGGTAGAAGAAGGTCATTATGAGGGTTTGCTTGATGTGCCTTCCTCTTAGCTTGTTTCTCCCTTTCGCCCTGTACTCGTGCTTCTTCATAGTCCGTAGCGCCTTTAATAAAGGCTGACCTCCAATTGAAACGCTCATGAGTTAGGGCTTCCCAGTTCTCAATGCTGATATTACATTTTTTTAAAAAAAATTAAGAAAGAATATTGTTATTAGGACAATGTTCTACCACTGGTCAGTGGAGGAGAAGCATCTATAGTTATGATGAATGATTAGATCTTCCCAAAGGAATTCCTCATTTTTTAGAAAGTTAAAACTTAGTCACTTGAAATGAGTTTATTGCCAGCTCTTAAATTAGCAGTTCACTGTGCACCACCAAGAGGCCCTCAAGATTGAGGTGGTCAGTCAATCAATCAATAAACAAACTTTGATGTAAAGTTTGAATTATCTTTTACTATGCAGATTGAGCCATCATGTAATGAATATTAGCACTGTTTCTGCTACAACAAAAATATTCCCCCCCCAAAAAATAGCTGCTGTATAAATTTCTCCGTTGATTTCCGCATTTTGATTGAATGTCCTCAAATGGGTCGTTTTCATTAAAAAAAAACAAATTGAGTAAAATAATTACATATTACAATGAAACACAATTATAATAAAATTCAGGAGGCAATCTTGAGTTTGGATTTAAAATAACTCTAGTTGCCTCACAAGTTAAATACTTACTTGGGGTGGGTGGGAGGATACAGCTTGCTTATGAAGCCCAAGAGAACCAATCTGACATATTGTTTTATCAGGTGGAAATTTCACAAACTGAAATGCATAATCTCAATTTGTGCAAGGTATATACAGGAAAAGGTCTTTTGTAAAATGATCACTTTTCAAAGATGTTCCTGAAGAATTTTAGACCCAGAGCTTTAAAAATAAACATGGGTATCTTAAGTCCAGGAATATGTATTTAGTACATCTGTAGCTTTGCTGAAAGCTGCGCCTCCTGATGAACTAGGAATTGTCCTATGTTGGGTCAATTGCAATGGCCACATTCAGATATCCCCAGTGCCTGAATGTCAAAATCCTTGGCTTCCAAAAAGTTATGTGGGTAAAGCTGGAAGAATAGTAGGGACATTTCTAGACTCTGAAATTCCCCCAATAGAGGAATGGCTGGTGAAGATGTCAGAACTAGCAGAGGTGGCAAAATTAACTTGTTTGATTAGAGAAAGTTCAACAACTACATTTATCAGTGACCGGAAATCCCTTATGGACTTTTTGCTGAAAAAAGAGAAAAATTAACTTGTGATTTATAGGTTTGAAGATTAGAAAGGGTAGCTTTCGGAAAGAAGGAAATTATGACGTAACCTTAGAGAGAGAGGGTAAAATATAAATGCATTTATAACTGCTGTCAAAAAGATCAGAAGCTGCTTCTTTATAATCTTTTCTTTTTCTTTTCTTTCTGACTTATTCACTATTCTTCCTTATTTTCTTTGTTTCTTTTCTAATATTTTTGTATTGTTTTTATCTTGTTAAAAATCTCTTCAACAAAAGTTATATTTAAAAAAATGAAAAGCAGGCACACTTCTAAAATGTGCATTACAGAAAAGTAGGCTGACCATATTTCCTTCAGACAAAAACGGGACATTTGGGATGGCAAAACGGGACAGGGTCTTATGCCACCATGCCGGCCTCCAAACCCCGCCCCCCAGTCCACGCAATTGGCTCCCACCTGCAAACCCCGCCCCCACCCCACACGATTGGCTCTCGCCTGCAAACCCCGCCCCCATCAGCGTGATTGGCTCGGATTTTAATTTCTCTTTATTTTTAAAGGGTTTTTTTTTCTTCTAGCAGTAAATGGTGCATCAGAGCTGGTGTGTTTGGGGGAGGCCGGAGTACACACACTGTGCACACAGCACCGTCATCAGCCGGGGAACAAGGGGCGGGGATGGAGGGGATGGAGGCCCACCACTGCCCCATCCCCCTCGGGCTTGGCCGAAGGAGGGAGGAGAGTCACTGCTGCTGCCACCGCCGCAGAGCAGGAGAAGCAGGAGGATCCGGCTGTGCTCGGCTGCTTCAACCACACCACTCCGCCCCTTGCTGCCCGCTGAAGCTCCCCAGGGTGGCCGGCTCCTGCTTCTCCTGCTCGGCGGCCCAACAACTCTCCTCCCTCGGCCAAGCCCGATCAGATGCACATACACACATTTTTCTTCTTATATCTCTTTTTTTCCCCCGCCCCCCCTATGTTTGTATTTTTATTTTTATAGTTTATTAATCTCTACTTAATATTATATTCTTTTTGAATATATATAGAAGAAAGAAGAAAAATGTAAATCAAGTATTTACACAATTTTTTGTTAAGAAAACTGGAGGTATTTTAATGAAATGTACGTAAGTATTGTATGGTAAAGATGTATAAGTCAAAAATTGAATTTGAAATAAATACTTAATAAATCAGTAGTATAACATAAGAGAAGAAAAAGAAAATAGTGATAAGGTTAGAAATATATATATAAATAATGTAGTTAGAAAGGGTTAGAGGAAGAAGAAGGGAAGAGGGAAACAGGGAAAATAATTTAAAATAAAGATATGTTATATGAAATATATTAGATAATGAATATTATAAATCAAATGTAAATATGTATACATAAATGTAGTTATTGTTATGTGTAGCAGCAACAACTCTCCTCCCTCGGCCAACCCCGATCAGATGCACACACACACACACACTCACACACTCACAGGACAGACTGCCCTCGGCAGGAGCCGGCCACGCTGAGGGGCTTCAGCCACACCACTCCGCCCCTCGCCACCCGCTGAAGCCTCCCAGCATGGTCAGCTCCTGCCAGGGCAGTCTGTCCTGTGAGTGTGTGTGTGTGTGTATGTGAGAAGCAGGAGCGGCCACCCTGGGGAGCTTCAGCGGGCAGCAAGGGGCGGAGTGGTGTGGCTGAAGCCCCTCAGCGCGGCTGGCTCCTGCCGAGGGCAGTCTGTCCTGTGAGTGTGTGTGTGTGTGTATGTGAGAAGCAGGAGCGGCCACCCTGGGGAGCTTCAGCGGGCAGCAAGGGGCGGAGTGGTGTGGCTGAAGCCCCTCAGCGCGGCTGGCTCCTGCCGAGGGCAGTCTGTCCTGTGAGTGTGTGTGTATGTGTATGTGAGAAGCAGGAGCGGCCACCCTGGGGAGCTTCAGCGGGCAGCAAGGGGCGGAGTGGTGTGGCTGAAGCCCCTCAGCGCGGCTGGCTCCTGCCGAGGGCAGTCTGTCCTGTGAGTGTGTGTGTGTGTGTATGTGAGAAGCAGGAGCGGCCACCCTGGGGAGCTTCAGCGGGCAGCAAGGGGCGGAGTGGTGTGGCTGAAGCCCCTCAGCGCGGCTGGCTCCTGCCAAGGGCAGTCTGTCCTGTGAGTGTGTGTGTATGTGTATGTGAGAAGCAGGAGCGGCCACCCTGGGGAGCTTCAGCGGGCAGCAAGGGGCGGAGTGGTGTGGCTGAAGCAGCCGAGCGCAGCCGGATTCTCCTGCTCAGCGGCCCGCCAACTCTCCTCCCTCGGCCAAGCCCGATCAGATGCGCACACATACACACACACGCACCCCATACGCTCTTTCTCCAGCCTCCCCATGACCAAATGCACCCGGACCTGTTGCAGGGAGGCTGGAGAAAGAGGTTGTGGGGTGCGTGTGTGTGTGTGTGCGCGCGCGATTACGCTGAGCAAGTAATCTGCACACGCACACACACACACACACACACACACACACACGCACCCTCTTTCCACAACCTTCCCCTGGCCTCACCACTGCTGGGCAGACAATCTCAGGATCAGGTAAGGAGGCAGGAACCTGGACTGTGGTGCTGCTTCTGCTGCTGGGATCGCACGTGGCAACTGGGCTTCCAGTTGCCGCGCTGATAGGGCCTCTTCCGGGCTGCCTCCAATGGCAAGTCCGGCTCCAGTCCTCCTTCCTGTCTTCCTGTCCTCCTTCCCGCCGGGTTTAAAAAAGGGACAAAATTGAGATTTTGATCAAAACGACGGGACGGTGGAAAAATGCTAAAATAACGGGACTGTCCCGTTCAAAACGGGACGTATGGTCACCCTACAGAAAAGGCTCTTGACGGTTGGTATTATCAGGCATGCAGGTTAGGGACAGCAGTGCGTCAGGGCTGTTCAAAGCATTCAAGGGAGCTTTAAGGGCCTTCCCAGATCATCTACAGGATGTGAATATCCTGGGAAGACACTCAGAAGAGCAGCCCAGAATTTTCTGGAAGACACGGCTGCTTCAGTGCTTCAAGGTGTCCCATTAGTGTCCCAAGCTAAAAGTGTGTAAAGGTATTGCCTATGGCAGAGCTTTCCAAACTGTGTGTCGCGACATGTTAGTGTGTCGGCTGCCGTGTCTGGGTGTGTCCCTGCCAGGATTCCACGCGGGTCCTAGTGCCTGCCTTGTGCCTCGCTGCCTCCAAACCTGCTGTGATTCCGCGCAGGTCCTGGTGCCTGCCTTGTGCCCTGCTGTAAGAGTGTGTCGCGAAATGATGCATGTCTAAAAAGTGTGTCACCAACATGAAAAGTTTGGAAAGCTCTGGCCTATGGGAAGATGTTACAAAGATCAATAGTTATGAGGATTTTTTTTATTTTTTGCGTTATGAATTGTTACACCTCCACTCAATCGAGAGGGCCAAACCTTTCAAACAGTCTTCGCTTCCAGTTCATCCAAATGCTCAGGTCCCCTATGATTCTATGCCAGGATCAGCCCTGCAGCTTTTTGGTTTTTGTTTTGGCCGCTCTGATCATGGAGAATATCTGAAGGTGGATTTCTACCTCCCTATTTCAAGGGTGAGAATGCTTTCTGAAGGAAGCCCCTCTTTTGTCCATAGAATACGGCTTGTTTATAAAACAAATAACCTACATATTAAAAAAAAATCTAGAATTCAAAGCTATGCAAAATAAAATTAATTAAATGGAAAACTAATTGGGGCATGTTGCCTTTTTTGTTTAAAATGAACTATATTTTAGAGTTTTATTTGTTAGACAGAAGCCCCTGGGCACAGGTGACCTATAAAAGGAAATAACTAAGAGTGTGGGGAACTATTTCTTTTGTGTTTCTTTCTCTATTTTGGGAGAAAATACAGTTGGAAGCATCCAGCATGATGGACTAGAAGGACATGAAGAAGGTTAAAAAAAAAGCCAAGTCTCTTTAATGAAGAATGTGTTTGTTGTATTGTTGCTGTTGTTATTATTTTCCCTGTACAGAATCACTATATAGATCTTTCATCTCTGTACATAACCAACTGTCTCAGATTTCCTTTAGTCTTTCCTGATGGGGTTCCTTGAGGATCTCATGCTAAACTTTTCCTTCTTGAGGTTCTTTTTCTTTCCTTTCTTTCTTCTTGAGGTCATATCCTCCTCTCGAGTCTCAAAAGAGCCGCTGTCTATTTTTCCTTAGCCAAATTCCCATAGCAAATCTACTGGATTCAGAGAGAACAGTCAAGGCCTACATTTTATTTCTCTTTTCTTAGAAATTCAGTTTAAATTTTGCTGCTTGAGTCATTGCCAGTATGAAAACACACACCACCCTCCTTTTTTTTAAAAAAAAAACAACTTGAGTACCTGTTTTTGATGTAAAAATCCATTGTGACATTTTGACAGCTAATGATTAAAAGACTTTTCTAGCATTTTACAAGCAAATAAGAATATTTAACCAGATAAGGAAACACACAGAAATTAAATGTGCTATTGTTGCTGAGTGTTAAAGTAGCTGTCAAAGTTGAAATGATCACAAGCTGAGAACCAAGGTCCACTGAAGGAATTTTTAAAAGAAACGGTTAAGTATTTATGAATGAAGCCTGGACAGTGAACCATGCCTCAGCTCATTATGAGGGCATGGATCACCCAAACGTCATACAAATAAGTATATGGAGATTCAAGTTTCACACTGATGGCTCTCCTGGCATCCACAAAGCTCCCTGACATCTTTGCCATCTGATTGGCAACCGACCCCACCCTGGGCTTCCTTGAACTCTCAGTAACCCTGCCTAGTCTAGTAATTCATTTCCAGGCAGACTTAACCATTTAAATCTCCAGGATGAGAAGGACTCCATGTAGCTGCTCCTTGGTGTGGTATGAAATGAGAATTACTGTTACTTTGAGTTTGCTTATTTTAGTATTTTACTGTAAGTGGGAATGTAAATTGCTTAAAGTTAGTTCACAGCCACAGGGTTTATAAGTCTTCACAAAATCAATCAGTTTACCGATCAGTCAGTCCTAGGGTACTGAAGGATCTAGGTCAGTGTTTCTCAACCTTGGCAGTTTTCGGATGTGTGGACTTCAACTCCCAGAATTCCCCAGCCAGCCACTAAAGTGTAGTTGATCTAACATTGATATCTGGGAGTATTCTGGAGCAGATCATGAAGAGATCTATTTCTAAGTACCTTTTTTGTTGTTTATTCGTTCAGTCGCTTCCGACTCTTCATGACTTCATGGACCAGCCCACGCCAGAGCTTCCTGTCGGCCGTCACCATCCCCAGCTCCCCCACGGTCGAGTCCGTCACCTCCAGAATATCATCCATCCATCTTGCCCTTGGTCGGCCCCTCTTCCTTTTGCCTTCCACTTTTCCTAGCATCAGCTTCTTCTCCAGGGTATCCTGTCTTCGCATTATGTGGCCAAAGTACTTCAGTTTTGCCTTTAATATCACTCCCTCAAGTGAGCAGTCTGGCTTTATTTCCTGGAGTATGGACTGGTTTGATCTCCTTGCAGTCCAAGGCACTCTCAGAATTTTCCTCCAACAAGTACCTTTAGTTATCACTAAACAAAGTGATAACTACCAGAAGCCACCGAACATTCATCAAAACCGAATCTTGTCAGATTAATTTTTTCTTACTTTCTGTTTGGGTACCTTGTGTAATAGATTCTGGGATGCTAAAGCCATGATATACCTTGATGTCAGTACTTAAAGTACTTAAAAACACCTAAGAGTAGTCTATTGGAAACTGACTATGAGCAAAGAGGGTGATGTAGCTGCAAAAACAAAAAGTCAAATGCATCAACAGAATGACTGCTAACTAAATTCTTCCCCATCAGGGAATACAATCATTCCTTTTTATTCCCTTTTGGTCAGACCCCACCTTGAGTTTGGGTTACCCTAACCCTAACCCTTCTATGATTCTCTTATTCTTACCAAGTTCAGTACGTGCATCTAGAGACAGATGCTTCAGGTCCAAAAGGACAAGTAAAAGGACTCCACACTTTAAAAAGTCACGTTCCATTAAAAAACAACAACCCACATCACTCTAGCCAGCCCGGTCTCTCAAGATTTCATGAGATATATTCTAGCCTGCATTCTCCAGTATAGTAGCTGCTTTTTGTTATCTTTTTCACCCCCAGAATTATGCCTTCTCTGCTGTTTCATTTGTAGTAATCAATTTGTTCCAGTGCAAGATGCAATCATTATTTTCAAGAACTGGGTCAGGACTGTCTTTGTAATAAGGAGTCGTTCTGAATTGTTTTATTGGTCCTGAGTACTCACTTGGCATGGAGAATGGTGTTTGCAACTTGACCGTGTCTGCAGATAAGCCAGGGAAACTACTTTGAGCCCTGCACCTTTCTGCTTACTTTTGTACTCTGTGCAAGTGTTAAAATATCAGTTTTTAAAACAGTGTGTTCAGTGGTTATTGAAAGTAATTGTACAGTCTTGAATTAATGTGATTCGTTTTAGGGTATCCTGCAAAAGATAGCCTTCTTCTTCCCCCAATTTATCAGTGGTCAGAAAGTGACCAAAAAATAATGGCCCTCCAGCCAGCTCCACATCCTGAAGTTACGAGGTGTCAAATGCAAGCTCGGTGTCTGAGGAGCTGAGGAAGAAAGGAGAAAGTAAAAAATGGAAAATTAAGCCCCAAGAAAAGCACAGAGTTTTGTTTCGGGCTGCTGTCACAACTGATCCGGGAATTGGGTACCAGATTCTGTTGCCTCCAAAGCAGGCCCAGTGGCTGTGAGCAGAGACAATAGTTCCTCTCTGTCTCTAGGTAACTCTTTTTCTCTTCCTTCTTCTGTTTATGCACCAGGCTAAATCCCACTTTATTTATTGATGCGTTTATTTATTACTTCTGCTTATATACACTCCCCTATTGTATCAACTCAAGGCAGTTTACAAGAATCCAGAAGGAATACAGATAAACAATAATAAAATTCCACCTCCAAGACCTTCGAATAAAAATAACATCTCCATAAAATCAGGGTGAAACCTCAGGGAACGGAAAGAGAAAGGTGATCTGTTTCATTTGCTGGTTGTTGTTAGAATAACCTGTTAAGGCAGCCATTATGAGTAGGGCTGTACGTGACTCAAGGACTGAACTATGAGTAGGGACAAGTGCATGACAAAATCTCAGCTATTCTTCCTTTGAGGGGGCTGGGCTAAATTCCCGTATGGTGAGTAAGCAGTCCTCCTGCTTTGAAAATCAGCTTCTTCGCAGCCTCACAGAGAGGTAGATTGCAACTCTGGTTCCTCCATAATGGAGCCAGAATGTCTCCCCCTTCAGCTGTGAGCACAACCCAGGATTTCTCTTCTGTTGACATCAACAGAAGTTGGAATTTTCTCTGGTGGCAGCTACTGTATGGGTGGCCTTGGGACATACTGTAAGCACTAGCCACACAGGATGTGGAAACGTGGCCAGCACCAAGGAGCAATTAGAGCAAACAAGACTGGACTGAATAAGATCACAATGGCCATTTGGAAAAAACTCAATGATGCACAGGACAGCCTCCAATTTCTCCACAAGTTCTCCACAGCTTACATGTCAGCAGCCATAATTTTGCATTGGAACATCCACATCTAAAAGATTATAGAATCATCAGCAAGAGGTGATTAACCCAGAAGAAAAGGAGGATCTGAAAGATAAGGCAGAGCCCCTCAATGTTGCAGACTTGTTTGGTGGTGAAGCTTCAACTGAAACCGTCCTTCAAATCACCTTTGCCTGAATCTTGATCTTAACAAACATGTTTAATGAACAAAACAATTTATGGCATCCTAGTGGTCTTTCTCTGGGTTGAACGTCAGTGTAGGTAAGGGGTGTCCATATAGCATGAGAATCATCTACTGTAGAGGGAACTTACTGGAGGAAGTCTACTCTTAAATGACAACTATGTTTTTTTGCAACAGAGGAAATACACCACAGGCAGAATCTGGGAAAAGCAGCAGAAATTCAATAAAAGTTTTGCCAAACAACAACAACACAAAGAAAAATGCTGATAAAACGTAAGCACACTTCCACATTCATGAGGGTGAAATATTATAATTCTGATGTCTAGTCTTTCTCTGGAAAGTTAGCTCCTTTTGGAATGTATTAATGAATAATAAAACTGACTTGGTATTTCCCACCGCAGTCAACTTTGCTGTCATGCTATTAATGATTCATAATGACTGTATGCTTAATAGTTTTATGCCAGATAAAAGCAATCCGACATCAGAAAGTAGCCAGTGTCTTTTCCATATGACTGCTCTCCAGATATTTCCAGCAATATTGCTAAACACAATCACTAAACATAAAAATGCAGAACAGGAGAGTTACAATGGGAAAATGGTTTTAAATCATTCAACAACAGAGCTGAAGTCATGTGAAATACTTCACTGCATTTCCTCTGCTGAAGCGGAGAAAGGCCAAGGGGGGTTGGGATGGCCTGAAGATGATGCAGAAAAAAGGGCTAGTTTTATTTTTCCCATTCAAATACCTAGAACAATAAGCCAAGAACTGTGGGGGTTGGAATCTAACCAGTTTAAAATGGGAGCCGACTTACATTATGATTCTCTTTTCAGAGTAATATTTAGCCTACAACCAGGAAAAAACACTCTGATTTCTCAAAACACTGCAAGAGTTTATCAGCCATATTTGTGATTTTTCCTACATTTCTTTGAAGCAAGCCTTTGTAGCTACAGTGTCCTTTCTCGGTGACAATAAACAGTTCCAAAAACTCACCCCAAAGAGGGGGTAAAAGCCGCATTGTGATGCTAACACTTATTAATAGAACAATAGCTCTAGCAACCATCAGATGGGAATCTTGCAAACGGAATTCAATATAAGGTTGCCTTTTAAATGCCACTTTGCGGCAGGTTTTCAGACACTTAAAGCACAACAGGAGGTTAACCCATCTTCAAATATTAAATCAAAACCTGTTTTTAAGTCAGTAATTTTTATGGAAACACACATACACACACACTTTCCATACATCATGTAGTTTCAAGCTGGAGAAAAAAAATTCTACATCCCCAGTTGGTTCTTGGCATATTGTCTGCATCTGCAATAAAGAAAGTTTATCATGGACAGGAACATCTACTCTGGATAGAAATCCATCATTTATTAATCTTCCTCTCCCACATGTTTTGTCTATACCTTTGGTCTGGGGCCCCCCTGTGCTGTCCCCAAATCCCCACAGTCACCAACGCTGGCATCAGCCAGGCTTTCTGCCTGATTTGACTCATTACATTTTAAGAAATAATTTAAAAACGGGGAGCTAGCTTGTTAAAAAAATAAAATGTCACCCTCTGGCACTTCTATTTATAAATGTGTTTGTTTCCAAGAAGGCTACTAGACATGAAATGCCTCACAAGAATTCTGAAAATGATGCAGGCCAGTTTACTTGGCAGTGTCACCTACCTGTAGACATCTAAAGGTAGATGTCAGGACACATTCGGATGAATCAGGACGCTGTAACTAGTGATGTCCCCAGGATAACTATCTCATCAAGAGCCGGGTCCCTGCAAAAGCTAGAAAGGCTACCAACAAGAAGATGAAGAGAAAGATCTTCCAAGTGGGTGCAGGTACCTTCCTCAAAACGGGCTCTGTTGGTGGAAAGTGATGCAGTACAATTTCTGAGGCCTTTTCTTCTTGCTTACCATACCTGCCCAATTTAGTGGGATCACCCCAACTTATGAGATAGGGCTGCCAGGAGGAAAATAAGAGGACATTGGCTTCCATCTGTCCATCTTGCCCAGATTAAGTCTACATCCATTACACTGTATTGTGTTGCCTTTTGATGTGTAGTTTGTGTGTGTGTGTGTGTGTGTGTGTGTGTGTGTGTGTGTGTGTGTGTGTGAATGTGTGCAGGAGGGACTAAAATTAAACAGAGTATTTTGTGTCTCCATAACTCAGGAAAGGTAAATAATCAGATATATACATTTTTAGCTGGGCACCAAGATTTGGGGGCTAAAGCTTCCATACTTTTTGTAGTACCATTGTTTGTGTTTGATAAAGCAACTAATGTTGCTCTTCTCTTCATCTTTGAAGAGATGTATTTGACTGTGGCTCTACGTTTAAGATTTCAGCGTGCATAGACCAATAGTCAAGATCAGTAGTAGTGAGATAGGCATGAAATTTAAACTGAGACCTAAATTCCCCAGCCAGATTCTATCCAGATGGATTGGAACTACCATTTCCTGCATTCCCAGCAAAAATAGCCATGGAATACTAAAAGCTGTTATTCCATCATAACAGAAGTCCCCACATTGGATCCAGGGCCCTTGGCTGAATGGTGTCAATCAGTTTCATTTTTATGAGGAATCCAATGTCTCACGTGAATTCTTACTGCTGTTTTGGCATTCTCAAACAAGATCTTGAGATCTTGCAATGAACGTCCTTAAAAGTCAAGAGAATAAATGATTTCATGAAGGTAATAGAGTGGCTTCTTCAGGGACAATCAACAGCATGGAACGGCATAGAATGGGGTGTGTGTTAAATTGTAACCTAATCTCCCCCCACCCCCATTCCCCAGCATTCAGCCTAATGATCACATGTTGGATTTAACACTTTCATAGAAGTTAAAAAGCACTGAGCACAATGCATGTAGGTTCTGTCCAACCACATATGAAAGACATATGGGACAGGTGATCCTCATGTGCACTGAACATAAATAGTTAGCTTTTTCCTTGTCTTTTTGCATGAGCTGATAAAACAATTAATCAATGTGTGAACTCTGTGTGGGAGGAGGCAAATAGTTAAGCTTTGCACATGAATACATCAAACACAATTCTATGCAGGTAACAGCAAAACACTCTGTGCATTTGGCGCCTAGCAGAATAGACAGAATTACATGCTCAGATAATATGGCCTGATATAAAACAGGTTTCTATGTTCAGGACAGTCGTCCAGAACAGTATCCATAAACTGCTCAATTATGCTGAGTTTCTCTGCAGTATGTTCTAGAATGTATTGTCTGCTCCAAGATTAGATTCAAAGAAAATGAATTTCACAAATGCACATACATAACTTATCACTTGATCATATTACTATGTCTAACATTTTAGGGCAGTATTTCTAGTAACATCCACTAAAATGGTGTCAGGTGAACTAAAAATATCGAAAAACACTTTATACTTGAAACTCTCCGCTGAAGGTGTAACAGACTCTATTAAAAAGCATGTGTTTAAAAGATGCAGAGGTGATGATTGACAAGTTACATTCAGCAGCGTGGTATCAGTTGGAACTAAGTTTAGAGAAATCTATTAATTTTGGTTTTCTTCAGTTTCTCATTTTTCCAGTCTTAAATTTGGTTCAATGCTTTTCTGCATCAGTTTCAGTTATATCTTTTTCTATTAAAAATAGTGCACATGAAAATGTCTGTGCATTGGCCTGGATATTTTCCTGCTTAAGCATGCATGTTCGCATACACCTTTACTTACATAGATGTTTCTTTCCAGACAAATGTAATGCAAAACTGTACATTTTCTTGAATCACCAGAGTCAGGAGGACAACCTTGGACTGGAGAACTGCATCGCTAAATTAAGGGAGGGGAGAGATTCAAAGGGACAGCTGTCCTCTCCTTGGCTTCTTGGTTCGTGTTAGTGTGAGAATTACTTTTTCCAGGGCAGGGGTGCCAGTTCTGTTAACAATTAACTCCGCCCACCACCAGGCCTGAGATGGAGAATGGAAGGGGCCTGTTGAGCATAAAATGCACAAATAGCACTGGATTTAAACTGTGATGGCCCTCTCATGTAGGTGCAGGATGATCAGCTGGGTAAAGTTTCTGATCTAGCTGTGGTCTGTAAGGTTTGGGGAATGCTTCTGCCACACTTGAGGCAGGGTTTGGAACTGAATGACCACATCCCCCATCCCTATTTGACCCTCCGTCACATAATGACTAACAAACATGTGTGAGTTGACCCTTAAGTTTTAATTGTGTGGGTGTGCATGTGGGTGTGTTGTAGAGGAGAATTTCCCCTATGATCACTTTTCCTGTTTAGGAATGCAAGAAATCGCAGCTGCACACAAAAACTTGGCAGGGAGATCTTTTATATTTATTTATTTATTTATTTATTTATTTATTTATTTATTTATTTATTTATAAAATTTATATCACCGCCCATCTCCCTCCACCGGAGGGACTCTCCGGAGGGCGGTAGATATTTAATTTTGCTTGGTTCTCAAGGAGGAGCTTTAACCTAAGATGTGTTCAAGAGACAACAAGAAATACAGAGGACACTGGACAGGAGAAATATCCATACTTCAGCAGCATCTGCTTATAACTTAGGTGTGACGTGTGAGGCAGGGCTTGTTCTATGAGCTGTGTGTGTGTCCTGACATCGAGTGAAGGAAACACGCTGAGACTTGGTGTAAAGGCTCTAGTGTTTTATTGTTCTACTCTGCTAGACAGAATCCAGCTAAACTAAAATGAACTAGTGATGCTCAGAGAAAAGGCCCAAGAAACTAGGGTGGGGCCTTCTTTAGCCTCTTGGGAGGAAAGCAGAGCGATTCAGTACTGCGCATGCGTTTATCCCCCTGGAGGGAGCCCCCTCCTTCTTCACCAGTTATCTCCCTGACAGTGTGTTCCCCAAACATCTAAAAAAGAAAGAAAGAACGTTGCCAGAAGCCTTTTTCCAAGTGTCAGGATTTTTTGCACCAAACGCTGACAATCCAAGCTCCTTTGCTGAAGAAGCTGTCAGAACCTTCGTACAAAGAAAAACAGAAAAAAAAAATAGATCCACGCTAGGGGAAATGTTTTAAGAGCAGCTACAGAGAATTTTGCAAGAGTCTTGGAAAAAAAGATCACCTGGTTAAGCAAAACGTTGTTCAGGGGAGCACTGAAAATCAATCTAGCAATTTGTTGTGTTCTTTGCAAGAAACCAGCTTGCAGGTCTGCCTGTTCCTGGATTTGGAGTCAGATCTCATCAAATTCTGGAAGATCTAATAGTATTTGGTAATCATCAGTTTATTTAGCAAACAAAACAGGGAACAAACACAAAAACAATATAAAAGATAAGAAGGTTGAATAAAAAAAGAAAAAATGTATAATATGCATAAAGCAATACATTCTAGGTAGAAAATTTTAGTTTTATTGTAAACTGCCCAGAGTCGCTCTTCAAGTGAGATGGGCGGTGACAAAATTTGAAATATAAAATTAATAAAATATAAAATGCTGCATCTACCTGCCTTGAAGTAATATTCATTTTAAATGGCATTTAATGGCATAAACTCATGGGAATTGTTAACCATAGTTAATATCAATATTAACCTGAGATGAATAATTTGAAATATTTACCTCTACCAATGAAGAAATCTTCCTAGGAATAATTGTTCCAAGATATTTGAGAGAATTCAAACAACAAGCAAACCTCATTCATTTCCAAAGATATCTCTGCTATAGTCGTACATTTCAGTGAAGAACACTGGTATTTATCAAGAAAACAAAAGTATCATCAGCATATAATAACAAATTATGTTCCTCTCCACTACATTCATACACAAGGTATCTCCCATCAGTGATTCCAGTATCAGATACAGGTCTTCCTTGATGAATTCTATAAGTTCTAGCTTAATGGCTGACAAAATAATTCCATTTGTAATGGCTGTCATGTAACACTGTAATATTAATAGCTGTCATGTTAAAATAATATATTTTAACCTAATACATTAAAAAGAAGGAAATTCATTTTTAGCCCAAATATGCTTCAAACATTTAAGCCGCACCATAATTCTTTTTCTGTATCCAACAAAGCCGCCACTGCAAAATGTCAAATCCTATTTCCAAAATATTAATTAATAATCCAACATTGTCTAGAAGCTTGATGTCTTTTTATGAAACCAGATTGTGCAGGATGAACTATCGAAAACTGTATAGTTTGTAGTTTCTGTGCCAAAGTTTCTGTCAAAATCTTAGCATCCACATTTAGCAGAGAACTCAGGAGATAACCTGCATAATCATGGAAGGAAAAGTTTTACTCACAAAAGCACAATTATATACTTCTAACAATGTAGGAACCAATGAAAGGGATAAGGAGGGCCCAGGGAAGATCCTGAAAGTTGGAACTTACAACCACAGGGATCTGTAAGACTGTCTGCTTAATATTTGTTCTGGGCATATTGGCAAAAAAGATAATCAAAGAAATAAAAAAAAACCCTAAGCATATAGATTAGAGGAACAAGCCTTGTTGAAAGAAAATCAGCATGGATTCTACAAAGTTAAATCCTGCCTCATCAACCTGCTAATTTTTTTAGAGTGTCAACAGCTGCATAGACGGAAGTGACCCCACCAATATTGTATACTTGGATTTTTGGAAGCTTTTTACAACTTTCCCCATCAAAGGCTCTTCATCCAGTCATGAGAAAATTTTATGGACTGATAATTGGTCAAAAACCAAAATAATAGTTTGGTATCATCTGCAGACCTGGCCCTAAAGTCAAGATAATTTATGAACAAGTTAATTAGCAGTAGTGCCAATTTGTATTCTTGATAGACACCATTTCTTACCTGCTGTAAGAAATGTAAGTTGGTATGGTAAGTTCTTACCCACTTACACAAATGGTGTCTATCCAGAATACAGATTGGCACTACTGCTAATTAACTTGTTCATAAATTATCTTGACTTTAGGGCAAGGCCTGCAGATGATACCAAATTATTCCAGGTGCTGAAAACCAATAGTTATGAAGACTTCAGCAGGATCTCTTCAAACTCGGTGAATGATCAACCAGTTGACAAACGTAGCCAACTGAAATAAGTGTCTAGTGATGCACACTAAGAGAAACCTAATCTCACATCCATATTGTGTTGTCTATAACTAACCATGGAAAATATGTTGGGTCGCAACAGATATAAAATTTTCTGTGGAAGTTACACCAGATCTTTCTCAACCAGGTTTATCATATAACAGGTCAGACTTGGCAGATTCTGACGGGCCATCCTCAGTATTTTTAGTTTGTACTTGTCTGATTCTGCACAAACTCCATTATCATTTTGATTTAATAGATTTGCTATTGTAAAGACTGTATAGACTGTTTGTCTATCGATCCACTTATTCAGATATATTATGGTTAGTCTTACATGCAGAATGGGCATCCATCAAATTCTGGGTTTGTACTCTCACTTTCAATGTTTTACTTAAGAAGTTACCATTTTTTCCCTATATAGAGCATTTTACAATGTTCCTTAAATATTTATATCAGTGCTCCGCCACTACCTATATCCTGAGACTGTCAGAAAATAAAAGCAGTGTTCTCGCGCTCAATGTTACAGCTTAGCTGGATTTAACTCATAACTTAATCTAAGTTAAGAATGTTTAAGCAGTGCTCTGATTGCTTTATGAAGTTACGGGTTTCACTTGCAACTAAGTGAACCATTATTTATTGTGCATGCATATTGTGAAGCCCAAATAAAAATTACATTTGCTCTTTTAAAAAGATTGAGCTGAATAGCATTATTCCAGCACTTCGTTGATTGACAAATCCCAATTTACTTGTCAATCACAGCCACCACTGAGGTAGGCAGGAGGTGATCTCTCTTGCAGATGTGTTCTTAAAAATGGATTGCAGATGTACAGTATTTTCAACAAATACTTGATTCTTATTTAATAAAGGTTCCTTTTCTTTTTCTAAAAAGTAGCATATTCTCATTACTACTTCTTGTTCAGTCTATAGGCAAATTCAAACTGGGAAGATTATTTGAAGTGCTGTAAGAATTTCCTAATATGGGAACCAAGCAAAATGTCTTTGTTGACAGTGCTCTGTATTCTGTTCTGTACGAAAGGAAAAGGAAAAAAGAAAAAAGTAATGGATGAGTGAGTGAATGAATGAATGAAAAGATTTTATACTTTGTAAAATGTTTATTATTGTATGACAAGCAATCTATGAGCTCAGAAAGGAAGTTTTCTAGATTGATTAAATTAGTATACAAAATTGATGTGATCATTTGGGGTAACATATAATAGAATTCTAAAGACAAAAACCTAAACACAATTCCCATGACTATATATGCATGTAAAGCAGCAGATATGTGGTCTTTCTCAATCCTTCATATAAGGAAAGGTATGGGTAAGGTATTACATATGAACTGTACATGCTTTGAAAATGTACACAGTAAGACAGTGCAAGTTTTAACAATTATTTGGAATAGATGCCTGGCATCTCTTTAAAACTGCCACATCTTTTTTTTTAGACTTCTGCATGAGCTTGAAAAAAGATGTGGCTGATTTAATGAGACTCATTAAAGATGCAGCTGTTTAATGAGTTGACTCCTTAAAGCAGCCACAACTTTTCTGTGGCTCATACTAAAGCTTGAAAAAAGATGCAGCTGCTTTGAAAAAGTGCTGAAATTGCTTTCTTGCACCTTCTGAAATTTTTTTTTTTTTGACACTTGCAAAACTGTCTTGTATACAACGGCCATCCAAAAATATCGACTTTTTTGGAGCAGCTGTGTTTATTGAAATGTTGTGGCACATGGAATAATTGATTCCTGTACCTTGATTCCAAGGTTGCTTCCTGGTGTCAGCCAATAGCATAAATGGTTCACAGATCAGGCCATGTATGTTGCATTGTCAGCTTCTTGGATATCACTCTATATACAGCATGACTTATGAATTTGACTGCTGGGGTTTAAACATGATAAAAATACATTTCCTCTTATTTGAAGCGGGGTCTAGCCAATTCCTCTTGGACTGAATAAAAATCATTTTCCAATGCTCAAGAAGGACTTCCACCTCCCTTCTGAAGAGCTGCAAGGCATTTATCTTTCTGACTTGTTCTTCATTTCACCTAAACCATTTGGATCAAATATTGTCAAAACAAGCTGATTAGCTGATCATTTTAACCTCACCTCTTGGATGTCTTATACGGAAACTGTTAGCCAGTCAAAATGCAAAATATTAAACAAGGTCACAGTAGTATCTCATCCTACTATAATTCACAGATTACAAAAGGCATTAAAATTCTGATACCCCATTCATAAGGAAAAGATTATAATGAGAATAGAAAATGGCACAACATTAATTCATTTTGTGACAAAAATATAATGAGAATGGGAAATAGTACAAACATAACTCATTCCTGCTACAGCTATAAGATTGTAATGTCATGGTTCATATCACATACTCAGGAAGAAAGGCAGGGCCGTAGAAATGTTACAGGGCGATTCTGGGTGGTTAATTTTGAATTTAGACATCATTACTGCACATACAATGTCATAAACATTTAACTTCTGTATATATATTACAATTCCCAATTTTCTATTTCAGCACGTTTGCAACTTTTTTTTAAGAAGCGTCAATCAACGTTGCCTTTGAAATGCTTCAATTTGAATCATTTGTTTTGCCCTTAATAAAACGGGCAGATTTACCCATACATGTTTGTTACAGTGACACATGAAAACTGATGCGTGTACAGAATATTTTGGCTTGTGGGGATGAGTACAATCTCTTTTATCCAAACGGAACGTGGCAACGGGATCGGACACCTTTTTTGTCCACGCAGAACTTGGCAAGCGACGTTTATGTCTTTAACAGGCTAAGGTTCTTGATGACTTTGGGGGTCTCCAATTGGTATAGAATGCCAGCCCTATTGGGGACTTCCTTGCTCCTTGCGAAAACCATTGGAGCCAGCCGCTGTTTGAGAAAGGAAAGCAGGACCATCTGTTCTAGGACCTGCTTGGCAGTGGGGAGAGTGACAGGGACTTGCTGATCGCTGAAAGAGCCTGGTGCCACTCGGTAATACAAACAGCTTCTCACTGCAATTGAGAAAGGTACAGAGGCAGTTCAGGGGGCGTGGTGGCTCAGCGGGTAAGACGCCAGGCTTGTTGATCGGAAGATTGCAAGTTCGGAGGTTTGAATCCCTAGCCCTGTGTGACAGAGGGATCTCCCACACCAGCCCCAGCTCTTGCCAACCTAGCAATTCAGAAGCATGCAAATGCAAGTAGATGAATAGGTACCACTTCGGTGGGATGGTAACAGCGTTCCGCGTGTGTCATGCTGGCCACATGACTGCGGAAGCGTCTTCGGACAACGCTGGCTCTTCGGCTAAGAAACAGAGATGAGCACCGGCCCCTAGAGTCAGACACGACTGCACAAATGTGCGGGGGGAACCTTTAACTTCAGTTTTCCATTCAGGAAAGGTCAGGTCACTGGGAGGACTGCCATTTTGAGCAGCCCATTTACACTGCAGCCAGCCATTATGAGAATGACTGTATGTAATGTCCGGGAATAACAATAGAGACCTCACTTTCATTTCCACTCCACCTGCCCTTTTTGGTGGAAAAGTGTGTACTGTATGGCTCTTTATACAGTAAGACTGTGGGCAGCAACTGTCTTTTTAAAAGTAATTTGCAATTAATTCAATTAGGCAAATCTCTATCTATCTTGATTAGATATACCTATTAATCCAACTAGGAGGATGGATGGATGGACGGACAGATATTTAATGAACTAATAATGTTATTGCCTCCCCACTCAACAGAATGAAATCAGTTGTAGCAAACATATTCTTCTTGGGATCCAGCACCATCAGCTTGTTAAATAATTTAAACAGTTGGTCTTTAGGTACCTTAATAATATCTAAAATTGGTTTAAGGCATCACTATTGTTATGATCAATTGAAACCATACCATCTAAACACCTGTTTGAAACACAAACATTTAGTAAATATATAGAGTCCATTGGCGTTGGGCAGCTACAATAAATTTGAACAAATACTGTACATAAATAAACATAATTATTTTAAAATTCCCTTCTCTTCAGGGTCTTCCAGCATCCAAGGTGTGCACTTTCCAAAACTATGTTACTTCTTTTAGGGAAAGGCATCCAAGAGCCAAGATGTGGCATCTTCTTAAGTTAATTGTTTTATCTGACGCCAACTTTTAGATTATATTTGTAACTTGTTATTTGGGCCTTTTGCCCATAAATAAATTGATTGAATGTATCCGTTTTGTGATGGGCAGGCTTACAGGATGAGTGCAAGCACATGTTCATTTATCTGGCCACAGCCTTTCCTATTCAAAGATGATAATTGGTACTCTACTTTGTTTATGCAGTGAAGCATTTGCTCCTGACTGGTTGTGTATACTAATTCACCAACTTTCTGAATCTTTAGGGAACAAAGAGGTCAAACTCCTTATTTAAGGAGAAAAAAAGTAAGTATTGTTTAATAATGTAGTAGTATTTATGATAATGGCATCTTATCTCTACTGATCATGCAGGGATCCATGTGAGAGGGGCATTCGTCTTGAACTGCCCAAAGGGGACACATTTTTCAGAGATGCAAATGTTCGTGAAATTCACTCTGTGTTTTGTGTGGATTAAAATTAATCCAGAACTGAGGACATCCATACAAATAAATATCCAAAATCTGCTTGGAAGGCAACTGAAAATGTAATCAATGAAAAACGACCCTTAAAAAATATTGGAGGCTATCTTTGACCTCATAGCTTCCTCCCCCCTCCCTCTCTCGCTCTTGACTTTAAAAGGTGGATCTCTGCTCAGAAAAGCATAATGCCGTTTTTTTCTTATCTAATGATTAATCCATACACATTTCACTGAAAAGCTAGACTCACAGAAAAAGGTTGATAAAATTGCCTACTATTGATTACGTGACTGCTGTTCTGTGGTAGTGAAATCCTCCTTCTGACTGGCATAACATATATTTTAGAGATGTCAACAAGTCCAACTATAATTGTGAAGCAAGGCTTTTTTTAACAGATGCGTGTGCTTTGTGTTATCTACGTTTCCGTAGGAGAACACAAGAAGTTTCAAAACGGGAGAATAATACTTTTCAAAAGCATCACTCTAAAGCTTCTAAAGAACTATACAGTATGTCAGGTTACTTTTACACATCCCTCGTTCACCATTTTAGGCAAACAATGTGCATATGCAAGCTTCCTTGTAGAGTATTTGTGTGTGTGCGTGCTTGTGTGTACACACGCATGTTAACACTTTGTGTGCTTCTCCGCAATGTTTTCAAGATTCAGGGTTATCATCCAGTCCAATATTCATGATCGACAAGAAAAACAATCTGATTGTGTAAAGAAACGTTATTGCACATTATATGTATCATGCACGCAAGAAAGTGTAACAGAGATAGTTGTGCACCTAGTACATATATTTATGCATTAAAATATATAGAGAGAGTGCCTTGAGATTAATAATTGTGGGTTTTTCCCTTTAAAGACAAGAAAAAGAAGACATAACATGGATACCATCAAGATTCTTGATGAAGTGACCAGAGTGCTAAAGCAGAGAACATTGAGAGGACACGAAGTTAAGCAGGATCCTTCGTTACAAGGAGAGAGAGAAAAAAAACTCCCTTCTAAAAACTCTGATATTTGTTTGGAGAATCATGTTCCTGGACTTCTGGGTGGGTTTCTCATTTGAAAAGGTACAAGGTTTTTTAAAATGCAGCCTGTTCCTTCCTCCTGCAGGAATAGGAGGGAGCGATGCACCAAGCCACCTGTCCAGTCCAGGCGTTCTGTCGATGGGCTCAGGGCCTCCATGATCAACTTCTTGCCTGGCTGGTAGTCCTGATCACTGGGCCAGCCCTCCAAAGGGAGATTTTGCATCCAAGACCTTCAGGAAGCTGGAGCATCAAGCTTCAGACCTGGTTGCACATGTTCACCCTTTTCTTGGCTGCTCGGTTGCTTCCCTTGTCTCGAATATAACTCAGCTTTACCTGGAAGAATGTGACCAAAGGACCCCAGGGTCATGTGCAGGATTATTTTTCACAAGAAGGAAGAAGCATTTTTCAATCATGTGGTTATTTCCATGCCAATTGGAAAACAGTTTACGGAAATTGTTGTCTGCTTACATCTGCTACATTTTGGAATGACTTCACCTTAGCAATTGGCCTGATTGTCCCCTGGCTGGGGACCCTCCGATCCTGTGGTCGGTCACACAACCATCAAAGGGGGTATCCTTGCCAGCAACATTTTCAGGGCCTGGGTATCCTATGCAAATTATGCAAAATACAGAGATTGCAGTATTCAGATTTTCAGTTTCAATATTCTTGTGCTCAGTTTGATGAGTTTGATGAGTTTGCAAGATTTTGCCTTTTCCGTTTAATGTTTAAAATGAATATCACTTTCAATTTAATTTAGTTGGGGGATGTTGTGAAAGTGAAGGGCGGTTGGCTCCTGCTCACCGCTCGTAGTGTGTTGCCAGATGGAAACAAGTGAAGGACAAAGGTGGTTGCATTTCTTACTTTCTTGCCCAGCTATCTTTTTATATTTTTTAAAGGAAATCCTTCCAATCAAAACAGTGCCAGCTGCGAGGCTAGTGCAGATTGTAAACCGACAGAGGGCATGTGAGATTGCTAAGAAGGCTGGAAGCACACCTCTCATTGACTTCAGAACATCTCCTTCATCTCTTTCTGATGCTAAATATTCTGGATGTGGATGGAGGGAAGGAGGAAGCGGGGCAGGAGGGGAGGTTATGAACTTTCTCAGGACCTTGGAGAAGGAACTCATGATGAATCCCATGGTCCTGAAAGTCCTCAGTGGAAATCTATCAGGCAAGCAAGCTTTTTCAAATAGAAAAAAAAATCATAGACATCTGGCTGTTTCAAATATAGGGCATGCCATGTTTTGGAAGAAACTGTACTATTTAAATGCCAATGTTTGTGTGGGTCTACTTGCAGACTATTTTTAAATTTCAGAAATGGCTGTCATTTGCACAGGCACCTTTTCTGAGAGTCATGATTGGCAGTGCATGAAGGATATGCCCCTCTCCAAATTAGGTGAGAATGACACGTGCTGCTGTTTGAAATAATAATTTAGACGTCATTAAGAACATCTCCTTATGCTCCTCGCTGAAAGTTTCCATTTTCAGCCATATCTAATCTTCCTCTCAAGGGAGTCACTCAAGGAGCATTTGCAGCCTCCTAGGTGCTGTGGAATAAGAGGATCCCTGCTTCCTCTCCCGCTTGCAGATCCCTTGCCCTTGAAAGAGAGATCCAGTCATCAGTTCTTTGCATTCCTCCCTCCCTCCCTCCCTCTTGCTTGCTTGCTTCCTTAACATTGGATTTTATGGAGGACCGTCATAAAACTGGTAACCAATCCAATTGTAAATTGCTTGATGAATCTTCTTTGAAGACCTGTCAATAATGCTAATCTTCAAATGGTTGGATCCAACACTGGAGAAATGCATTTGTGAAGAGCAGCAATGTCTGTGACTTTGACAAAGGAACTGCTGACTTGCATCACTGTTTGTCTTTTGATGTGAAAGAGCAAATCGATTTATAGAGCTTTTGCTTGCAGATGTAAGATATGATTAGTATGCAGAAAGACCTTCCCACAGTGTCATTTGTTTATTTAGCTGTCTCTGCAGTTAGCCCTGACTGTGTATACTTAATTAACACACACAAAGCGAAAAGAAATAAAGACTAGATCTACGACCACACAATTATTTACTGTTACATTATATGTCACCCTCCCCCAAAACACCACTTATATTTTAAAGGCAATATGTAAAACTATGCATTCAGACAACATTTATAGAATTTAAAGTCAATTAAAGTTGTCCCGCTAGCATGGCACAAGGAAAAACTGTTTTGAAATAAAAATACACAGAAGTCTGACATGCACACATTTTGAACTCAGTGAACCTTTTAAAACTGAGACATAAAACTCATTTTTGGGAGGTTTCAAGTGTCTTCTTGGACGATCATTTTGGAATTCAAAAATGGGTTAACATTTTTCACAGAGAAAGTAAGTTCATTTCAATCCTTTACGTTTCTTTCACTGTTATCTTTCTTGCATTCAGACTTCATTGGCAAGTCCTGAAAGAAGATTTATCAAGCAACTTTCTGTTTGTACATAGAAATTTGAACCCATTGAGTATTTTATTTTTATTACTATTTCTAGTTATTCTCTTCAACGGGAATCTCTCTCTTTTTGCCAGTGTTTGGTGAAAAGGCAGATGACTCTTCTTAAATTAGTAGCATTCAAAAATAACCCTTTCCTCTCTTGCCATCTAGTTTTGTTTTTTATTCAAAAAATTGTTGAGGCTTTATACAAAATGCCCCTTGGATGTTTTCCTGAGGTCAGTAGACGTTGTAAAGCATCCCAGGAGCCCCGAATCATCCTGCGTTTCAAGACCTTTCCTGATCTCTCTTGTGGAAATTTTAGCTGAGAAACATACTAACAAAAAGCAAAGACATTGGAGACCTTCATGTCAATAACAAATGATCAATAGTAGTTGCTGGAAAATTGACATTCGGTCAGCAATTTAGTATATATTCACATAACAGTTTTGCTCTTTCTTGGAAAAGAAAAAAAAAGATCAGAATCAACAAATTTCTCAAAATAAGAAGTAAGGCTAGACAGGATAATGCCTAGACATATTTAGCATGATTATTATTATTTTTTATTTATTTACAAATTTACATGCTAACAAACAGCTTAGTGCTTTCTTGGTATGCGATAAAACCATTAAAAAAAAACCCCAACCTTAATATTTTAATTTCTAACCAAAAGCAAGGAGAGCAAAGGGAGAAAGAGAAAAAAACACAACAAAAGTAAAATTGCACCTCTAATGTTGATCTGTTAATTAGGCCAGACCTTCTATCTCCTGAGAATATCCAATTCCTTGCAAAAATGCAGGCCAGTGATTTGATCTACCCGGGCAACTGCTTCTGTAGGTCATTCATTCATCACATCTATCCTTTCCTTTTTTGTGAAATGGTTCATGGACTGCTAGGAACAAAACAGTGTGACCCTCTTGTCTTTGGACAGTTTTGTTCCAAGAAGTGGAACAAAGAACTCCAAGAATTCTACATTTTTAGAAAACGAAATAGTAAAGGGCTATTGGGATGTGTCCTTGGTTTTCCAGAAAAGAAAAAAAAGAGGGGCGCGATGGCTCAGTGATTAAGATGCCAGGCTTGTCGATCGGAAGGTCGCCGGTTCGAATCCCTAGCCCCGCGTGACGGAGTGAGCTCCCGCACTCGCCCCAGCTCTTGCCAACCTAGCAATTCGAAAGCATGCAAATGCAAGTAGATTAATAGGTACCACTTCGGTGGGAAGGTAACAGTGTTACACATGCATGCCGGCCACATGACCGTGGAAGCGTCTTCGGACAACGCTGGCTCTTCGGCTAACAAACGGAGATGAGCACCGGCGCCTAGAGTCGGACACGACTGTGTGGGGGAACCTTTATCTTACTGGGACGTGTCCTTCGTTTTCCAGAAAAGAAAAAAAGAAGCCAAGAAAGTTAAGCAGAAGTAGAGAACACCCCTTGCCTTTTGAGACTTTGTGACTGGCCATATCCAATGCCAGAAATGCTCTCACAATCCCAGATGTACCAACTGGTCCCCGAAGTAGATTTTGGGCTGTGGAACCCTTTGTCTTTCATGGAAACAGAAATCTAGTTCCATGACAGTTCAGTCAAGCCAAGCTCAGCTCCTGGGTGCCTTTGCTGACGTATTGATATAGTTTGCCTGATATCAACACAGAAAGCGTTTGCCACTGCCTTATTGAAACTTTTTTTGCAATACCTTAAACCAAACACATCTTTTCCCAGTCACAGAAGGCAGCCGTGAGATCCTGGGGGAAAGATACAGCTGCTTTAATGAGCCCCTAGCACAGTGTTTCTCAACCTTGGCAAGTTTAAGATGTGTGGACTTCAACTCCCAGAATTCCCCAGCCAGCCATTCTGGGAGTTGAAGTCCACATATCTTAAACTTGCCATGGTTGAGAAACACTGCGCTAGCAGATGTCTTGTGCTCCAAACACCTGCTTTCGCTTCAAATCCAGACTGCTGCACAGCCATATTGGAGAGGGAAAGAGTTTCTAGAGATTTCTCCTAGGAAAATTGTTCCTCCCCCCTCCAATCAAAGTATAAGTTGCGGATCATCTCCCCCCTCCATTTAGAATTGCTTTCAGATTTGCGATATAACCATTTGGTGCTAACAATAATTGAAAAGCATTTCTTTAAAGGAAAATCTTGACCTTCCTCCTTAGCCTATACTATTGTCTGTTTGGCTTCTAAGGGTATATAATTACATTTTAAATGGGTTTCCAAACATCTTTGTGCAAGTATGATGATCCCATTTAATAAAGCATTGAGAAACAAAATGTATCTGAATAAAATCTTTCTTCTGAGCAATTCAGTCGAAGTGCATCTTCATGGAAGGCAAGAAGGATAAACAAGGTTTTGAACAATGCAACTGCACTTTCAAATGCGCTTTGTTGTTTTCTTTTAATTCACTAAAATTAATCTTATAGATGTAGATGCCAGATTTGCATTAATTAAAACTCCACTGTAGAAGCCAGGCTTAATTGCAATCAAATTTGCTTAATTATGCATGGCGAGAGATTCCCAAATGAGAAAGGTTTTAGTAAAGATTTTTGTTTTTTATACTGACAAAATAAATTGAAATTGTCATTTTTTTGTGTTTTATGTAACACTTGTAAATAATTTGTGGAGCACCTTAAGTCTTCTATGTAAAGCAATGTTATTGCTTAAGTAATTATAACAATCTGCATTTTTCATTGTTAATTGTCGGTGTCAGCCTCATTAATTTTAATTTACAGCCTGTAATGAAATTAAGAAAATTTTATGCTGATCTGCTGAAACTTGTTTCATAGTAAGTTACTTAAGAAAACTAAAGTTTTTGGAAAGAGTAAAATGAAGCGTGCACACTGTTGATCGCAGTATCAAAACGTTGCCTTTTCTTTCCAAATGAAAGGCAGGTACTGTATGTGACAAGGTAATCCAGACATCTCTGCTCTCCTTGGAAATCACTTATCACCCTAAGAGTAACAAAGTAGGACAGCAAAAAGGAAATGTTTGCCCTGCACAGACCTGAATCAGTGTCCCCTGCTATGGTCTAAGGGGTGGGTGGGACCACTGTAAGTTGACAAGAGTGCAAAGGTACAAATGCCGTGAATGACGCCACTTGCATCAGCAGCAGTGATGCAGTGATGTTGTCACTGTTGCTTGTAGCGGACACTCGGTGAACAATAACCAAACTGAGCATGTTGTGGCATGCAGCTGCTGGATCTTTAACTGATCTGGTTTCAGCGTGATGAGAACACCTACAAAGTGTGGTGTCCAGTCACCAAGCTTGGTGTAACTATCGGGTTTTGGAAACCAGCCATGAGAATCATATAAGCCATAGATGTCAATCCTTATTCTACATGTGGAGTGACTGCTTCATATTTTAAGTACCTAACATGATTCCTGTTTAGTTCATAAACCTGTTGGGGGCTCAAACTCTTCATGGCAATTGCATGGTGGGAACTGCAACACTGCAAATATCTGGATCCATGTCATTTCATGGATCCAGATATCTAAACTGTTTAGTGTCATGTGAGAATCAGGACTCTGGCTGGTTTTTTATTCCAGTAATCCAACTCATAAACTAAAAACAAGCCCTAGTTTACAACTTCAGCATGTTGGGAGAGATCCCAGGTTGCACTTAATGACTAAGCTGATAGGGATTGCTTAACTACAGTCATGAACAGAAGAAGCCATGTGAGAATGGGTGACATGCAACAGCGCAGTCATGGCTGAACAAATTGGAAAGAGACCCTTAAGATTCTGGCTTTGATGATTGATGTGTTGGGGTTGAGTGGTATACACTGATGCACTCCTTGTTAATGCTGATTATTTAATTCAGGTTCAAAACCATCCTGCTTCTGTATTTATAATCCTTAGAATCATTTTGTGCAGAATTCTGTATTATACAAGGGGAAGGATGTAGCTATGATCTAATACATGTTGAAGGCCATCTAATCTCCACCATTAGATTGTGAGCATCAGCTGTGAGACTCTGAGGTTATGCAGAAATGTATAGTCGAAGGCTTTCATGGCCGGAATCCGATGGTTGTTGTGGGTTTTCCGGGCTGTGTGGCCGTGTTCTGGCAGTTTTGGTTCCTAACGTTTCACCAGTAGCTGTGGCTGGCATTTTCAGAGGACAGGAGCACAGCTAGAAGATTCTCTCTGTGCCCAAGTGGAGGGTGTGTGTTCCTGCTGGTGTTTATAGCTGCAGAAATGCCTGGGAAACTTTATTACTAAGTTGGTAATAAAAAAAATATCCCTACTTTGACTGAATGTTTTTCTGGGAAACAAAATTTCTTTGAGACATGTTGAGTTTCTGGGAGGAGGACATTTGCTAAACAGGTTCTCTGAAATGTAGAATCAATACATTGATCCTGTAAAAGTTGCTTGGATTTTTGATGTCCAGACTGAGATTTTTCAAGTGCCATAAATCACGGCATCAAACATCATCCATCATTTTGGGAAATGCTCTATGAAGTTACTCAGATTGGCGGTCTTCAAATGCCATATATCAAATAAGAGCTTAGAATCAAATAAAGTAGTTAATAGAGGAGAGCTTGACAAGGACATGTAGTTAGGTCCGAAATAAATTACAGCACTTCCCAGAAAAAGGAAATTAACTTGTCTAGTGCTGATTGTTTACAAGGCATTTCACTGGAGTCTAGAAATCGTGGGTAGTTCCAAAGAAATCATCTGGAGAACAAAATAATGTTTTATATTATTATTACAGCCACATATGTTGCAGCTCTACTGTAGATCCAAATCGGCATTGATTGTAATGACAGCAGAAGACCAGATCCAGCAACAGCACGTTTCCCTCCCTCCAGAGCACTCCAATTTCTGAAAACATTAATAGAATGGTGGAAGAAAGTGAATCTTTGGATATTACTTACTCAGATTTTAGAAAAAGAACCTTAGGAGCCGTCCCTCATAAAAGAAGATTAAAGTCCATAAATTCTTACAGGAGGAAGAAGCAGAATCTTGTCTTGGATTAAACTGGAAGCAGTAAATAGATACAGCATCAAAATAATAGGATGTTAATAGAATGGTGATGAAGGCTGCGATTAAGGGCAAGTTTATGAAGTGAGTCATATGCTGAAGTGGGACCAAAGACTTCATGAATAGGGGGAGTGGGGGAGAGGCAACATCTCACAAGGACGTAAGCTTGCAATAATTGTCATGTCAGCTCTACTGTTATGATTTTGCCTGAAGGACAATCTCAGCAAAACTAGTTGACCTCGGAGACTGTATTGCTCCAGTATTTGGACTATAATCCTAACCCTGGTGAAGATGGTGAAGCCTTTCTTCCCCATGGAAAGCAAATGCATCATTTAATTTCATTTCCTTATCAAATGAAATGAGAGTTGCTGGAATCATGGGTTTGGAAGAGAACATTTAGTGCTTAGGGCAGGAACCCAACGTCAAGGTCTTCATGGAGGCCAGCAGGATTGGGGCCAACCTAACATGGGCATGGGGGAGATCATTCCACAGGGCTGGCGCCACTGCTGAAAAGGTCCATCGCTTGAGTTCCATCAGGACGCGTTTTTCAAAGAGGGAAGCACTGTTTCAGAGCATGCCCACCTGATCAGAGTGAGTGGATGGCCAGATGTTCTAAGGAAGTTAATGGTTAGTGGATCTACATGTTATTTTACATTTATTTATTTATTTATTTATTTATTTATTTATTTATTTTCTATCCCGCCTTAATTATTTTTATAAATAACTCAAGGCGGCAAACATACCTAATACTCCTTCCTCATCCTGTTTTCCCCACAACAACCACCCTGTGAGGTGAGTTGGGCTGAGAGAGAGTGACTGGCCCAAGGTCACCCAGCCGGCTTTCATGCCTAAGGTGGGACTAGAACTCTCAGTCTCCTGGTTTCTAGCCCATTGCCTTAACCACTAGACCAAACTGGCTCTCTTTCTTTACATTACATGTAAAAACCACAAATCCATGTATTTAAAGCTACATGTGGATGAAGTAGATGTTACTTTATAGTAGCTCAGTCTAAATAATTGGGATTGTGGAACCAATTCATGCTATTACCCGAGTGGAAAAAAAATTAAGGATTTTTTTTATTATTAAAATGTAGGGTTTGGGGGTTTTAAAATAGGGCACTAGGGAGAAAATGTTCCTTCCACAGCAGTGCTGGCTGAAACTACAATATACTGCAACACAAACAAACATTATAATCACAAATATCAAGGGAAATTTAGGCTAAAGAGTGATATGGAAAGGAGAAGGAATCTGACTGTGGAAAATTAAATTAATAAAACATTAAAGCCTTAACAAAGAAATCTGCTTTCAATTATGACTAAATTGCTTGCTTAGCTCAAAAGAAACATTTCCAATGTTTGCATTTATGGGTATTCTACCAAAGTGAGAGCATTATAGCGAAATATGCATTGCGAAGGCCAAACACTCCCCAACCCCTGAATGTTTCTAAAAAGCATTTTGTTTATTTAACTACAAGTTTTTTGCTCCCTTTATAGAATTGTGCCTCTCTTGCATCCCTGTAATGTATGCGTTTGTCTTAACTTTTTTGTAAAGTTGGAAATATGCATGAAAATGGTAAGCTCTGTGCATTGGTTCCTTTCCTTTAGGAGCTCAACGTAAGGTGCAAAGGCCCCCTCCAGCTGCCCTTCCTGGGCCCTGCTTCTAGCCCGGGAACGTGCCCCTACACAACCGTCGCTGCAGCATCTCAGAGATACCAGCCATCCATTTCTTTCAGATGGGCGCTACAAAAAGACTTTCTAGCCTTTTGCGGATAAATGCCCTCATTAATCACTCCAGCAACTGGAAAGTCAGGAATATCCACGTGAAAGAACACCTGAGGTGTTAAAATTGGGTTTGCGTTGGCTTGAAGACATGTATTTGATTTAGACAGTTGAAAAGGCTTAACATGAACAATCTGGTGTAAATGTCCACACCTAAACTTTCCTGTCACCTTTGTTGGGAATCCAGTTCCTCAAATGCTCAACCATCTGGCTGAGAATTTTGAGAATTTGTCTCATCGCATCACACCAGGATTAGTTCGAGCAGAGATAGTATACTTGCAGCATCCATGGCTTGGATATTTTAAAAAACCGTACTGAACCAGCAACTTCAGAGCAAACTTCGGTGTGGCATTTAGTGAGATAGCCAGCACTGCCGGCTTCCTCCATGGCACTGATCCTAACATATTTACAATGGAGTAAGCCCACATTAGAGAGCCAGTTTGGTGTAGCGGTTAAGGAACCAGGCTAGAAACCAGGAGACCGTGAGTTCCAGTCCTGCCTTGGGCCCGAAGCCAGCTGGGGGACCTTGGGCCAGTCACTTTCTCTCAACCCTAGGAAGGAGCCAATGGCAAACCAGGAGACTGAGAGCTCTAGTCCCACCTTAGGCAAGAAAACCGGCTGGGTGACCCTGGGCCAGTCACTTTCTCTCAGCCCTAGGAAGGAGGCAATGGCAAACCACTCCCAAATAACCTTGCCAAGAAAATTGTAGGGATTTGTCCAGGCAGTCTCCAAGAATCAGACACGATGGAATGGATTTTTTAAAAAGCCCACATTAGGACCTACTTCCAAAGCAAACTGTGGCAAACAATGAAAGGAACACACTCTCCTTCTTGGTATGATAAAGATACAAGTCCGTTTGCCTTGAATAAGGGTGGCATGAAAAGAAAAAGAAAGCTTTGCCTGTTTGCATTTTAATCTCACTTATATTTTAGTCCCTTGAATGCACAACTCCCCTCCCTGTCCATTTTGGTTTGTTAGCTTGCACCGTCCCACACAAAACTGTGGGGTCTTCCTCAGCTGATGATTGCTGCAATGTAGCCCAAGGCAGGTGCTGATATTGTTAATCCCAGAACATGGTGCAGAAACAGTTCTTACTCCAGAGCTTTCCAAACTGTGTGTCGCAACACGTTAGTGTGTCGGCTGCAGTGTTTGGGTGTGTCGCGGCTGCTGCTGCCTCCGAGCCCTGCCAGGATTCCGCGCAGGTCCTAGTGCCTGCCTTGTGCCCTGCTGCCTCCAAACCTGCCCTGCCAGGATTCCACACAGGTCCTAGTGCCTGCCTTGTGCCCTGCTGCCTCCAAACCTGCCCTGCCAGGATTCCACGCAGGTCCTAGTGCCTGCCTTGTGCCTTGCTGCCTCCAAACCTGCCCTGCCAGGATTCCGCGCAGGTCCTAGTGCCTGCCTTGTGCCTTGCTGCCTCCAAACCTGCCCTGCCAGGATTCCGCGCAGGTCCTAGTGCCTGCCTTGTGCCTTGCTGCCTCCAAACCTGCTGTGATTCCGCGCAGGTCCTAGTGCCTGCCTTGTGCCCTGCTGCCTCCAAACCTGCCCTGCCAGGATTCTGCGCAGGTCCTAGTGCCTGCCTTGTGCCTTGCTGCCTCCAAACTTGCTGTGATTCCGCGCAGGTCCTAGTGCCTGCCTTGTGCCCTGCTGTAAGAGTGTGTTGCGAAATGATGCATGTCTAAAAAGTGTGTCACCAACATGAAAAGTTTGGAAAGCTCTGTCTTACTCCATTGAGCCTCTCATTCAGCATAATGTCCTGTCTGTCATGGGTGTTTCTGGGGTGTGGGTATGGGTCAAAATCAACAAGATGATGGGCTCAGTGTCACGATTGAAGCCCCACCTCATCACAAAAAGGACTGGGCTTGGATTGTGATGCTGCACCTGCCATCTTGCAGATTCTGACCCTTCCTGTAGATACTGTTTCTCTCTCACAGGCAGAACCTCTCTTACAACCTACACTCAATTGGGGGTCATCTATTTATTGATTTTCCTTTAAAGCATGATCACACATCCCTCCTCCGTTTCTGCCCAGGGTGTTGCTTTTAAATCCCATTGACAAAACAAAGTGTTAATTTTAAAGGAATTTGTATCTTTGGTTCACTTTTAATCTTCCGGCAAACACAAAGACATTATTTTTGTCCTGCAAAAAGGTCTGGGGACCTCTGACAACGGCCACGACAGCTGTACTAATCAAAAAAGCAAACGAGGCCACCGTGGATGCTTCTCTGACCATAGAATCAATTTTCCACTCAGTGCATTGTTCATTCGTGGAGACTTTAATGCTAGAATTGATTTTAACAGCCATTACAGAAATATTTAAGCCAAAGGGCTTGCAATCTTTATTTATTTATTTGTTTGTTTATTTTAGCATGACCAACTGAAAAAGTGTATGGATATGTGGATAAATCAATATGTATGATTCACATCTATTTGAAAAAATGTCTGAGAATCATGGCCCACTCATATAGCTGAGCATTAACGGTCCAGCAGCTATCAGTTTGCAGATAAAGGGAATAGATACTGGTTGTAAAGTGGTCTTTCAAATGTTATAAAATATACCCCAACTCAGGTAAAGAAATCATAGAAGAAATCATTAAAGCCTTCTATGAAAAAAAAAGCTTCGGTATGAAAAAAAAGATAATCTTCGATGTCAAACTCAAAATTACTCTGGGCACTCTTGCATGTTAATAAAGAGATACTGGACACTTGTGACGAAGCAAGCAGAATTTGGCCCACCAGTCTATACAATGGGGGAAGCTTAACAGCATCTCCAGTGTCCCCAGTTTGGGTGAAGCAAAACTATAGTGGATAGGGAATTCCCCCCAACAAACCACTCCATGGCAGCATCGTGATGACTTCAAGTGGCCTCCCAAGATGGAGATGGGGAACCTCAACCCTGGGGATTGTTCATTGCCTACAGCTCTTTATTACCATCTCATGGATCTCCAGCCATTGGCCAGGCCCAAGATAATTTTTTGCCTCTTCTGTGTACTGAAGCAAACAGGGGTGGTGGGTGACACTTTCAACTACATTGGAGATGAAAGAGCATCTGAGATAGGCTGACCATATTTCCTTGAGACAAAAACGGGACATTTGGATGGTAAAACGGGACGGGGTCTTATGTAACTTTCCGTATTCATGAAAAAGACAGGGGTCCCCGCCCCCCGGTCCACGCGATTAGCTCCTGCCTGCAAACCCCGCCCCCCAGTCCGTGCAATTGGCTCCCGCCTGCAAACCCCACTCCCGGTCCCTCCTTTGCCACGTGCTGATAGGCAGGAGGGCTTCCTCTTCCGGGCTGCCTCCAATCGGCAGCTCCGTCTCGGATACTCTTTCTGTGCCATTCCCGCCAGGTTTAAAAAATGGGACATAATTGAGATTTTTATCAAAACGACTGGACAGTTGAAAAATGCTAAAAAAATGGGACTTCCCATTCAAAACAGGACATATGGTCAGCCTAGTCTGAGAGTATAGCTAAGGAAGGCATGGCCTCCTGAGATTCTGGAGGATACAGGAAATGACATCAAAGGAAGGGGTGGAACTGTGGCCTCAGGGGACAATTCCCACACTGAACCCCTTTCCTGAGCCACAAAGACTGGTCAAAACCAGTGCCATGTCAAAATGACTGAATTTCAGTACATTTTATTGTGTAATGTTCTTGTACTTTGGAGAGGTAGAAGGGCGGCAATAGAAGCAGTTTGCCCCTCCCCACAACTCTTAATCTTGCTAAAAAATGAGGAAGGGGAAAATAGCTCTGTATCTTGGGGGGGGTGGCGCAAAGGGGTGCTGAGGAGTGCATTTGACCTATGAGAAATCTATTAAAGAGAAACCAAGATTCAGAATAGATAAATGAACATCTGTAAAGACTTCCAGCACCTTGTTACTGCTTTTATCTCTCAACATCTGCTGTCTATGAGACCTGTGCGCTCTGGCTGGCTTCCCGTGAGTCTCTTACCCAAGATTAACTTAATTCATTAATTAATTATTCCAGTTCTCAGGGCTTACCCCCTGAACTGAGTCCATGTAAGATGCTAGGCTAAAATGTGGTTGGTTCACTCAGGTCCAGTGGGCTTGTGAACACAGCCTGGGGTCTGAGATCCTCAAGAATGGCCAGGAGGTGAATGTCCTAACAGGAACCCCACAACAAAGAAAATATAAGAAATCATCAGTGCTGTTCCCTTTTTTGTAGTAGATAGCAGGCTTCCTCCTGCTCAGCAGTGGAATTTCAAGTGGGCGTCTTAACTTCCTTAAACTAAAAGTTGGTAGAGAGGAGAAACGAGGAAGGGGTTGTTTGCGCTGAAACCCAACAGTCCACTTTGCTGCGGTTTTGATCCCCAGCCTGAAAATCTCTGCCAAACCAAAACATGTAACTTGACACAATTGTGCTCTGAGCTTCTAGGCTTCGTTTGCTGCTACTTGCAGGGGAAGACCTTTATAATTAAAATCTGTAAACCCAGGAGGCCTCTTTTTTTATTATTCTGAAGAAATTAATACTCTTAAGGAGTGCTGCTGGGATCATAGTGTGTTGGAAGCTATTTATTACCTATTCCCTTTGGGAAATCCCCTCAATAATTATAAATATAAAATTACTTATAATGAATAAATGTTTAATAGCCATTTAGTTGGCCCTCTGAATTATTCTGTAGGGTCTCCCATCTCTTCTAGTCTGACCTCATCTTTAAGAGAAGCCTGCAAGACAGGCCAGAATGCAGAGATATAAAGCAGGAGATGCTTCAACTCTACATGATTTTGGAAATCTTATAAATGACGGTGCCAAGGTCCTGATCGCTAATAACTGTGGAATCATTATTGAGGCTATAAAGCCACTCCTTCTTCAGGGCAGAAATGTGAAATTAAATCATCCCTGATGGATCTCTGCTCAGCTTCTGCTTGAGTACTTCTAGTTATGAGAACCATCCACTTCCCTCAATAGTGGCTTCTGCTGTCAAAATGTTCTCATGATTGGGCAATTGTTACTAATATTCAACCCCAGATTTGTCTTCCCAGAATGCTCTATGAACAGCTCTTGGCCTTCTTCCGTGTGACATCTCTTCAGAGACTTAAGGACTGTTATTGTTCTCAGGTCTCCCAATTTCTTCTTGCATGACTTAGGTGTGAAGGCTAGTTTTCAGCCAGATGAAAGTCTAGTAGATGTTTCCAACAGGTGCAGATTACCTTCCATCATAAAAGAGACAAGTCTCTTCCTCTTTTCTTTGAATTTGCCTAAATATATACAGAGAGAGAGAGAGAGAGAGAGAGAGAGAGAGAGATTACTTACTTGAAAGTAGAGTCCTCGCTGGAATTCTTCTGCTGATACTTTAACTTCCTCAATCAATTTTATTAATCAGAGTTCTGAGAAACTTATTTTTGGGATTAACCAAGAACAGAAAACCCAGAGATTCGTTTCCAATATCTTGATAATCTTCAATGCCCTTCTTCTGAATTTATTCCACTTGATTTTAATCTTTCTTAAAGTGTGGTATCCAGAACTAGACTAAGGACTTGAGATGGGGTCTGACCAATGCTGAATAAAGTGGAAAGAATATTTCCCATGGTTTGGAAATATACTTCTACTGATGTATCACAAATTATCTCTGCCTTTTACTTCTGTAACCACATTGTACTGCTTATTCATATTCATTTTGTGATCCCCAGATGTAATACTCTTTTCACAAGTGATATTACCAAGCCAGTATTTCACATCCCATACCTGAGCATTTTCCTAACAAAAGAACTTTGCAATTGCCTGTGTTAAATTTAATGATTTTCAACACACTTCTTTAGTCTACCAAAATGATTTTTCCACCCAACTTCTGAGATTCCAGCCAAGCAATCTACGTTGGGGTCGTCTGAAAGCTGATAAGCATTTCCTCTACCTCCTCACTGAAGGCATTGCATGCATGTTGGAATACTGGATCCAGGAGTGAATCAAATGGAAACCCACCAAAAACGTCCTTTATGAATTGAAATGTAGGTCCATGGACTTCAGGCCCTCCTTAACTGGCTTCGTAAACAGAATGTCACACGTTCTTTGCCAAATGCTTTGCAGAGGTCAAGAAATGTTATGTCCTCTTAGAATATGGTGGATAGTCTGCTTAGGGAACATAAAACACTGAGAGTACACGCAGACCAAGACCTTCTGGGTCAACATGGGGAAGTTGTTACTGGAGGAGTTAGGGCGGGAACATCCATCCCCTGTCACCTTCTAAGGGAGGTGAACAGTGACATGGGTTAGAAGTATCTTGTACACCCAATTCTGCCTGAAGTGGTGTAAACTCAACAATTAGTCTCCTATTGGCTTTTAGAGCTGTAAAAGATACTACATGGATAGTGTACTAATATCAAATGCAAATCTGATCATGTAGCAGCAGATTTACAGGGTTGCAAATTTAGCTTACTTCTGGCTTTTTTGCTTTATCCCTTTTATTTCTAACATTTCAGGTCTTAGAAGGAGAAGTTGTGAAATAAGGCCCCAGGAAGAAGCGTAATTCAGTCGCTGGCCTGCTGGATGTGATGAGAGCATAATTCACAGGTGATAGATAACAGAAGGTAATTTTATGGTTACTAAGAATGAGTTTGCATTTGTTGGGATAGTTGCTATATAAATTTATAGATCTATTTGGTATGTACAGCATTTTAAATTTTAGTGGCAGTACATGAAATGGTGGTGGAACAACACATCTCTAGCAGGCACTGAGAGCCTTTTAGGAGCCAGTTACAAAATGTTCTGTAATTCAGCATGAAATAGGTTCAGCCTGTTCTCACAGGCTAATTATAAATCATGCTCCTAGGAAAGAAAGGTGTTATTAAGTGTGGGGTGTCTGTGTGTGTGTGACATTGTGTGTGACATTGTGTGTGGTAAGGGATATGTTTTCTCTTGCCCTTTAATTGTTTGGGTCAGGCAAAATGGTTGAGAAAGGTAATGTTTCCCCTTTCTAGTCCAAAATTATTGGGTGTCTTTTTTTACACGTATTACACTTACAGTAAATTCTTGTTCAGGAGTTTAAAGCATTGTTTGAAGTTGGCTGACAAGCCATCGTGTCCTCCAGTTTTCTCGGTGAACTTTGATGCCGTGAGGGCATGGGAAGAGGATGAAGTAGAATTTGGGAACCAGAAACAGTAGTCAAAACACAACAAGGTTGTGGTAAAAATAAACATTGATCTCAAGGGATCAATGCTGGAATGAAATAAAATGAAAGATTCCATTTTATTATTAACTACCAGACACCTATCCATATGGAACTGGCGGGTGGTTGAAGCCAAGATGTGTCGCCTTTTACTAGTTTCGAATGGAGTTAGGACATCAGCTTATTTCTGGTTTCTGCAACTAATCTTGACGTTAGGGCAGGCCCGTCTTTTCTTTTGGATGAGATCTGGTCTCCTGGCCAAAGGTATAGTATATGTTTCTTCAGCTATGCAGTCTAGGATTTTATTATGGAGAGCTAATATGGTGCAGGGGGTGACTAACTAGGAATTCTAGCTAGTTGGGGAATCCAGCTAGATGGTGGAGATTGAGGTTCAAGTCCCTAATCAGCCATGGAAGGTTTCTAATTGATCCTGGGTCATCTTATTGTAGGAATGAAGTTGAAAGAGGGAACACAATGTATAGTATGTTGCTTTGAGCTCCAGGATATAAATCTGAGAAAAAGACAAATTAACCCTTATTGCTATAAGTTGCGTGAAATATTTATTGCTGAACATGTTGGCAACTGAGAACTGAAGTATTGTAGTAGCCGGTTTTGGCTAGGATTTGGGCGCTTGGCAACCGGTTTGCATTTATGACCATCGCAGCAACCCATGGTCTCGTGATTGCCATTTTCGACCTTCCTGGCTGGCTTCTGACAAGCAAAATCAATGGGGAACCACATGTTTCACTTAACAACCACTTGGTTTGCTTAATGACCGCTGCAAAATAGGTCATAAAATTGGTCAGATTCACTTAATGACCACTTCGCTTAGCATCCAAAATTCCGGTCCTGATTGTGGTCGTTAAGTGAGGACTACCTGTAGTTCCACCTCTTCCTGGAGGTAACTTATGAAGGGGACTGAATAGTGAGTATCTGGGGCACATGAGATGCTTCCTCCTTTATTCATAAACCTGTCCTAAATGCTCAGATCTGTTGAGAGAGACTTCAACTAAGGTCAAGTGACTTGATGGGGTAAAAAACCCACAGCAAAGCAGGAAACGGCTTCATTCTCCACACACAGAATTTCACCCTCTGCTTCCCTCCAGCGTTTAATCAACCGGGAGCGCCTTTTATTGCTCTGAATACCTCAGTGGTAACAGCACTATAGCTTAATTACATTGTTTCATTGTTGTGTTATTTCCACTGACATCTCACTCTTTAACTCCGTGTACTATTAAGGAGAGAAGTTGTTTTTAACGTCACGAGAATAGGATATTAAATGGACCCAGTTCCAATCAATAATACAGGTTTATCCTCCCCAGGGCTGGATGTTCACTAAATATTTTCACTTTGCTGCTTTTCTGCTTTGTTGACAAGTTGACCACCCCCTCCCCTCACTGCAAAATGAGTAGAGATTTATGGGTGACGTATACATGGGTGGGAGTGGAAACGCAACATTTAGAGTATCAACAAGAACAACAATGGCCAGTTAAATCTTCTACTTACAAAAAGAGAGAAAGCAGTAACACCAAAGGACTATGTGTCAATGGCCAGGTCTGGTGTAATAAGCAGTAGTAAATGTATTTCTTAGAGCTGTGCATGCTTCAAAACGGACTTGGCAGAAATGCTCTCGACTTCACAGGAGCTCACAAGCAGCTCAACTCCTTTCCAACATCCAGAAGACATACCCAGAGAACTTCTGATCATGGGAAGGTGAGAGCGAATACATCCAAAAGAGCTTGTAATTAAGCCATTGAAACAATTGTGCCAAGTATCTGCTTTGGGTTGTTTGGCGTAACGTATCCACAACCATATTCAGAAGTTGCTATAAGGCCTCCGTGAAGATGGCCAGATGGAAGGGTAAGAAGATGGAAGGTAAGGGTAAGAAGGGTAAGAAGATGGAAGGGGCGTGGTGGCTCAGCGGGTAAGACGCCAGGCTTGTCGATCGGAAGATCGCAAGTTCGGAGGTTCGAATCCCTAGCCCTGCGTGCGGAGTGAGCTCCCGCACTAGCTCCAGCTCTTGCCAACCTAGCAATTCGAAAGCATGCAAATGCAAGTAGATGAATAGGTACCACTTCGATGGGTAGGTAACAGCATTCCATGCGCGTCATGTGGCCACATGACTGTGGAAGCGTCTTCGGACAACGCTGGCTCTTCGGCTAAGAAACGGAGATGAGCACCGGCCCCTAGAGTCGGACACGACTGCACAAATGTGCGGGGGGAACCTTTACCTTTTTTACCTCCATGAAGAAGAACTCTGAGAGACTGGCCAAAGGTCTTTCTGTTCCAGCATTCAGCTGTTACAGTCAGCAACCGGACCCATCCAGGACACCAATCAACAGAAGATAGTGGGCCCTTCTCTTCGTAGTCTCATCCCTGCTTTTAAACAGCCCCCAAATGACGTGTTTGAAAGCGGCATTAAACAAAAGATTTAGTGAACAACAAGAAAGCAGAGGTAACTCTCGTCCTAAACCCAAGCATACCTCAGCCAACCAGTGAACAGCTTTAGGCCATTCTCCTTCTGAAGCCGTTTGCTGGCACAGCAAACTCATCCTCTGAGTAATTGGGTGTTTCAACTAGTACCTGAGGCTGATGGTTCTTTGATATTTGAAATGATGGATCTTTATGGGAAAAGAAGACAAATCACGGTATAAAGTCCTCTGAATGCTCACCATTGTAAACACTCCTCCTAGTGGTAAAATTCTGTGCCGTTCTTTGGCGGATTAATAAGGGAGGGCAGCAAATCTCAGTCAAGGAATCTGTGGTTGGGGCTCTGTCAATAGACTGGAGTTTGCTTTCGGTGGTTGAAAAACAAACACACACGCAACAGCAAAAGGAAATCAGTGGCATCATTGAGTTGACTGGCGCACGTATGCATGCCTTTCTTGTTTCCCTGATTATCCAAACTGGAAGGAAAGAAAATAACCTTTACTGTACGGTGGGAATGAGCAAAATTAGATGATTCATCTCTGCGAATCTGCTTGTTGAATTTGATGGATCATTCTTAAAAGCAACACCGCTAATCTTCAGGTTTTCTTTTTTAGGTTGTTCACAGATCAGTGGGTTTTCCGGCTAATATGAGTCCTGATGCTTTTCTCCCTCCGTACGTGGTATTCATCATATCTTGACAAGAAAAGACCTCCAGTCTACAAATGACCTTCACTGAAATAAGACATGTAAGTGACTTCTTTGTGAAAGAGAGATTTTGTGGCTGAATCAAAAATACTAATTAGCACACATACACACATGCCGAGGCTGAAAAGCATCACTGCTTTGTCCTGCATTTGGGAATTCTCTCAAAGTGGTACTGTTAGGGATGTTTGTTATTGCTGAGTGGGAAACGATACAAATATTACCTCGCTTTATTATTAACTACTAATTCAACAGGAAAGAAAACCCAGGTGAGGTTTTTATCATTCTGAAATGTGCTACTGCCTTTAAAATATTTAGGTCGTCACATTAGTTCTTGTCAGTCTGGGAGAAAGCGATGCTTGATGTGACTTGTACATGAGAACAGAACAAGATAAGATAACTGGAATAAAATGTGCTAGTCGCTCTCTTCAAATAGTTATTTCACTGGGAAGTAAAAGAAATAGGAAAGAAAAATTCAGTAATACCATGTTTTTAAAAGGAATGTTCTATATTTCAGTGAGCATCGTACTGCCTGTGGCGAGGGACAGTTACAAGGCTGAGAGATTGTTCTTCCTTCCATCAACTTCTGCTTGAAATCACAGCAGGTTAGCCAGTATTGACCACAGGTGTGGCTTATGGGGACTGGGAAGGAGATGAGATGCCTGTGGGAGGCGCACTTTGTTCTATTGGTGCCAATAGGTGGTGTGTTTCCATCTGTGCCTACCCAAAAGGACGGATGTCCCACAGAAAGGATCTCACATAGAAGCAGGTCAAGCCCTGTTGCTGATTGCCCCAGAGGACCAGGTGTGGAAGGATTGGATAAAGATGCAGAAAGGCAGATTCCAGGGGACTGTTAGGAAAAACACATTAACAGGAAGAGCAGTTTGACAACAGAACATTACCTGGAGGCGAGGCAGGTTCCCTTATGCCGAAACGTTCGGCAGAGGATACCTTGACCTAAATTCCTGCACTGAGCAGGTGGTTGGTCTCGGAGGTCTCAACATCTCTTTCCAATTCTGGGACAGGAAGGAAGGGAGGGAGGGAGGAAGGGAGGGAGGGAGGGAGGGAGGAAGGGAGGGAGGGAGGGAGGGAAGGAAAGGAAGGAAGGAAGGATTTGGAAGGAAGGATTTGGAAGGAAGGAAGGAAGGAAGGAAGGAAGGAAGGAAGGAAGGAAGGAAGGAAGGAAGGAAGGAAGGAGATACCAAGTGCTCTGAAGTCTCTTTCAATGTCCCCCTCTTTATCTAACCGTGATATTATGCATGGAAATGATTATCTGTTCCTTCATCTCTCAGGGGTTTCCAACCTGAGATCTGCAAAGAGCATGCCACAATAGTTTGAATGGTGGATTCAATTAGTTTGAGGGTGCCATATTTAAGAATAAGACTGAATCAGTTTAATTTTTGCCATCTCCACTTCAAGGATTTCATGTAGCAAGACAAAGAAAGACTCTTCTCTAACAACTTGCATCAGAAGAGATCTTGCAGGCCGTAAATGCCTCTTGCAATGCCAGGGCAGCACATACCTATGTACAGATCTACCTGCATGCACACTTCAGAGCATGCACACACAGTCCCTTGCCCACATGAAACAGATGAAATTGTTAGGAAGGGAGGGTCTAACTGCTCTGCCTCTCTCGGCTTCTCTTCCCCCTCCTGAGTTACCCGGGCTGCAACCAAGCTATGATCAGGGTGCTTTACAGAAACAGGGTATTTCAGAAAATTGGCCTTTTTTCAGAAACACCGATTAACAGAAATTCTCCACAGCTGCAAGTTTAATAAACCAGGAGGTGGAAACCCAACTGGGACAGGAGGGGAGAAGTGTGCCAGTTCATGGGCTCTGAAGGACCACAAGTGGTCCTGTACCAGTTCTTGGATCAATCCTTAACTAAAATGTCATCCATGCCAATGGATCTACTTTAAGAAGGACTAAACCTGGTCCCTGCGTCAAAGGCGCTGCCTTTGGGTGTGTAAGCCCAAAACTGCAGACAGGCCGTTTTTGGTTCCCAGTACCCTTGTCTGTTTCAGAGGTACATGACTGAGCCATAACTCTAGAAATGATAACTTAAGAAGAAATTGATTTCTTTGGTTCAGTGTTTTCGTGTCAGTTGCTTTAGTCCTTGGGGTTTGCAGCTTTCATAAATTAATGGAGCAGGCCTCCTGATGCAGCTTAATATTACAAAGAGAGTTGAGGACTGCTTGGCTGGATAAAACCAGAGGAAGGCACACCGAACCCCAAACCCCGTTTCCAAAACAGCTATCGGACTCTGAAAAATCACCCCGAGAGCGTGATGGCAACAGATTATCCTGGCCCAGTTCCTCCTGCAGGTTTTTGTCCCTGGGCTGCCTTCCTCAATCCCATCCCCTCTGGCCAGTTTGGCCATTGTCTCCCAAGGATCCCATAATCCTTCAGAAGGGTTATGACTAGGATGACCATATTTCCTTGAGACAAAAAAACGACAGCGTCCCCACGGTCATATGATTGCGATTCGGGCACTTGGCAACCGGTTCACATTTGCAACCATCACAGCATCCTGTGGTCACGTGATTGCTATTCTTGACCTTCCCAGCTGGCTTCCAGCAAGCAAAATCAATGGGGAACTACATGATTTGCTTAACGACCGCCACAAAAATGGTCGTAAAATTGGGTCGGATTTGCTTAACAACCTCATTGCTTAGCGACCGAAATTCAGGTCCCAATTGTGGACGTTAAGTGAGGGTTAGGGTTACTTTGACTGGGTGACTTTAGTCCAAACCCTTTATTTGTGTCCATCCAACCTCACTGGATTGTTGTGGGAATAAAATGAGGGAAGATCTCCCCCATGTATATCATCCTGAGCTCTGTAGGAAAGAAGGCATTTAAAAAAGATATAATTCATTAAGTAAGTAGATATCTGGCTAGGTGACAGCATGTAGCCATCCTTAGCCATCCTGAAAAAAGCTAAGCCGGATCAGAGCTGGTTAATACTTTGACGGAAGACTACCAGAAAATCTTATGACAGGAGGGTAACTGGGAAGTGAAAACAAAAGCAAAAAACAACCACGAAACCAGGAGAGGGCCGCGACGATCCACTTCTATATTGTTGCCAAGAAAATAACACAGATATGAAGTCACCAGGAGTTGATCTCAACGATGGAAGGAAATGGGACGGTGACTACAATAGGTAGATGTTTTCTAGGTAAATCTCCCTGCCTGTCCTCCACGAAGGAAAAATCACAAATCAGTGAGATTTCGCATTGCAAATGGCTTATCAATCTCTTAGAAATCTGCTCTTGTTTCTTAAAAAGTGTCACTTCTACATGGTTCAGACATGGCGAGTGTCATCTGAAAGTATTTTTCTTTTTAAAAAGTTTTTAAAAATTGGAAAGGGAGAATTGGGAAAAGAATTGCTGGGTGAGAAAGTCCAAGGCCTTCCATCTGCGTGCAGTGATTCCAATCTGGGCCCTGCCGGCTGCACCTCGTCCTTCAGAGGAGGGAAAGCGGCAGAAAGCGGCAGAAGACCCACTGCCAGTGTTTGAGGAGGTGGGAAGCGATGACATTGGTGACCTCATAGTTAATCATGGATAATTGTAGTGGCTGTGCACCGCTAGAGGGAATATCATCTACACTCTTCCATAATTTATTTATTTTTATTATTTATGTATTATTTCAATTTATTCCCCGCCCATCTCCCTTGCAAGGGACTCTGGGCGGGTTACAACAATTGAAGTTTAAAAAACACAAAAACAATATCTAAAATACATCTAATAATAATAATAATAATACAAAGAAAAGCTGCCCTGTCTGATTCCTCTCCAATAATTAGACTCCTCAAGGTCAGCTGCATGCTGGGAATCGAACATATGTATGCTCTGACCCTCGGTAGGCTGGGAATCAATTCTCATCTGAGACCAACTGGGACATCTCCTTTCCCTCGGTCTCCTGATTGGCAGAAGCTTCCCCCCAACTTCTGAAAGGCTTATGGGAAGAATTGTTCAAGGAACCTTATTCACCTGGTCAGATCAGGTGAATAATGGAAAAGCAAAGATCACGTGTGTATTTCCACTTCATGGATCATTTTGCCCGGCGAGATGCAAACGCAAAACAGAAATCAGTCTGGAAGTAGTGCAAAACCTCAATGTCATTTTCTTTTTCCTTTTTTGAAGTTTTATTAGATTTTTAAATATACAAAGTTAAAAGTTGAAAATGAAACAGAAATAGAAATACAAATTAAAAAGAAAAGAGAAGAAAAGAAAAGTGCAGTAAAGAAAAAGAAAAGAAAAGAAAAAGACAAACATAGAAATTAGATAACCTCCGATCCATCTATGGTCATAAGAATAAAATAGATACCTCGATGTCATTTTCCACAGCGGAACCCAGAACCACTAAATACAGCTTTCTTTATGGAAGGAGACCCATGTGCTATTTAATCTGGCTCAGAATACAGCACAAACTGTGAGAAGACCTCTCTATCATGATAATTAAAATTTACGGTTGCATGTTAGCAATAGGGCAATTCGAGGAGATACAATTATCGTGAGATAATGACCATAGCTTGTTAAAAGATGTACCGCCAGCCAAATGGCTCTAATGAAGCACTAGTGGGTGGGGTAAAATTATTTATCTGTAAACATATTTCTCCTACCACCATCTGAGTGGTATAATGTGGGGCTCTGAGGAATGAAGTGCGGGTGCTGGTTTGGGGTAAACAGATAACTACCGTTTGTACTCAAAAGTTGAGTCTAGAGCTCTCTCGAAGCCTCCGTACATACTGACATTCATCTTCCACAAATGCTTTCTGCTCCTTCGCCATCTTCGGTTTCATCGTTTGAATCCCATAATAAGCAATCAAGCATGACAATCAATGCATACCTAGAGGATAGCTTGCACTTCTCAGATGGTGGAAGTTGCAGAAACTTCTGTTTTCCAAGGCATCTGAGAGGGGAAATAAATTATTTCCAAGCACTGGCTGTCACTTATCATTGCTTAATTGGTTTGTACATTTTGAGAAGTTTGCTCTTTAAATAAACGCAGAAGGGACAGTGTGTGTGCCACCATATGGCATGCACACAAACAACCCACCCTTTTGATGGTGAAACATCAGGATGCCAGGCTAAAGCAACCTTCCTTTAGAAATGCAAGCCAAGGGGAAAAGGGTCAGGGTCCCCAGTGGGAGAAGCAAAGGCAATAAAAGATTACTGATTCTGTGGGGTTCTTGCTTAGGGATCAGAAGACAATTTTCAACCACTTAGGTATGACTGAAGCTGGATTCCACCTTTTATATTCTACCTACTGGAAATAATTAGTTGAAAAACAAGTATTACTTTTTAATTATAGTTATAAAATTATCTGACATATTTGTCAAATGTTACCTGACATATTCATGGCTTTTTTTAAACTATCTCTGTGATGCTTGGCACAATGCCACCATTCAATAAGATAAAAAATGTACAAGTTTGAGAAGTTCAGAAAATTAGAAATATATAAATACACTCCCGTTTCTACTGGTGCTGAAATTAGCTATTGCATGGGAAGGAAAATTGGGGCCAGGGGAGAATTTCTTCAGTTCCATCATTTAAAAAAAAGATCCTGGTTCCTGCTTTGACCTGAAATGGTCACTTGGCTAATCCTAACCCATTGGAGATTAAGCAGGAAATGGGATGGCATCGTAATTTAGTTTCTTTCTTTCTTTCTTTCTTTCTTTCTTTCTTTCTTTCTTTCTTTCTTTCTTTCTTTCTTTCTTTCTTTCTTTCTTTCTTTCTTTCTTTCATCTATCTATCTATCTATCTATCTATCTATCTATCTATCTATCTTCATAAAGTAAAAAAGAAAGAAAAGGAAAAGAATACACAAAATTGTAAAAGAAAGCTGGAAAAAAATAAACAAAAACAAAGGTATATTTACAGACATGCATATATCAGTAAACAGAAGCTGTGATTCATTACAGTCATCCATAGCTGTATATTAATCAATTCTTCAAACCACTGAATAGTTGGAGCCATATGTTTGTCCTTCTGATGCTGACCAGGACATCTTTTGACTGCAAGTCCATTTTCTTTGACCAGAAGTCAAAGTCAACTCCCATGAGATAAACTTTGAAAGAATAAAAATATCTCATTTAGTTATGGTTTGCTTCACAAAGAGAGAGTTGCATAAAATACCTGCCCCCTTTTCCACTCTCAAGATTCCTCCCATCCCTCACCTACTTCAGGGTGAACTAAATTTTACCCTGGACAAAAATTAGTTTCATGGGAACCATGAGGGTTGGAAATCTGTTTTCTGAGTAAAGAAGGTAAAAAGTGGGAACAACTTCTCAAGAGGAACATTTGAATGGAACTATTTTATGTCACTAATATTATGAGCCACTTTGGAGACAATGAAAAAAATCAGGATATAAATTAAGCAAGTTATCAAAAGCAATTGATAATGAAAGCCATGTAAAATAATGCACAAGTAACTGTGCAGGCCATATAATGAGAAGACAGGATACCCTGGAGAAGATGCTGATGCTGGGGAAAGTGGAAGGCAAAAGGAAGAGGGGCCGACCAAGGGCAAGATGGATGGATGATATTCTGGAGGTGACGGACTCGACCGTGGGGGAGCTGGGGATGGTGACGGCCGACAGGAAGCTCTGGCGTGGGCTGGTCCATGAAGTCACGAAGAGTCGGAAGCGACTGAACGAATAAACAACAACTGTGCAGGCATTCCGTTGTGAAAAATTGTTAGGGGAAGGTGGCATTATTATGTCCAAGAAAGATAATAAACTAATGTGAAAGATGCTGAATTTCTGCACAGGGTAGGTATTATTGTTTCAGATTATTTATAACAGTCAGATGATGCATTATAATAAGTATATCCAATAAACCAATACATACCAAATTAACATCTTAATAGTCATTCATAATTCATTGATATGGGCCTTTAGTTTTAAAAATTGATTTTAAAACATTCATCTATTCCTGAGAGACAGAAGAGTCTAAAGTATTGCCTGGTTTTCTGTATTTCTTAGGTGATTCTGATCTCAGTAAGAAATTTCAGTAGAACCCAATAATGCATAAATAGATTCTTAATGTCAGCATCCATAGCCGGTTAACAGTCAATGCAGTCTTTGATTCCAAGATAAAAGGGACCATTATGGCAAAAGTGTTTTCTTCCAAATTCAGAATTTCAGACAGCTGTACATTACTTTTCAACTGCTCTCAAGTTGCTCTCAGGTAGAGACATAGAATAGGATTACAGACAGCACAAACAAAATAGACTAGACTACTAATACATTTATGGATATCTGGTATATACTTGATTTTAATATTATTAGAAATCTTTTTTATTTTTATTCCTTTTGATTTAATAAAAAAGAAAAAGAAAACACAACAATAATAATAAAGATATATACACTATCAAGAAGATAAAAAATATTAAAAAGTGCTATGACAAAGAAGTGAACAAATACAACAAAGGAAAAAATACTTGGCATAGTATATCATTATAACAGTAAACAATTACAAATCTATATATATTTCTCTAATGCAAATATTATTCAGATGCATACAGTTACATTCATATGGCTATCATGTTGTTTTTTAACCTACTATATTTTGTATAAACGAGTCCCATATTTCATTATACTTGTCCATACAAAGTCTATGTCTATAGGCAATCCACTCATAAGTAGCAAGTGAAATCAGGTCTTCAATCCATTGAGTAAATGGGGATGTACATTTATCTTTCTAACGTTATTAGAAATCTAACAATTACATAACATATACATATAATTTCGGTACTACAGTTTATGAGATTCCCAAGACATATTTCAAAAGCCCGATCAGTGTTTGTGTACATTAAAAAAAATCAAAATCAAACAAAATCAAACTATGGAACAAGATCCATTCCAGAGAAATAATTATGTACATTTTATATGCATTTTCACCTAATACATGCATTTTTGCTTACAATAATCCCTAATGGATGTCCTTTGATAAGCTACTTGCCTAAATGTATGCATTTTCATATATTTATATGAAAAGTTGGAAAAGTTGGCAGGAAGTTGGAAGGGAAGGGAAGGGAAGGGAAGGGAAGGGAAGGGAAGGGAAGGGAAGGGAAGGGGTTTCCAGCCTTCTTTGAAGCATCAGGAAGAATGAAAAATGGGGGGTACCATCCAGCTACCTGTGCCATTCTGGATTCCGTGAAGAGAAAAAGTGAAAGTGAAAAGTCCTCTGTGCAAGCACCGAGTCATTACTGACCCTTTGGAGGGACGCCACTTTCGCTGACATTTTCTAGGCAGACTTATAGCGGGGTGGTTTGCCATTCCCTTCCCCAGTCGTGATTACCTCTACCCCAGCTTAGCTGGGTACTCATTTTACCGACCTCGGAAAGATGGAAGGCTGAGTCGACCCAACTTCCGCTGGGATCAAACTCAGGTTGTGGGGAGAGTTTCAGTTGCAGTACTGCCGCCTACCACTCTGCGCCACATGAGGCTCATAGCAGAGAAAGGTGAGTAAATTTGCAGCTGAGTACTCAAAGGTCTCTTTTTACAGGACATGGTCTATAAAAAGAGTCCTTTGAATACTCAACTGTTTGTGTAAAGTGGGCTATACTTTACACAAATATTTATTGCAAATATTATCTTACATGGCATTTATTACACTAGAAATAGGACACAAGTCCAGTCTAAACAACCAGTTCCACTGTATGTACCTTCCCCATATAGATTGTGGCCTGTCATTATCTGGACAGCTTTCTTCTTTCAGCAATTGTTGAGTATACTAAGAGGGAAGAATTTGATTTTAAAGATTACACACTTTGAAGGACTTTTTCAAGATTGCTGCAGACAAAACTGCCTTATATTCAGCCAAAGCACTGGTCTCTACAGGCCAGCACCATCTACACTGTTGAGTAGTTATAATCCAGGTTTTGCCCCACCAGGTAGCAGCCCTTAGTTGTCCTTGGACAATCTCAAAAAATGAAGCAGGGTCAGACTTGATTAGCATTTGGATGGAATATCACCAAAAAACTCCAGGGTTGTTGGCTAGCCTGGAAGATTAAAAAAAAAAAGTCGTACAAGAAGAAATGACCAACTACCTCTGTATAGGTGTCAAGAAAAATTACAAGGATATAGTCATGTAGTCACCAGGAGTTGATCTTGAGGGAGCCTTTTTGCCAGGACTGCTGCAGATATTTAGAGACTGTCCAAGGAATGCAGCATGTTTAGAGTCATGTCCAAAGGGAGGAATAATATGGGCCACAGTTTCATCTCTCGTTTCAGAGCTTGAGGGCTCTAACATAGTGGATGCTTTCTAGACTTTCCATGTCCGTAGGTTGATAGTATTTATGCTTCATAGTCAGTCCTGGGGAGATGATATTGCCTCTGAAAATGTCCAGCGGACTCTCCAAGGAGAATACTGTACATAGTTTACGAGTCAGATCGATAAGCAATATTTTTTAAAGGGGGAAGATATGATGGAAATCAAGTCTGGTTTTGAAATGGAGTCCAAACTTTGAATATACAAAATACACTTGATCGATAATTTAGAAATTAGCAAGGTTTATTTTCAATGTTTTTTTCAATGTTACATTTGTAATGGGTAAAAACAAAGATTCGCTGTGCTATCTAGACAATTAAAATATGAATGAGGAGCCATTTACACCATTTTATTGAACCTGATTAAATCGTAAATTTGATACGGCTGGCCTCCTTTTTTGCATGCTTGCTTTTGCTTCTTTTGCCTTTTTTGATTACCCCCTCATTTGCATATGTAAATATACACCATGCTGGACCAGAGAGGAAAAAGGTTTGTTTTTTCTCCATGTTAGAAAAATATTACTTACTGTATATAATGTAGAGATAATTTATTATGCTGTTTAAAGTGTATAAAACTTTCACAGTTGCAAAATAAATTAGATAAATAACATTCAGAAGAGATGTTCAAATTGCTCGTGCTAGCGAGGAACACAGACTTTGCCCCTAGCAAGATTACTAAAAGTCTCACCTGCAGTTTATAAGGATCTACTTGATGCAGTAAAGCTTAAAGTGTGCCTCGGAGAGTGTTCTAAACTAACTTTCACAGAGATCAGATCTGTAGTACCTCATCTCTGCACATTAAGGGAGTGGATTTGACATCATTCCTCCAAGCAGAACGCAGTGCAAATGTTATTTAAATGCTGGAAGGCAGCAGAAATCAAGGCTTATGAATCTATATCAGGCCAAAGGGCGTTTGGTTTCTGAAGTTTTGGGTCCAATATTGCAGACTTTGAACCAAATAATGTGCCTCTACAAAGGCTTAACAGCCACTTCCTGGAGGTTCTGAAAAGCGAAGCAGCTCTCCATTTCCATCGGATCCATTCCTTCTTAAGAAATGTCTGTTACTGTATCTTTCAGTCTGCTAATAACACTTCTGGTATTTTGGAAGGTATGTGTTTTGAAATGCTCATTCCACCGACTGTAAAATTGTTTTTTTGTAGTCCAAAGTTGATGCAAATCTATAAGTAATGTATTTAATTAAATACTAAAAGAAGAACATCACATTCAGTTATGGTAACTTCGGTGCTATAAAAGATACTTTGTACTACACGGGGTATAAAGGTAAAGATTCCCCCCGCACATTTGTGCAGTCGTGTCCGACTCTAGGGGCCGGTGCTCATCTCCGTTTCTTAGCCGAAGAGCCAGAGCTGTCCGAAGACGCTTCTGCGGTCATGTGGCCAGCATGACGCGTGCGGAATGCTGTTACCATCCCACCGAAGTGGTACCTATTCATCTACTTGCATTTGCATGCTGTTGAATTGCTAGGTTGGCAAGAGCTGGGTATATGATCATATTAATTAATTAATTAATTAATTTTTATTTATTTATCGAATTTATCACCGCCCAACTCCCCCAAGGGGGACTCTGGGCGGTTTACAACAGAATTAAAATCATTGATATACAATAAATAAAATAAAATACATAATAAGTAATAATTTAAAATATAATAAATAAAATAGGATCCAATGGCAGAGTATTCTTAAGTTCTCAAAAAAGGGCACCACTTTAATTGCATTAATAAAATAAAAATAAATAAATATGACTACTACCCCCAGTCAAATCTGTCAGAATGCCAGTCTAACTTGGGAAAGCAATGACGTGAAAAAAAAGGGGGGTACATTTTAAATGAATGATAGCCTGTTTAAATTATGCTTGCCTGTTTCTTTCTTATTTTTTATCCCATTTTATATAAATAAAGATGAAAGCAATAGCTGCAAAGCATTCCCTATAATGCTGCTAAGAAAACTCCATGGATGAATCCATGAAGTCCTTCAGAGTCAAGCTCAGCTTGAAAGAGATTTGTCTTGACTTTGTTTTAGAGAACTGACATTCTAAAAATCCTCTTGGGGCCCAGATAAAGCAACCTTTCATTTAACTGAGATAATGATGTGAAAATCTGTACATACAAACCCACAAAAAACTAGAGACTTTCTGAGGGCAGAGCAAACTCTGGGACATTCTCCCAAGAAAACTGGACCTCTAACATGAAGATGTCTCACATAGTTATGCTTCTTCTCTTTCATGTCATCTGAATAGTTTCTCTTATATTTGCTTTAAAAAATAGTACAGCATTTCTACGTCTCTCTGTGTATATTTCTCTGTACGTCCTAGCATTTAGCCGGCAATTTCTTAAATGTCACTGAAGGAAAAGAAAAAACGCATCCATTAATAATATACCCTGTTAAGTTTCACCATCCCATGAGCCTGTTTTGCCATGTTGACTTAATTGCCTATGGCAGCATCTTGGGCCTTGTTTCAGAACATTTCAGGGGTAGGAACGGCTGAAGCTTAGTGGGTATGAATGTCCTAGTCTCATAGCAAGAAAAGCCAGCTAACCTTTGTAACAGTTCTTGAAATGAACTAGAACAAAACAGCACAACACTTTGGCATGATATTAGAACATGCCTTGGGACGAAGAATCCTTAATATTTATTTGTACACATCAAGAAGCATTTTTTCTTAGCTCAAGAGCTTTTGCCACATCGTTAGTCGTCACCAGAACTATGCATTATAGCCACAGAGGTGCTACTAAGATGTTTCCCTCTGTTTCCCCAAATGTAGCCTTTCCCACTTGGGATTCAGCTCTCAACAATGGGTTGGTTGAGAGCAGTTGTAACCCAATGGAAGGATACCAGGTTGGGAAGACCATTGTAAAGAGTAACGCTACTCACCTCAGGGCAGGTAAGTATGAGTTTGTATGTTCCCATCGGTGATAATCAATAGAGAGGTATAGAGGGAAAAAAATACATGTGCATTTTGATTAACATACATCTTCATTGCTCAACTGTATCTGGGCTGGCTTTTTCATCAGTGAGGCCTGAAGATGGCTCCAGTGGGGCATGTCATATGAAGCTCTGAGCAAAGCATTTACTCATAAGCAGTTTACCAAACATACAGTATTTACCAGCCAGGAATGCCATGAACAGCTCATGGAGATGTGCAAGTTATGTATGTTTTCGAAGACCCCAGCCCTGGACTATACAAAGTCTTAATTTCAGCAATATGTTCTACATAAAGCTTTCCTTGAAAAGTCTCCAGAAGCTTCCTTCAATCCAGAATATTGAATATTGTTAATGTGCACCTGTCTGTGGTTTGTGTTGCATCTGCACAACTTGCTGTTTTACTTTCCGGTATACTTCAGAGTCTTGATTGTTTTTAGAGTCCTAAATGGCTTGGTTTCAAGACCCTGGAAGGACTATGTTAAAGGTAGTCATCATTCTGTACCCATATAAACCTATGGGATGGTCACAGGATCTACATTTGGTGACCTCGAGGCCTCTTGACCTGTTCTCTGATGTCTGACTGTTACTCTGACTTCCACGTTTCTCTGTCATTTTATTTCCTGTCTCATCTCATCCATGTTTGTCCTGTATTTGTAAAGCTGCTCATCTCATATTCGTGACATTTCCCTTTTATTGTACTTGACTGGTAAATTGTCTGTGCTGAGTATTTTGTGGGTTGTTATTTTGCTATTTAACACATTTTTCTGCTGTCCTTACAAAATATGACAAGGTCCTAGGTTGGGCTGAAGTCTACAGTATTATATTAGGATTATATTATGAATCACATGCACTTTATGTACCATGACTACATAAAGTGTGTCTACGAGCTGTCGTGGGGATGTTTTCCTTTTTGTAAAATTTTACTTTGCTTTTCTGTGATTTGAAGATATTGTGACTCCAGCTCAGGTGTTTGGAGGACTTCAGCTCAACTCAGATAGTTTGTGATGCCTACGTCTCACCCACTATTATCTACACATCCTACAGGGAATATTATCAACGAATTGTACGGCATTATTTGCTGTAATAATTTGCTGGCGTCCTGTCGGGGGTTGCCTCCGGAGCGAAGAAGACCTTGCGAATGGCAGCGGAAACGGAGAACGGAGACGACGGATCCTGAACAGCAACATCCAGGACGTCAGCAGCCGACTCTGAAGCAAGGTATTCTGGGACATGTAGTCCAATACTTCAAGAGTCGGTTCCCTTACCCCTTTCCTAAGCGCGCGGTAGTAACATTGTTAAATATATGAATTGTTAATATATGAATTTGTAATGCTGTAAGCCGCCTAGAGTCCTCCGATAGGGAGGGGATAGGCGGGGTATAAATATGAATAATAAATAAAATAAATAAATAAATTAGCTATGTACCTTGCCTTGAGCTAACCAAAAATAAAGGTGGGATAGCAAACAAATCCAACGGTCTCACTGAACTTTTAACAACATTTCCAGTAATTATTAGTTTGCCAAGCAAAGAGTTGGTTCTGTTTCTTTCTTACAAGACAACCCTAACCCTAACTCTTAGCAAGACTTTGTTATGGTAATTTTCAAATTTATGGCAGTAAACTACAGGTCACCCAACTTCTTGGTTGAAAGTCCTTTGATGTGAGCCTGAGGAATTATGCTTGGTCCCAAAGTGAGACCTGTCATACCTGTCAACTCTACTGAATCTTTTGTCAGGTCACCAGGGGTCAGATTTATTTATTTATTAGATTATTTCCCTCCTCCTTTCCCACAATCCTACACTGAAGAATACAAACACATATGCACGTGTACACATCTAGAATGAAGATTTAGATGTTGCATTTTTACATTAATCAATCAATTAGTTAATTAATTACAGTTAATTTTAATTTCTTTTTCCCAAAATTCCTTTCCTTCTTTCATTCTCACCCAAGTTACAATGAATAATAATAATAATAATAATAATAATAATGACTGACATTCAATATGCATGTGAGAAACTGTTTGTGACTGATAAAGAATTTCATGGCATGGCCAATATTTGGAACAGCATGAGCAACCACTTTTTGGACGAGAGCTTCACCAAACATTCTGGGAGGAAGCTGAGAGCTGGAGTGAGAGAAGCCACAAGTTAGGCAAGGTGAGTTTGGAGATGGTGGAGATAGTTAGACTTACAGGTTTTGTATGTTTTTGTCTCAAAATAATGGGGGACTACAATCCTATTCTTATCAATGAGATCAGAAGGATTTGGAGGTGTCCAAGAAGAGGATTTGGGGGCCATATGCAGTCTTAGGGCCACCGATTTGCTCACCACAATCTAGGAGAACTGAATGGTTAATGAAAGCTAAGGTGGTGTTAAATTCCTCTGCTAAAAATGGCCCCTACACATATGTGGTGAGCGTTCAGCAGATGATGCACATACAGTACAGAAGTTCCATGATTTCCATTCACTGCTCTCAGTGAAATGACTTGGCCAAGGAATCTTCTGCTGAGGTGTGGAGAACCAGTGGCTCTGCAGATCTGGACTCCAACTCCCAATAAACCCTGCTAGCATGACCAGGGCCCAAGGACAGTGATGGTGTAGTTCATTCTTCCCTGAGATAGCACCATTCAGAGGGACTGAACATCAGCTGCCTTCAGGCCCAAGCAGCATGACCAACACAGCTGCAGGGCTCACTCATTGTCCCATGAGTTCTGTAACTGTTTCCTGTAGTTGTTCTCATTCCAAACCTGAAGCTTTTTTTGGGTCTCAGGTATGTTTGGGAAAGAGGCAGCTGAATGTCTAAGTCTCTTATACCATCATGGCTTGTCTTGGCAGGATCGGTAGTACTCCCAAAGGCAATGGAATATTGTGCTTCTACAACTTAACCTCAATGTGTCTACATCAACGTGACCTGCTGTGAAGAACTCTCAGCAAGATGTTTGTTGGGAAAGTTTTGCCAATAATTGAAATAATTGAACTCATTCCAAATTGAGCTGAGGGGAGTTTGCTTATTGCAGTTTTATAACGCTGGGGAGAGAGACCTTTTTTTCCTTGCTTTCCAGGAAGACCATTCTAACAGAATAATCTGTAATAAATCAAGATCCCGGTCCCTCCTCTTGTCTTCAATTCCACTGCTGTAAACCCATGATCTCTCAGTTCAGTGCCCCCATTTAAGCTGCCAAGGATCCGTGCATGGTTCAGAAGCCCATCTTGTCACGTTTGCTAGGTACCTAAATGACTCCATTGCAAATCCCATTCTGCACCAAAGGGTCGGAATGACAGAGACTTGAATTTTTTGAAGATCAAGCCCTTTGGAAATTTTACAACAGAGAATAACAAAAACAACCCCCAAAACCAAATAAAATAAAGACTAACACGCTCAGGTAGGATAAGATAATTTATCTTGATGGATGTCACCTTAGAGCACATATTATTCTGATCTCTCAAAGTGTTTTTCTCCCTTATTTCATCTCTGACATTCATTGTAAATTTAATGATCCACATACGATTTGCTGGTGTCTTAGGCTAGTGTTTTGAATCATGAAACTAGTGCTAAATTTATGCCACTGCAGGATCACTTAGTGAATCATTAAGCAGGACACGGGTTTTAATTATTGGGATCACACTGGGCCCCGTCACTATATAATGAAGTTCCATTTAGGGTAAATTCTATGTAAAAATTCAATTTGAAAAGCAACAACATAAAATGACATTATGTCAGGCTTGATACTGGGTTTGGGGGGGGGGGGGGGAGGGCTTCCATTTTAAGTCTGGGCTGCATGGAAAAATAAGATAATGAAGTTGCAGGTACACCAGGCTTCCCCCTTTTTTTAAAAAAAAAGCAGCTTTGTCTCTCCAACCCTGATTCCTATACCCTCAAAGCCCTATTTGTGAAAAGTATTTAGAAGTCCTAGGAAAACAATGCTGAGAAAGCTGCTCAGTGTATAAGGCCCTCGGATGTACGTATTTTTGCAGTCTCTGGGGTCCTCAGGATCCAGCTACCAAACTTTGGTAACAAGAACACTGATTTTCAGTATCATGATTTTTCATTTTTTTAAAAAAACTCAATAAAACCTAAAGCCTAAAGCAAATACATTAAATCTCTTTCAAATACCTTTCTCCTCCCAGCTTCATGGACCTCTCACCAGGATATGAGGGACAAGGCAAAATAACATATTCAGTCTAACTTCATTTACAATGGGTTCCAGCAAATAGATTGTAATAAATACTAAGGAACCTGAGATCATCCAAATTCTTCTGAATCCTTCAAGGACTTTCATATTATCAGTCACAAGTACTGATGAGTCCACTTCTGTTTTAGATAAACGTATCGTCATCCTTCCAAATAAGCTTGCATTGCACATTTTGCAAATAAGCTGCAATCCAATTCTTACTTTGAATGAACGGCCTGAGTTCTAGATGAAATTGCCCAGTCTTGGGCAGTACATGGGTTTAGACATAATATGCCATTTGATTAGCCTGGTGTTTTACCCCAACCTGCTGTTCAAAGGCTGATGTAGCCCACAGCCCACCAAAAGTTGCAAAGTTATGGTCCCCTGTAAACATTAAACTGGGTTTTGATTGATGCAGGCTTTCCTGCTGGATGCATTAAAAGACCTCATCAATTAGCAGATGATCCAGGAGCTGATTCTGAACCAGTTCATACCAAGGCTTGGTTATGAAATGAGGTCTTCCTGTTCCAACAGCACATCCAGAAGAAGAATGAGGTCTTAATTTTGCACAACACAGTTCATCCCCTCCTGAGGCACCCTATGCCCGTAAAGAGATATGCGGACTGCTATATTTATCATATATATTTATTCATGATCTGAGCCACAGTCAGCTCCAGGTCTTGTTTTTGCTGATTGTATAGAGCTTCTCCATCTTTGGCTGCAAAGTATATAATCAATCTGATTTCGGTATTGACCATCTGGTGATGTCCATGTGTAGAGTCGTCTCTTGTGTTGTTGGAAAAGACAAAAGGATGAGATGGTTAGATAGCATCACCGATGTAATGAACATGAATTTGAGTAAACTCCGAGAGACAGTGGAGGACAGGAAGGCCTGGCGTGCTATGGTCCATGAGGTCACGAAGAGTCGGACACGACTGAACGACTGAACAACAACAACAACATATTTATCACCCTGATTCAGGAGCTAGTAACTTATGAAGGATGTGTAGGTTAGTGTTTATCCAGTTGCACATTTGCAAGTAAATGTAAAACGTTTTCCATTATGACTGTTCCCTGGCACAACTACTGATTTGACTAGACCAGGATTGGAGTGAAAGCCTTGTTCTAAATGCATCCCACTACAAAGGCCTGATTTTTTAAAAATGGATTATAGAAAGGACTGAAACATTGACTCTAGCCCTTTCTCCCCATTCCCATGCACCCAAGTCAACCAGACATAGTTGAAAGCAACATGGCTATTATTTGATTGCAGTTTCTAACTCATCTTACCTTAAGAGATCTGCATCTAGACATTTTGTAAGTAGCTTATTGGTGATCTTTTCATTAGATTTTTTTTTCAAAGAGGGGGGAAGAAACCTGATCAGAGATTGTGTGTGCTTCAATACTTTTAATTTTGCAGGCCACTGGGCCTTAATGCGAAGGAACGTTATTTGCAGGGGGTGGGGAATACGATGTGGCTTTTTGTTTAAAATAACAACTGTATGAGAAGAATTGCTGACATTTTGTAAAGTTCAGAGTGTGATTCAATATATTTCGAGAGGTCTCCATCAGGGCACCAGCAAGTACTTTAAAAACAGGGAGAGAACTAGACATATTAAGCTGACCATAGACCTCGCATCTCCCTCTTACTTGCAGGAAAGTGTTGTGGGTAGGAGGCCTGTAACAACATTTCCCTAGCCATCAAAACCTGTTAGGCATTGTAGCTAAATTTTAGTTCCATCTTCTCAAGGTTTACAGGGCAAAGATGCCCAGTAAGCAAAATAGCAGGAATCATGAAATGGAGAGCTACAGCTGATTGGTTGTTTTAAAATTTACTCTTGGTTTTCAGGATCTTCACAAGTCAGATGAACTCAAGGGCTCTGATGTTGGAAAACTGATTCATCTTCTTGCAGACGTGTTTCCAACTGTTAGCAACCCAGTTGCTACTTTTGTTCTACTCTCACTTAAACTTAGGAAGAAATATTTAAGTTCTTAGCTGTAGCTCTGGCTCTATTTTGTTGTAACCTTTTTTATATTTAATGCTTCTTTTATTATTTTATTTTATAATTTCATCATTTTATTGTTTTAATGTTATTATATTTTATTGTATTTTATTGCATTCTTATGTTATGACCTGTGGTTATAACAATAAACAGAAGTCTTCTGTCTTCCTGAGCATGGGACCACGCAGATCCTCCCCCAATATTACAAACTATCCAGAAATGGTTTCCAGAGTAGTATAAAAAGCTAAAGTTTCCCCCCGCACATTTGTGCAGTCGTGTCCGACTCTAGGGGCCGGTGCTCATCTCCGTTTGTTAGCCGAAGAGCCAGCGTTGTCTGAAGACGCTTCCGCGGTCATGTGGCTGGCATGACGCGTGTGGAACACTGTTACCTTCCCACCGAAGTGGTACCTATTCATCTACTTGCATTTGCATGCTTTCGAATTGCTAGGTTGGCAAGAGCTGGAGCTAGTGCGGGAGCTCACTCCGCACGCAGGGCTAGGGATTCGAACCTCCAAACTTGCAATCTTCCAATCGACAAGCCTGGCATCTTACCCGCTGAGCCACCACGCCCCTACCCAGAGTAGTATAGTGTCCTCCAAACTCACCTATTATGGCAGCATGGAATAATTATGAGACATGGATAGAAAAGAAGCCTCACATTTAACAACGAAGCATCTCACTTGTTGATAAAACAGGTTCAAGACTGCTAAGAGATGGAGATCGACAACATCTGGAGGGCAAGACATTTTCTCCCTCTTGTTACATTCTGCATCCCCTAGAATACCCCTCTAGATTTATCAATTGCTGAGGGAGGCTTTTGTTCTTCAGAACTATTTTTTTGTAGTTATGTTATAGGAACTTGCAAAACTTATACATACTCAGATTGCAGCCTTAAAAAAACAATAGAGTCACTACTACTACGGGTTTGTAGGACTACTTGAAGGCTGCCAGAGATCATGTACTGTATGTAAAGCCCTCCAAGTACTTGCATAACCACAAAGTACTATAGGGCTGGGAAGAAAAATTAAAAACATTCACCCAACTCTCCTATTATTGAAACCCAAGACTTTGTTCAACTCTAATTGTCAAATACTGTGTAACATTAGCTGCAAACATTTCTGACATATAAAGTAGCAGTGATTTAAAAAAATGTTACCCTTAATAAAAGCTAATAACTTTATACTTCAGCTTGAAACCATATGTCCTCTAATACCTGTGCACTATAGGGTGTAGCTTTAATGACTTCCTTGTTGTGCCCCTGTTGTAATTAAGCATTAAAGGACATATGGCATGTCAATGTCTTAGCAGCAAATGTTCTTGTTGGGTTGTTTTCTATAGCAAGCATAACATTCTTTCCATGCAGTTTTGAGTGGAAGTGTAGAATTACATGTCAAATTCTTTTGCTCTCAAGGAAAGACGGATCAGGTGAATATTCTGCCTCCACAGTTATGAAAAATAGCTCTCCATTTCATTCCAGAGTCATAGTTTCACCAGGAGATCCTTTTTAGTATGAAAAAATAAATAGTCTATATAACAATCAATCAGGAAAGCTTATTTTAACATAAAGGATGGTATGCGTTCTAGCCTACTGAAAAACATGCCTTCCTTCATCTGCCCATAAATATAAAACACAATAAATCATAGCAAATACATTTTAAACACAGGAGTTATTAAGAGGAAAATTCACTAAACAACATCATTCTGAATCTTAAGTATCTGCTGTCTTTCAGATCAAATAATTTACAAGTCTTGCCACGTAGAATATTGTCTCCATTGAGAGTTTGGTGTGTTCAACATTGGAGAAGTGTGTCTTTCAAAATCCTGTTGATCCTAGAGAAAGGCCTGGTTTGGAAGATTTCTTTCTTTAATCCAATTAGAACAACAGCAAAATATTGCCCTTGTTTTATGCTACATCCTATTATTTCCCACCCCACCCCACTCCCATTCTTTTTAAGTTAAACCCTCTCCGTTCCTTCAGTCTCTCTTTATAGTCTTAATTTTAATCTCTCTGATTATCCTCGTTCAGGTGTGGTGCCTAGAACTGGACACAACACTCATGGTGAAGAATAAAGTAGAATTATAATTTCCCCTGATCTGGAAGGTATACTTCTGTTGCTGCAGCCCAGAATTGCATTTGCTGTTTTTAACAGCCACTTTGCACTGCTGATTCCTCTTCAGCTTGCCCTCAGCTATAATCCAAGAAACTTTTTGCAAGTACTGTTACCAAGCCAGGTACACCCACCCTATACGTGACTATTTCATTTTTGCTTCCTAAGGTCATGTTTGTCTCAGCTAAACTTCATTCTCTGATTCTTCTAATTCATACAGATCATTGTGAATGTTGTTTCTGTCTTCTGGAATATTATCTATCCCACCTAAGTACGGTATGTGTCACCTGCAAATTTCATCAATATTTCTTCCACATCTTCACACAAGCCATTAATAAACATGTTAAAGAATATATAGTACAAGACTGCATCTTGTGGTATTTCACTCAATACCTGACTCTAATTGAATTATTTATTTATTTGTTTGTTTGTTAATTTATTTATTGCTCAGATTTATATGGTCACCCATCTCCCACAAGGAGACTCTGGGCAGCGTACAACAATAAAATAAAAACAGTGAATTAATAAAAACGATCATAATAAAAAGGTAAAATGATTATTAAAAGAAGATTATCACAAAATTATAAAATATACCAACCCCACGGAGAGATCGAGAATGTCAGTTATGTCAGCCACTTATGAATATCAGCCAATTATGAATTTTGGATGAACGTTTTTGGAGTATAACTTTGAAGCCATCTGGGATCCAGCTAACAATGGCACCACCCAATCCGCCTTATCTAGCCTGCTAATCCAGATGCCATGTGGTGCTCTGCTGAACTTGAGATGTATTACATCCACAGGTACCCAGCCAGAACAATGAGAGAAGGTTAGTTTTAAAAGAGTGTTGTCGACAAATCCATGCTAACCTCTAGTAATTACTACATTGTTTTCAAAATGCTTAAGGGGGCGTGGTGGCTCAGTGGGTAAGATGCCAGGCTTGTTGATTGGAAGAATGCAAGTTTGGAGGTTCGAATCCCTAGCCCTGCGTGTGGAGTGAGCTCCCGCACTCGCTCCAGCTCTTGCCAACCTAGCAATTCGAAAGCATGCAAATGCAAGTAGATGAATAGGTACCACTTCGGTGGGAAGGTAACAGTGTTCCGCTTGTGTCATGTGGCCACATGACCGTGGAAGCATCTTCGGACAACGCTGGCTCTTTGGCTAACAAACGGAGATGAGCACCGGCCCCTAGAGTCGGACACGACTGCACAAATGTGCGGGGGGGGGGGAACCTTTCAAAATGCTTACAGGCCATGCCCCGGGGTTTTCCTGGGTGTTGATGTCAGCGTGACTGGTCAGTAGCTTCTTGGAGCCTCCATTTTGTCCTTTTTGCAAATAGGGACATTGCTCCCACCCTAACCCTAACCCAAACATAAGACCGAAAGATTCAGTCAGAGAAGTTCCTTCAGTACCTCGGATGCAATTCACCTGTCCTTTAAATAATTTAAGGTAAGTATTCCTTCACCTCAGCCTCAAGCTTCAGTCCTGCTGTTCACAGTTCACATGCCTTCTACTCTGCGAAGAAGACTGAACCAAAATCAGTTTTGAATAGTTCTGCCTTTCCTTTATTACGGGTTGAAATTTGCCAACTTTGGTGCACAGCTGCGATACAGTTTCTTCTCTCTTCCTTTTATTTTGAACACATCTGAAGTCATTTCTGCTTTTTGTAGTACCCTTTGCAAAGCCTACCTCCTTCTGAATTTTCATTTTCCTGATATTGCATCGACTTCTTTCCTTCCTTCCTTCCTTCCTTCCTTCCTTCCTTCCTTCCTTCCTTCCTTCCTTCCTTCCTTCCTTCCTTCCCTTAATGAACTCCCACAAACTCCTGCTATGGAATCTTGTTGTTGTTCAGTTGTTTAGTCGTGTCCGACTCTTCGTGTCCCCATGGACCATAGCACGCCAGGCCTTCCTGTCCCCCACTGTCTCCCGGAGTTTACTCAAAGTCATGTTCCTTACATCGGTGATGCTATCTAACCGTCTCATCCTCTGCCGTCCCCTTCTCCTTTTGCCTTCAGTCTTTCCCAGCATCAGGGTCTTTTCCAGAATCTTACTTATCATTAAATCTTGTTTATGTGTTTCAAAAGAAATAGGTTCATGAACCTCCTTTTCCTTCTCCTCCTCTGACATGGCCACAAAAATGACTTTGTACATTTTTAAATTTTATTTTTGATAAACCACTATTTGACATGTTGCCCAAACCCTAAATTTTAATCAATGTTAGTTATGATGAGTTGAAAAAAAAACTAGCTTCACTACTATATTTTGGAATTGATTAAATTTAACAAAGTAGAGTTTGTTCATGATCTCCAACCATAGTTTGTCCATGACTCAGAAGTGCAGTTCTCATTGTACCACTTTTTTATTGTTAGGAATTATGTCCAAACAATTGCAAAAACTGGAGTTAATGTTGTCCTGCCAACTAGGGACATATGCCTTTGATTTATATTCTCCCAACGTTAATCTGTAACATGTATAAAGCATAGGGTATTTTATAGGTAAAGGTAAATGTTCCCCCCACACATTTGTGCAGTCGTGTCCGACTCTAGGGGCCGGTGCTCATCTCCGTTTGTTACCCGAAGAGCCAGCATTGTCCGAAGATGCTTCCACGGTCATGTGGCCGGCATGACGCACGCGGAACGCTGTTGCCTTCCCACCAAAGTGGTACCTATTCATCTACTTGCATTTGCATGCTTTCAAACTGCTAGGTTGGCAAGAGTTGGGGCGAGTGCGGGAGCTCACTCCGTCACGCGGCGCTCGGGTCTCGAACCGCCGAACTTGCGATCGACAAGCCTGGCGTCTTACCCACTGAGCCAGGTATTTTATAGTACAGCGTAAATTTTGTATCTGTATAATTATGCATAAATCAGATATTTACTCTTGATGCCACTGGTGCCTCTGAAGACCTACAGGTGTTTGAAGCAAATGTGTAAACTAATGAACATACAAATTCTACAGAATCCCAAATTGTCCTGTTATCCCACGCAACTGAAGAATTCTTCTGACGCTGCATCACAGAGACCTACTCAACAGTAGCAAGCCCTGGTTTCTAGCTGAATGGAAAGAGGATTGCTCTGCCTATGCCGTTAATTTGCACACATTTTGCAGACACATGGAAATGGAAGCTCCGAAGAGATTCTTGTGCGGTGCCATCTCTGCCTGCCAACAAAGAGAGATGTCGAATAATGCAGACGGGACCTTCTATCCTGTCCAGCTATCCTGATACACGCTGTAAGAAGGGTCGAGAAAGTGTCTCTTGGCACTTCAAAGAAAAGTAGAAACTTCAAGAAAAAGGTGGTGCCCTCCAAAGGAGCCTTTGGGGACAGAGGGCCACACTCAATCTTAGGGAGGACCTTGAGGGCTGTTGTGGGAAGGGTGAGGGGGATAATGGGCATTAATAGGAGTTTTGCTTTCCTGCGTATAAGGAGGTCTTTCCTTACAAAGTCGGTTTCCCAACCTGGATAACTTCCAGAAATGTGGACTTTAATTCCCAGAAGCCCAACCAGCACGGTGACTGGAGAGAATTCTGGAAGTTGAAGTCTACACATTTGGAAGTTGTCCAAGTTGGAATACAGTGCACTAGGTTTTTAATGGGTTTAAAGGAGGGAAAAAATAATCAATTTTCACCAATTGTGGTCAAAGGCTCTGTGAGGACAGAATGAAAAGTCTCACCCACCTGCATCCCTGGGGCTGTAAGTTGCCCAGCACCATGGAAGACAATATTCCATCCAAATCTACTAAGTTAGTCCTGATGTTTAGTAATTTAGTACATATGATGTCCTTTACTAAAATGCTAAATGTGAACTTATAATAAAGATTTAAATCTGGAATGTATCCCAAAAAAAAGTGTTATTCTAATTACTCTCCCATAGCCTTTCACATCAGGAAAGGAAGGGAATCCAAAACTAACTTCCAGTTTGTCCATGCCATTATAAAATGTAAAGTACAGACCTTGGGCCAGTCCCTCTCTCTCAGCCCAACTCACCTCACAGGGTTGTTGTTGTGGGGAAAATAGGAGGAAGGAGGAGGATTAAGTATGTTCACCACCTTGAGTTATTTATAAAAATAATAAAGGCGAGATAAAAATTAAATAAATAAGTCTTTATAATACCATGTACAGTTCTGGTTACTGAGGTTCAAAAAGGGGAAAAGAAAATGATCAGGGGTGGTAATGGCCCCCATAGGTAAACTTTATAACACCTTTATAGGCCTCCTTAGCTTCCAATAAAGGTGAATCAGAGACATTACAAAGTTTCCATAACATGTGAAGGAAGGAAGAACTGTGAATGAAGTAATTAGAGATACAATGTTCTTTCATTGTATTGCAAGATCTTGGATTCATTGAATTAAGTTCAATTTGGAAGATTCAGAAGATGCAAAAGGAAGTACTTGGGGTTAAATTTCCATAAAGTGTCAACATGGATGGCTTTAGATTAGACACACTCATAGAAGAAATGTCTATCAGCTGGCAGCCTTGTGGTGTCTATATTATCTATATTATCAAAGCCAGCATCCCTCTGACTCATTGCAGTAATGTCTTGGTTAGGAATTTTCATCAAGCATCCATGGAAAATGAGCAGTGGACTCAACAGCTAAAGGTTGGGCTACCTGAGGACCATCCACTATTACTCTAGTATCTCCAAACATCCCTCACCACTGGCCGAGTTGGAAGTGCAGCAACAGATGGAATGCCACCTGTTGTTGACTTCTAACACAGACTGTGGTTTGGTCAACCAACCCCTAATTATGTATTAAGACTGGGGGGAAAGAGGATTGCTGCTGAAAGTTCTTAGTCCTTATGTGGACAGCACAAATTGCATAGGGCTCCCTGCATCTCAGCTGGTAAGACACCAGGCTTGTTGATCAGAAGATCGCAAGTTTGGAGGTTCGAATCCCTAGTCCCGCGTGACAGAATGAGCTCCCGCACTTGCCCCAGCTCTTGCCAACCTAGCAATTCGAAAGCATGCAAATGCAAGTAGATGAATAGGTACCACTTCGGTGGGTAGGTAACAGCGTTCCCCATGCGTCATGCGGCTACATGACCATGGAAGTGTCTTCGGACAACGCTGGCTCTTCGGCTAACAAACGGAGATGAGCACCGGCCCCTAGAGTCAGACACGACTGCACAAATGTGTGGGGGAAACCTTTACCTTTACCCTGCTTGTCAGTAGCACAGTGACCATGTTTCTGGGCTTCCAAATGTACCCTTATCAAATGAATATGAGCTCATTTGCAGGGATTTGTATTTTCAAGTAGTAGTTTCAAGAGTGCAAGAAGTTGGGTGTCTGTACTCTATATGACAAGTTTGTAGATAGCCATTCCTGGTCATTATATGCCCAAGTATCTTTTTTGTTGTTGTTGCACTTGCTTGGATTTGTTAGAACTCTGCAAATGAACTTGTGAATCTCTGTGCAGATCTTAGTGTCCAACCCACAAAAACTACAGGAGACTCTAATTACAATCTAATTACAATCTTGGTTGGAAAACTCAGCAGGACCAACCACCACTGCCCTTTCAAAGTCCCAGAAAACCAAGTCAAAACAAAGCGTGGAGAAATACAACTTGCCCTGGGAGGAAAAAAAAATGCAAACTTGCCAACAATCTGCTGTTTCTCCACAAGTGACAAAATCACTAAAAATAATGTGGGCAACAAATTAGACCCTTTGCAATGTTTTCAGCATGGAGCATTTCTGTCTGTTATATAAAGACACTTGAAAGGCAAAGGAGCTTCAGTAGCTATGATACAGCAGCAAAGTACAGCTGTCTCTCCTGGTCTGTTTTTATGGCCTGCTGGGGGTCACATCTGTGCTGAAATTAACAGATCCATGTTAACTAGTTGTGCACATGAGTTGGAATATCTGACTTTAGCTGCAGCACAAAGGAGTTTAACGCAGCCTTAAACCATTATTATATTTATTTTATTGCACAGATCTGCTAATTGAGTATGTCATGCTTTAACACTGGCCCATTCAAATCTTAAATGTGCTCTCAGCCGACTTACAACTATGCCCAATCTTTTTAGACATGTCCTGTTCTAGATCTTTAAGAAAAAAGATTAATCAAGAATTACAGCAACTCTATTGTGAATTGGAAATACTAATTCCTGTAGTGTGTGACTTCACATTTTCATACCTGCTGTGTGCTCCTTTTAAAATATTTATAATGGGGCTGTGAGTTAGAGGCTGTATACACCTAACTTTAGGCAACCTGTGATCATTTACACCATTGCATGAAAATCGGGGCAATTGGTTTCATGACCTTTTCTACATGTTCTGCAGAAATGAAGTTGGTTGGACTCAGGGTGTGGACTTTCAGACTGGGGCATTTGAGCAGAAAGGTTACATTTTTGAGTGCTGTTTCACCCAAAGCAGAACTGCACAAACTCAAGTCTAGAGGCTGTATGTACACTGTGGGAATCTCCCTCAAGTCATTCCAGGCAGCCCTCCCATCCCCTGATCAGCAGCCTGCTTTAAACTGCCTTTAGTGCACAGAAAGGGAAGGGCCTTTGTCAAGTAGCAAGTTCAGAGCAAGCTTTCAAGGCTGAGGTTAATAACCAGATTCCTTAGGGAATGATGCTCCTTTCACAACCCCAGCTATTTACCTAAGGATTACATGTCTGACCTGCAAAGACATGGTTGATCACTAGATGGCAGCAAAGAGTTAGAATGTTGCATCCCTCTATAACACTCATCCAGATTTTTGCAGGGCAGACATGTAGCCCTAATGACCCTTGTAAAGAACAAAAACATGTTTTGAATTGTTCCCAGAAACGGACCAAAGACAGAAACAGCCTTTCAAGACTAGGTAGAAAGATTTCACACATCCAGTTACTTACTATCCATGTAGATCAGAGCTTTCCAAACTGTGTGTCGCGACACAAAAGTGTGTCGCCACACACAGTCTTGTGTGTCGCCACACAACCCGGAAGTGCTGATCATCATCAGCGCTTCCGGGTTTTCCTGCGGCGACACACCAACTGCAGCGTGCAAAACCCGAAAGCGCAACAGCGCTTCCGGGTTTTTGCGCGCTGCCACACTTCCAGGTTAGGGTTAGGGTTAGGCCCTGATGTAGATAAATGTTGTGCAACATGCTTCTAAAGAGAGGTTTGGGCTGTATTACTATGTTTACTATGTATTACTATGTATTACTGTATTACTATGTTTACTATAACATTACTATGTTACTATGTTCTTGCATAATTCCCATTGACTGCAGTAGAGTTTGTGGAAAAACCTCAGACCATCCGCTTGCGCTCCAGCTGAGGAATCCACAAAATGTAATTGAATTGCTAAGAATCATTGCAGTTGGGGCCCGTTCCTTTTATGGTGCAAGCAGGCTAACGTCTAGTTAATTACAGGGCAACCCTGCTCAGAAGTAAACCTCACATGGCTTCAGTAGAATTCATTCCCTGGAATCTCTAGGATTCGGGTTCGTTAAACTAAGAGAAAATTAGTAATGTTCCATTACCCTGTTAAGGATTAGATATTTCCTATCTTCCATTTGTAAATGCGTAGCTTTCTTTTAGAAAACGTAAGCCTTTCCTAATTTTTAACAGCATATGTGTGCACACATACATCTCCATTCCCCGGAAGGAGAAACAGCAATTAATGATACTCAAAGGACTGAAAATTATGGTTTCGGATATGTCCGAAGAAGCAAACTGGTAAACAAGCTTGCAGTTAGTGCTATGGATGATTTGAATCAACAAGGGTGAAAAGATTTGGTTACTCTGTGTATTAGCACTAATAGGAATAGATTATAGGGGAATATTTCTGATGTGACCTTCTGTGCACTAATTGAAATAGTATTCAGAGTCAGCAGTGGAGTAATCAAGTTAAACACTGAATCATAAATCATCATGAGAAGGGCTGTCACAACTGAGCCATTAATGCCCTGTATCGCTGGGCAGGCTCACAAAAATATCTGCTGCGCCGATCTTTAGGTTAATAGGAACAGAAATGGCATTTAAAGACTATTTGGATCAAGTCTGCTCTGAGGTTGAAAGTGTTAGTCTGTTAATTTACTGGTAATTTGAAGTGATGTAGTTAGGAAGAGCGGGCAGGCAGCTGAGCCCCCGAGGCGGCTGAGTTCCTTCTAATATTTATTTAACTGCTCGAGGGGTGCCCAAAAGGTCCCCTGAGATGCACACGCATTGTGGTGCTTCCTCTCTTTCTTTTCAAAACAAGAATCTATCCACCCAGTGGTGGACGTGGACACACACACACGCGCGCGCACACACACATCACCACACCCAACTGGTGATCTATCGGGTTTCAGCCTGGAATCAAATGCAATGGCCCCAGAAGTGTGAAAGGATCAAAATCCCACTAAGTATGTTCATCAGGGAACCCTGTTTCTGGCCCTTTCTCCAGGAGGAACATATAGCATTGCGGTATAACCTCTTCTCATGACTTTCATCCTGGCACAGTAATGCTTGTGTGGATGCCTTAAGTCATTAGCAGGGATCCTCCCTTGGCAGTTTTGATCTTATTGGGTTGAGATCAACATTCATAAACATTTCTGGCCAGGCAGAATCTATATTTTGTCATCTGAAAAGTGCAAAGAACCTTCATGGCATAATGTAGTTACTGTAAAAGGCACTTGCAACTTATCATTGAGAAGGTATACTGCTTTTTTAAAAGGGGATGGTTATATGAAAGAATGCTCTTTAAAAAACAAACAACTAACATCACCATCACCACCACCAGGAAGATCAGCTTCTTCCTTAATCTCACAACACATGGACAGACTTAACCATACTTTCACTGGGAAACTGTGAGCATCTTAAACCAAGCCAAATCCAAAAATGCTAGAGAATTCCTGGAAGCTTGGCACTCAGACAAAGCAGCCAACAACAGACACATAGAGGTATACAACATTTACATACCATTCATAAGAGACAATAGAAAAGCCAGAAGACCAGAACACCTCCTTGCCAGCAATCAACACCCAGATAGGCAAAGATTAACACCAGGATTAGCACCAGAGGAGCAATCAAACAACACAATAGACCCTAATCAAGGAACTATTAACTGAGTCAGTCAACCAAGCAGCAAACAACAACCCAATCAAGGTACTACCAAGGAGAGTAAAACACCCCCACCAACACAGGCAGGACAAGCCAGGGTATATAAACAGAGAGCAAGTTCCACTCCCTTCTCGCACTGAAGATGTTGCCTAGCCTGGCAATGAAACGTCTGCAAGAAAACAACAATGCTCAGAGAGCACCATGGACTCCACAGATCAGCTTCTGTAGAAGCATCTGTCTTCCTGGGTAGCAGCGAAAGTAGGTTGCTCCTGTTCAACCAGCAATGTCCATGACAATCATAGGTGGACCTTACATTTCTTGGAGGAAAGTCCATTTTTATTTCTCTGTTGAGTAAAGCATTGCCAATTTGAACACACATTAGCTTCCCATCCTGAAATATTATATGCCACCATTGGTGACAAATACAGTTAATTAACATTGGTAATGATCACAGAATACAGTGAGAAATAATTGGGGAGCTGCATCCAAAAATAAATAAAAACTATAAAATATTGGTAGTGAATTGCCCCGGTTTGCATAGATAATTGTTTCACCTCAGATGACAGGAACAAATGAAATGTTCCACTAATGTTTTGATTCACTGACAGTGTGAAAGCAGAGAAAAATATTTGGTTTTTAAAGTAATCTTTGTAACCCACGCATTTGAGAAATGAATGAGTTAAAAGGAAATGCTCCCATTTGTTATTAACTGTGAAATGATTTAATCTGTCATCTTATGGAGGCATGTTCCAGATAGAAAATGGGTTCATTCTGGGTATTTAAAGTTTGGTAATTCAGATCTCATACGATTCCGTTGCTTCCTTCAAATCACTCAGTGAACTTCAAGTTTATCCCATGAATTTTGGTTGTTAATATTTGCATCGCCAGGTCATGAAACTGCAATGGCCAATGGTCACTTCCAGAACTCATCTTCAGCACACATTGTTTCCTTGGGTTCGTTCATACCTTTGCTGATATAGATCTATCCCTATTTCTATCCCTATTTCTATCCCTATTTCTATCCCTATTTCTATCCCTATTTCTATCCCTATTTCTATTTCTATCCCTATTTCTATTTCTATCCCTATTTCTATCCCTATTTCTATCCCTATTTCTATTTCTATCCCTATTTCTATTTCTATCCCTATTTCTATCCCTATTTCTATCCCTATTTCTATTTCTATTTCTATTTCTATTTCTATTATTTCTATCCCTATTTCTATCCCTATTTCTATCCCTATTTCTATTTCTATTTCTATTTCTATCCCTATTTCTATCCCTATTTCTATCCCTATTTCTATCCCTATTTCTATCCCTATTTCTATCCCTATTTCTATCCCTATTTCTATTTCTATCCCTATTTCTATCCCTATTTCTATCCCTATTTCTATTTCTATTTCTATTTCTATTTCTATTATTTCTATCCCTATTTCTATCCCTATTTCTATCCCTATTTCTATCCCTATTTCTATCCCTATTTCTATCCCTATCCCTATTTCTATCCCTATTTCTATCCCTATTTCTATCCCTATTTCTATCCCTATGTCTATTTCTATTTCTATTTCTATTATTTCTATCCCTATTTCTATCCCTATTTCTATCCCTATTTCTATCCCTATTTCTATCCCTATTTCTATCCCTATTTCTATTTCTATTTCTATTTCTATTTCTATTTCTATTTCTATTATTTCTATCCCTATTTCTATCCCTATTTCTATCCCTAATTCTATCCCTAATTCTATCCCTATTTTTATTATTTCTATTTCTATTTCTATTTCTATTTCTATTTCTATTTCTATTTCTATTTCTATTTCTATTTCTATTTCTATTTCTATTTCTATTTCTATTTCTATTTCTATTATTTCTATTTCTATGAGATGGCCCCCATCTCAAGGCAGCCATTGGAACTGACCTTTTAAAAAATATATTTTGGTAAAACATCCAAGTCATGTGATTTATTTCATATACAGATTATTTTATCTTATCAAATAGATATTATTTCCTTGGACTTTGCCAAATTTTGTTATGCCACCTGCAGAATTATATTATAAACCCATTTGATTGCTGCCAGTCATTGACCGTAATAAAAACATTGATCGATTGATTGCAAAGGACACACACCACAAAGACTTCAAGAGTCTCCTTTGATTGTAGGTATTAGTTCTAGTTTCATAATTTTAGAGTCAATAGCATTATGTATTTTAGATTCTAAGAGTTAGTTTTAGAACTATAGTTTTAGTATTAATAATTGAAAGAGAGGCACCTGCATATCATCGCTCACGAATATGTATACATGTACCAGAAACTAATTTTAGTAGCCATGTAAAGGAGAAAAGGTGAATGCATAGGATATTATATCTTTTCAGATATGAAGTTTCCCTTCAAGAGGAAAGGTTTTCTAATGCAAATGTGAAATATGGGTCAGAATACTAATTCTTTTGGAATGTAGCCTTTGCTGTCTTCTATCAGAACCATCAGGAATAACGGGAGAGACTTGTAGGTGACTTCAATATCATGAGTTTGAAAGTGACCAGAGATGAGGAAATGGCTTTGCACTTCTTCCATCCTAAAATGGAAAGAAATGAAGCTTTAAAAATGGCTTTTCTTGCAATAACTAACATTTCTTCCATAAAACCAAGCAGCAAGAACAAGGTGCAGCAAGACCCTGAAAGCTGCATCAGTAAATATATAGTTCTATAATTGTGGGTGAAAATGTATAATGACAAATGTGCATTTTGGTCTGGAATGGACTCTTGGTGGTTCTGACTACGTGTGACATGGGCCCACTCACATTCGTCTCTCGGCTCCTCCCAGATGCAGTAACTGTGCCTCAGGATGGCCTGTGTGGCTGCTTGGATGAAAGCAGTTGAGACTTTGCCAAGGCCATGATTTATTTATTTTTTTTTTAAGGAAAGGCAGATGACTCTGTTAAGGTTATTTGGTTAAAGCATTCTATGCAGAATTAAACGCATGGCATTTTCTTCCACTGTGTCTGGCCAGAGAGTGGAAAAATACAAGTGAAAACAATCTACATTGTTTTCCGCATTGTAAGTTTGGTTCTCAAAACATCTGAGACGTAGATGGCAGGTGCTGAGATATCTCTAGCTAGACAAAATAAACCCGTAATCAGAATCGTTCTCAAAACAAAAAAAAAGGCCAATACACAACACTGCCATCGTGTGACGCTTTATAGTAAGTACAATTACTACCAGAAATGCTATACTAAAAGAGATGCTCATGTTTAAACCAATCACATGTGAGCTATGAACCATGGGTAGTCCTTTATACTTATGTTCTACACATATATGTCTTCTGTTCTTTATGTAGGCTGCTATCTGCATGTACTTGTATCTGAACTGTAACCATGCCTGGTCTTTGCCTGGTCTTTGCACAGACCATGATGTTTTTTTTTCCTCACTTCTGGTGATGGAACTCTGCTTATGCTTTGATTTTACCTTTTTGCAATAATGCACTATACATCCATTATTGCCTTATGCTATCAATAAAGATATTGTTAGCCTTACAACACGTTGTTTGGATTACTTCATTGCCTGGAACCCCGCATAGTTAACCATCACCTAACAGGTTATGGTGGCCCAGAGAGAATTTTGTGTTTTTCTTTGCTGCGCTGGATCTAGCTGTAACAACGGGGTTTGTTTTTAAGGCTGCATTTTGAAGTAAACGTGTTTTTCTTTGAGTGGTCAGCATGGCTGCTGCTGCAGGGCTAACCAGTCTGCCCTTTGAGCGTTTGAATGGCACAAACTATCGGACCTGGTGTGTGAAGATCAAGTCTTTCTTCCTAAAAGAAGGTTTGTGGAAGTATGTGAAAGACCCACCTCCAACCGGTGCTATTACTGCAGAAGTGCAGTTGTGTTTGGATCGTGCTTATGGCAACTTGATTCTGGGACTAGAATCCTCACAGCTACTGCATATCAGTAATTTGGAGACCGCACATGCCTGTTGGGAAGCTCTTAAAGCCCTTTATTCCAAGCAAACCTCTGCTGCCATTGTTGGTATATCACGTCAGCTTTACAACTTGAAGCTGCAGCCCGGTGGAAACGTGATGACCCACCTCCATAAAGTCAAGACTTTGTTTCTTGAACTTGAGGACCGGGATGTTGTGATCCCTGATACCCAGAGAGCTTGTATCATCCTGTCAAGCTTGGACAAGAGCTTTGACATGCTCATCGAGGCAACTCAGACGTTGAGGCCCCAAGACCTAACTGTGGATTATCTTACAAATCGCCTGCAAGAAATCCAGCAAGCTCGTGATTTGGAGAGGATGCAGAGTAAGTCATCTGTTGCTGTTCCTGAGGCTTCAGCTCAATGTTTTCCAGTTGGAACAGAGGCTGCGTGTGCTGTGAGGAGATGTTTCCGGTGCAACTCGACCCAACACTTCATGAGAGACTGTCCCCAGCCACCTCGCCCAGCCGGTGGAGCCAGTGGAAAGAGGTTCGTACGAAAGAAGGGGAAACAAGCGCCTAGACAACGTACCCAGGTGTCTGCTTTGCTCACGGCTGTGAGTAGACGTTCCCCAGAGACTTGGCTTTTGGACTCAGCCTGTAGTCAAATCATTGTCAACAATGAACAGTTGTTGTTATCAAAAAGCAAGCCTAACGTCCAACAGGTTGCTCTGGCTGATGGATCTATGGCTGATGTGTCCTTTCAGGGTGAAGTATACATTCCTTGTTTGGGGATAAATATGCAAAATGTGTTGTGTGTACCTACACTTGACTTTTCCCTCCTTAGCGTTCCAGCCCTGGTAAAGTCTGGTTATACTGTTGTGTTCAAGGGTACTGGATGTTCTATTGAAAAAGATGGGATAGAATGTGCTAGGGGGAAGTTAGTGAATCAATTGTATGAAATGCTTCCTAAGCAGGGGATTGTGTCAGGAAATTGTATTTCCAATGTTCCCCCACATAACAAATGCATTCACTATTATCACAGAGTTCTGGGACATCCCGGGTGGGGAAGTTTGTCCCAACTGGCCAAGGTGTATCCTGAGTTAGGATCCAAAAAGTGTGATGACTTTCTTGATTGTACTGTGTGCAAACAATCTAAAATTAAGGCTGCTCCTATTGCTAGAAAAAGTGACAGAGTGTCAACTAGGCCTTTTCAGTTGGTTCATGGAGACTTAGCCGGCCCCAATGCTCCTAGTGAGGGGGGGGCGCGTTTCATGTTCCTTTTGGTGGATGACCATACTCGCTATACGTTTTGTTATTTGCTCAAATCTAAAGCGGAGGCTTTTGCTCGCTTTAAGGAGTTTGTTGCAATGGTGGAAAGAAATTATGGCTATCAAGTAGGTCAATTTCAATCGGATTGTGGAGGAGAGTTTCTAGGCCATGAGTTTCAGAATTGGCTTCGTAGAAAAGGAATCTCCCATAGACTTGCCAATGTTGGTGTTCCTGCTGAGAATGGAATAGCTGAAAGGAAGATTGGTGTTGTTAATACCATTAGAAATAGCCTGATGTTAGATGCCCAGGTGCCAGCCCGTTTTTGGGGTGAGGCTACCATGACTGCAGTGTATCTGACTAACAGGGTGTGGAATTCAGCTGTAAATGAAGTTCCTTATTTCCTTTTGTTTGGCAAGCGCCCTTCGCTGAAGCATCTGCGTGTTTTTGGAACATTTGCATATGTGCATATTCCTAAGTCTCAGCGTAGGAAGAACCAGCCAAAAGCACAACGCTTAAGGTTTGTTGGTTATTCATCTAGATCTAAGGGTTACCGTTTTTCTGCAGGCTATGGTCGTGTAGTAATCTCTAGAAGTGCTAATTTTGAGCACCCTACTGGTTGGGATAGGTTGAATGCTAGTTCAGAAGTATTGTTGCAATCTAGTGTACAGCCAACTGTCCATGCTCCTGTGGCTGGACAACAACCAGTTCAGCTGCCTTCTGGTTCCCAGTCTCCTAGTGTGGTGAGAGGATCCCCTCAGGTGAAGGAAGAGGAAATTTCACCTGAGCAGGTTCAGGATCTGAAGGGGGATTCAGGTAGTGAAAAGGCAGAGGACAGTGATGAGGAAGAGGCAGTGGTAATTCCTCGTAGGTCTGCACGCTCCACAAAGGGTGTGAAGCCTGACAGATTTGTGGTTCAGCAGGTGAGAGTGTGTCAGATTACCTGTGAACCTCAGTCTTTCCAGGAGATGTTGCATCTGCCTGTTGAAGAGCAAGAGAAGTGGAACACAGCGATGGATAAGGAGTTTGAGGCATTAGTGAGTCAAAAGGTGTTTGAGGTCACTGATTTGCCCCCATCCCAGAAAGCTGTTGGTTCCAGATGGGTTTTCAGAAAGAAGCTTCTTCCTGATAATACAGTGCAGTACAAAGCCAGGCTTGTTGCTCAGGGATTTGCACAGGAGAGGTTTTTGAACTATGATCTCACATATGCACCCACAGCTAGACCAGAGTCTTTACGTATGGTACTTTCTCTGGCTGCACAGCGTGGACTTGTTGTCCATCATTTTGATGTTGACACAGCATATTTGAATGCAGAGCTCCCTGAAACTGTGTACATGAAGCAGGCTCCTGGCTATGCTTGTGACAATTCTCAGAAGGTGTACAGACTGCGCAAGGCGCTGTACGGTTTGAAGCAGGCCGGACGTTGCTGGCATCAATGTTTAGATAAGGCTTTGTTAGAGCTAAAGTTTAAGAAGTCTGTTGCTGATCCTTGTGTGTATGTAAGAGGTTCTGGAAGTGATTACACAGTGTTGCTAACGTATGTTGATGATTTTTGCCTAGCAACTGGTTCTTTGCACCTTGTACAAGAGTTTGCAACACAATTGAGACAGTACTTTCAATTGAAAGACCTAGGTGAGCTGAAATACTATCTAGGTGTTGAAGTCACTAGAGCTCAGAGTGGTGAGTTCTATCTGAGTCAGAAAAGAAAAATTGACCAATTGTTGAGTCAACTTGAAATGTCAAATGCAAAACCAACCAAAACACCAATGACTCTTGATTTCCTAAAGGGTGATGCATGTGAGGAACCTTGTCCTCAACCTGCATTGTATCACTCAGCTGTAGGAAGTTTGCTACACTTAACACAATGGACACGCCCTGACTTAGCTTACTCAGTTGGAGTGCTTAGTCGTAAGGTTGCCAAACCATCCATGCGGGATTGGACAGGTTTAAAGAGGGTCCTACGCTATCTTAAAGGCACAGCTGATCTTTGTCTCAAAATATCAGCCACCAAGGCTGAAATGCCTGTGATTTATGCTGACAGCTCTTTTGCAGAAGAGAGAGACAGAAAGTCTGTGAGTGGTTTTGTTTGTTTGTTTGCAAATACACCCATTGCCTGGAGAGCAAGAAAACAAACATTAATTGCCGTTTCTACCTGCGAAGCCGAATTCTCGGCCCTCAGTGAGGCAATCAATGAAACGTATTGGTTAAAACAATTGTTTACAGATTTATCTGTAAATATAAATACACCAATAACAATGTATGAAGATTCCCAATCCTGTCTATCTCTAGCTGCTTCGGAAAATGTCAATAATCGCACGAAATACATCCATGTAAAATACCAAAATGTGAGGCATGCAATTCAGGAAAAATTTATACAATTAGAGTATTGTCCATCTGAACTAAATATCGCAGACGTTCTCACGAAAGCACTTTCTCCAACAAAACATACAACCATGGTAACCAGATTGGGATTGGAGCAAATGTGTCTGAAATAAAATCATTTGTGTGTCTGTGTGCTTTTGAAATAACAGTTTTTCCCCCACAGTGTTTCAAAAAATCCATGCGGAAGGGGTGTTAAGGTTATTTGGTTAAAGCATTCTATGCAGAATTAAACGCATGGCATTTTCTTCCACTGTGTCTGGCCAGAGAGTGGAAAAATACAAGTGAAAACAATCTACATTGTTTTCCGCATTGTAAGTTTGGTTCTCAAAACATCTGAGACGTAGATGGCAGGTGCTGAGATATCTCTAGCTAGACAAAATAAACCCGTAATCAGAATCGTTCTCAAAACAAAAAAAAAGGCCAATACACAACACTGCCATCGTGTGACGCTTTATAGTAAGTACAATTACTACCAGAAATGCTATACTAAAAGAGATGCTCATGTTTAAACCAATCACATGTGAGCTATGAACCATGGGTAGTCCTTTATACTTATGTTCTACACATATATGTCTTCTGTTCTTTATGTAGGCTGCTATCTGCATGTACTTGTATCTGAACTGTAACCATGCCTGGTCTTTGCCTGGTCTTTGCACAGACCATGATGTTTTTTTTTCCTCACTTCTGGTGATGGAACTCTGCTTATGCTTTGATTTTACCTTTTTGCAATAATGCACTATACATCCATTATTGCCTTATGCTATCAATAAAGATATTGTTAGCCTTACAACACGTTGTTTGGATTACTTCATTGCCTGGAACCCCGCATAGTTAACCATCACCTAACAGACTCAGCAGAAGACCAAGAGTTTTTGATGCTGAAAAAGCTTCTCACCCTTAATTAGGGCTGTGCAGTCTTAAGAGTCCCTTGGACTGCAAGGAGGTCAAACCAGTCAATCCTAAAGGAAATCAACCCTGACTGCTCATTGGAAGGACAGATGCTGAAGCTGAAGCTCAAATACTTTGGCCACCTAATGCGAAGAGAGGACTCACTGGAAAAGACCCTGATGCTGGGAAAGACTGAAGGCAAAAGGAGAAGGGGACGGCAGAGGATGAGATGGTTAGATAGCATCACCGATTTAATGAACATGAACTTGAGTAAACTCCGGGAGGCAGTGGAGGACAGGAAGGCCTGGCGTGTGGACATGAAGAGTCGGACATGACTTAACTACTGAACAACAACAACAACAAAAGTGTTAGGCTTCTCACCGGCTTCATATCTAAATCTCCCGGCATTTAACCTCTCATTCAGGAATCCTTTTTTCTCTTCACGCAACTCAGCTAGACGAGCCTCTTTTCTGCAGACAGAAATGAAGCCATAGATAAACCAAATAATTTGTCCACGGCACAGGGATGTGCCCCGGAGTTTAAGCCCTAGGCTTTTTCCTACCATCTTTCTGAGTCAAGGGATGCTTGGCTGTTCTCTTGAGGGCCTTGGGGGGGGGGGAACATGTTGATGTTGGCGGGACAGTTCTCCCCAGCCTGGGAATCAATATTTGTCGCTTGCTTGCTTCATCCATTACAGCAGCAATCCTGATTCGAGGGACAAAATATAATTGGAGAGGCTATGAGTGAGCATTAAAACCTGTTGGGAACACCTCAAAGCATCTGCATCTTTTCTTTGGCTCATATAACCACTCTCCACCGCTGCTCCGTGATCCTAGAAAAAGACATGCTTGGTTTAAGGTATTGGTGACACATGCTACGTGCATATCCATGCGCACTCTGGATTAGATGTTTGCCCTTGAAATACAGATCATAGATTGAGAGCCCTACAGGCAATCAACTTTATATCAGTTTATTATTATAGAATGTTCCTTGTCTTTGGCAAGACTAGGAAACAAACAGGCAGGCCCACATGCCCTAACCACCTTTTCCACAGCTAGAAGACTGCTGTAGGCTACTGCAGGAAAGAATAAGGGTTGTCCCGCTTTTGCCAAGCCCATTAGGCTAGTAAAATATTTTCACAGACTAGTGGCCTTATTTAAAAGCTCTGCCTTGGGTTGACATTTATCATCATCGTTTTGTCATGGTGGTGTTAATAATACACACTTCAAGGTCCAGGGATATAAAGGTACAGGAGGAACAAGGGTCAAAACGTCAAGGAGGCTAAAAGTTCAGCAAACCACGGTACAAATAAATAAAAACAACCAAAAAGATTCAACTTGGAACTGTTTGTTATAGTCACCTAGTTTAGGTCATTCCTTCTCTCATTAAACCACTTCCAATTTAATAAATTTTTTGAAACAGGTTTGGTTTGAAGTCCTGTTTCAAGCTTCCTTTTTACCTCTTGCGATGCTAGAAAAGAAACATCCTTCTTACGACTCTAACAACTTCTAATAAGCAGGATTCCTTAACAAGTCTATCTTCTTTGAGCAAAATTCTAACTTTCAGCCAGCTATTGTCTTAAACTTCTAAGTCAGTCAATGATAAGAGGCTGATCTAAATGCTTTCACTGCATTAATCAAATACCAGGTCTAATTAAAACTGCCGCACACAAAGCTTTTTCAAAATGTTGCTCAGGTATTGCAATAATTTCTGATCACCCAAGCCTGGAAGACAAATAATTAGGAGCTGCCAGAGCCTTCGGATGAGTGATGTCAGCATCTCCAAGTGACCTTCCCTCCACTAATTAATTTTCATCTTAAGAAAAGAGACCCTGTTGTTGCACATTATTAATTGAGTTCACTAAAAGATGCGCCTGATTAATTTTTGTTGATAATACTTGTCATTCCAAGCAGCGGCTGTAATAATTCTATTGGGTTTTATTTTACTTTATTTTATTTTTTTAAAGTTGATCTCGGTCTTTTGCAATGCGATAGATACAAGAACCCTGAAGAGAAAACGTAGGAAAAGGACATAATCCGTAGGATGGGTTTAATTGTTTTATTTCACTGGCTGTTGGCAACTAGAATGCTGGTTTTGATTTGCCAAGTTATTCTCCCTGCAATTCTATCCAAACTTTCCAAATCTACATTTAAAGCAGCTAATAGTTAGAATGGTTAAGACAAAAACAAACATGTTACTCTTCCAGAATTCATGGGTGCCTACTTCCTAATTTTTTTTTCTTTCGATCCATAATATAGATATACCTACACACATGCGGCATATAAACCCAATATACATGAAAAAGGATTCTGGCAATCTGAAATCCAAGCTGTTAACACAACTTAGATAAAGGTTGGCTACTGATCTTACACCAAGTGTGGCTCTAGGACACATTACAGCATTGTATCATCCAGAACCCTCCATAGTTGCCTGTATCAGGCAAAGGTGTTGGATTTTAGAATCAAGCTTACAAGTTTTTATTCAATTCCAATTGTTTATACTGTGGAGTCCTTGGTGCTCTCTGAGCCTTGTTGTTTTCTTGCAGACATTTCATTGCCAGGCTAGGCAACATCTTCAGTGCGAAAAGAGACTTGCTCTCTGTTTATTAACTCAGCCAATCAACCAAGCAGCAAACAACAACCCAATCAAGGAACTCCTAAGGGGAGAACAACACCCCAACCAACACAGGCAGGACAAGCCATGGTAGATAAACAGAGAGCAAGTCCCACTCCCTTTTCGCACTGAAGATGTTGCCTAGCCTGGCAATGAAACGTCTGCAAGAAAACAACAAGGCTCAGAGAGCACCAAGGACTCCACAGTTCAACCCTGAGCTACAAATATTCTCTTTGATTGTTTGTACTGTGTTTTTGTTTTGTTTTGCTTTTAAAAAAACTTTGTAAAGTGTTGGATTTCAGTGGTTAGATTGTGTAGGCTTGTACTCAATGCCATTTTATATTATTTTTTATAAAATTACATATTTTAGGCAATAGTGATTCAAAACAAGACAGGTCATAATTTATCAAATCTGTTAAAAGATTGGATGAATGATTTAAGAGTGTTTGTGTCTCCTTTCCTGCTCCCCCTTTCTAAAAAAGTACTCATCTTTGGAAAGAAGAAATTTCACTTTATCCCAAGTCACTGCTAAATTGGCTGCAAAAATGAATTTGCTGGTATGTAGATGAATGGATATATTAGAAACTGAGTGATAGTAGGAAAGGCTCCATCCCTTCTCTTCTACTCAATCCTCATTTCAATAATTTTTCAAGACAGATGAATACATAATGCCATACAGTGCTTTGCAAGAAGGCGTAATTAAGAGTGAAAAAAGACATACTTTTTAAAACTCAACTTCTTGACTGCAATTTGCTTGAATCTTCTCCTTCTCCTTCTCCTTCTCCTTCTCCTTCTCCTTCTCCTTCTCCTTCTCCTTCTCCTTCTCCTTCTCCTTCTCCTTCTCCTTCTCCTTCTCCTTCTCCTTCTCCTTCTCCTTCTCCTTCTCCTCCCTCTCCTTCTTCTTCCTTAGCCAAATCACCTGTCAGGCTTGTTGCATTCATAGAAGGGCCACTGTTTCGTTTGTATGAACTATCTCTACAGTTAACTTTTCGTAAATTTTTAACTGAAAGTACTTGAAAGACAGTTGAAAAACTGCTCTGCTGATTGGAGAAGTGCCTTAGTCATGACACAGGTGATGGCCAACATCTTCAGAGCTCAATAGCACAGCAGTGAGGATAAAATAATAGTTTTCTTCCTGTTGAGTTCAACTCCTGGTGACTCACATGGCCACAGCCATGCAATTCTGGGAGGCATGGTTTGGAAATGGTTTCCCATGGCTCTTTTCCAGGGTGGTTTTTCAAATTCCAAGTGCAGATGATCTCAAGCCACATAAGACTTCACCTACACGAACTTGACTCTGTGCAAACGTTTCCATAAGGCCTATCTAAAATGTTCAACTTGCGTAAAACCTTGCATTATGCACAACCTTGTTTGGTGCACAATTGCTTCCCTCTCTCAATTTCCCAGAGCTGATGTTTTATCTCGAACATTTTGGGGCAATTTGGCTTGTAACTACATTGGTGGACAGCAAGGCAGCAAGAAGGCAGGGCCAGCTTATGAGCATAAAGGCACAGGTTTAGAGCTCTAAGGAGAAAAATAAAGAAATATGCAGGAGGACAAAGCCTCGTGGCTTCAACGGTGAATAAAAACAATAAAATGCATTTTCTACTTTAAAGGTTCTGCCACCTTTAGAATCAACTGTGGTGATAAAAAAAGAATTTAGTTTGTATCTATGATACATAGGGGCCTGGTGGCTCAGCGGGTAAGACACCAGGCTTATCGATTGGAAGATTGCAAGTTCGGGGGTTCGAATCCCTAGCCCCGCGTGCGGAGTGAGCTCCCGCACTCGCCCCAGCTCTTGCCAACCTAGCAATTTGAAAGCATGCAAATGCAAGTAGATGAATAGGTACCACTTCGGTGGGAAGGTAACAGCGTTCCACGTGCGTCATGCCAGCCACATGACCACGGAAGCGTCTTTGGACAGCGCTGGCTCTTCGGCTAACAAACCAGGAGACTGAGAGTTCTAGTCCCGCCTCAGACATGAAAGCTGGCTGGGTGACCTTGGACCAGTCACTCTCTCTCAGCCCTAGGAAGGAGCCAATGGTAAACCAGGAGACTGAGAGTTCTAGTCCCGCCTTAGGCACGAAAGCCGGCTAGGTGACCTTGGGCCAGTCCCTCTCTCTCAGCCCTAGGAAGGAGCCAATGGCAAACCAGGAGACAGAGTTCTAGTCCCGCCTTAAGCATGAAAGCTGGCTGGTTGACCTTGGGCCAGTCCCTGTCTCTCAGCCCTAGGAAGGAGCCAATGGCAAACCAGGAGACTGAGAGTTCTAGTCCCGCCTTAGGCACGAAAGCCAGCTGGATGACCTTGGGCCAGTCCCTCTCTCTCAGCCCAACCCACCTCACAGGGCTGTTGTTGTGGGGAAAATAGGAGGAGGAAGGAGTATTTGGTATGTTCACCGCCTTGAGTTATTTATAAAAAAAATAATAAAGGTGGGATATAAAATAAATAAAATAAATATCTTGATTGTTTTCATGTGTTATGAGGAACTAACCTAAAATTAGTTTATATCAACTGGAGTACGTGCCCTAAAGGTGATGCGGATATCTCTTTCTTTCTTTAAAAATATACATCATGTACGGAAAAACATTTGAAACTCAGCTACAATATATTGTATTACTCTATTTACTCACTGGCTGCTGTAGTTGCATTACGGGTGGATTTCTTCCATGATCCTCTTCATGCTAGGCTTTGGAGGCGAAATAGCATTTGCCTTCAGGCATGCAAACGGGCCTGTCATCTACCCTTTTAACCGGTCATCAAGGCAGGTCTGGTCTAGAAGGAGCTCCCTTCTGTGGTGAGAACAATCAATGAACATGGAACAAGAAAGCAACCAGGTGTTCTCTAGGGATTTTGTTGTTGTTGTTCAGTCGTTTAGTCGTGTCCGACTCTTCGTGACCTCATGGACCATAGCACGCCAGGCCTTCCTGTCCTCCACTGTCTCTCGGAGTTTACTCAAATTCATGTTCATTACATCGGTGATGCTATCTAACCGTCTCATCCTCTGCCGTCCCCTTCTCCTTTTGCCTTCAGTCTTTCCCAGCATCAGGGTCTTTTCCAGTGAGTCCTCTCTTCGCATTAGGTGGCCAAAGTATTTGAGCTTCAGCTTCTGTCTCTGTCCTTCCAATGAGCAGTCAGGGTTGATTTCCTTTAGGATTGACTGGTTTGACCTCCTTGCAGTCCAAGGGACTCTCAAGAGTCTTCTCCAGCACCACAGTTCGAAAGCATCAATTCTTCGGCGCTCAGCCTTCCTTATGGTCCAACTCTCACAGCCATACGTGGAGCCAGAAGAAACACAGAGGGTGGTATTTCTATTACTTCTTAAAAGAAGGTAACAGAAAGAGGAGAACTCCTCCTTTTTAGCATCTTAAAGTTAGGTTTCTCAACCAGGGTTCTGTGGCACCCTAGGGTTCCACGAGAGGTCACTAGGGGTTCCATGATTTATTTAAAAAATTATTTCAAATTCGGGCAACTTCACCTTAAAGAGGTAAGTTTCATTCTTTATTTTTAGTTTAAGAACACGGTTAATGCATCTATACAGCCCTACCCATGAAACGAATAGAATTATTTGGTAACTTCTGGCCTATATTTGAGCCTGAATGTGCAGGGGTTCCCTGAGGCCTGAAAAATATTCCAAGGGTTCCTCCAGGGTCAAAAGGTTGAGAAAGGTTGGGTTAGTGTATCTGAAGGACCCAAGGATCCTTGGGTTTTGATCCAAAGTTGCCAGTGCCCCAACCCATTCTTTTATTCCCCCACTTCCCTCAGCTATCAAAAGGGAGAATAGCACTGCAATTTATTTTGTGAAATGTCGCTGCACCTTAATTTGCATGCATTGGTATGCAGGTCCTTAAACAGGACGTCTTTGAGATGCTCCGAAACTACAAGCTGAGATAGAACCTTGTTTTTGCATGACGGCCCTGCCAAATATCTCAGGGTGTTAGCAAGAGAAAAGATCACCCACTCCCTTTTATACCATCATTCTGGTTTGCTTTTTGATTGCTGTTCTTTATGGTTTGGTTTTAATTTTCCACATTTCCTCTGCCTTTTATTATTTTTGTGATGTTGGTTATATAGTGGAGGAGACCCTGAACAGAAAATCTTGAATTGCTTTCCTACAAGTAAGGCCCACTGAACTTAACTTATTTCAGCTTATTTCTGGATATGCCTAGGTAGCATACCATGAAGAATATTATGAAAGTAAATCACAATATTGAATGTTATTATTCAACATTGAATCCTATGTTGCTTATTATCTATTTAGGTTAAAACCATAATTTTATTCTGGCTCAAAAATAAGTAGCAGGAAACTGGCTCACAGATTTTTTTTTTAATGCCCCACCTAACAAATTAAAGCAAAACACAACACAATAAAAAGCAGTCCCATTAAAATCAGATTAGTAACACAAGCAAATAAGTTAGAGGTTTCTGGCACTGTTTCATTGCCGAAGGCAAAACAAATCCATGGGATCTTTACAATATGGCAAAATGCTAATCCCAAAAGGGTTGAATTTCCCCTCCTGAGAAGAGAATCCATGAAATGGGACACTACAATCTGTACCTGATTAGGAATATTCTCTAGTTTTCATATACCATTTTTCCAAAATGTAGCAACAACAATAACTAAGAGAAAAATGCTTGAATTTTTAGATAGGATTCTAGACGTCTTCAGATGTGTCACTGTGTTTACCTTCAAGTGAACTTCAGCTCTATATTGAAGGCAAATTGTTGTTTGCCAGCCTTTCACAGGCCCAACAGCAGAGATAAGCCTGTAATTACCAAAGGTATTTTTTATCAATGACCTCATATTAGGTTCCAGAGGGTTTGGGATAAATGTCCACAATCCAACAGCTTCCTAGAGTCATTCAGAGAAAAACTACTTTGGGGTTGAGTATATAGTGACTATTCAGCTATTTATGAGATTTATATAGTCATTCAGACAATTTTTTCTTATAGGTCCATTGATAATATCTCTATTTACTGTATAAATTAGATGAACTCCTGAGGTTTTCTTGGTCAGCATGAACTTCTTAGGCTAAACTGGGTTCCTTTTCAGCATTTACTACAACAACTATAGACACAGCAGGAGAAAACCCAGCCACTCCTTGGTGGAAACCTTCTGCCTGCCTCCTTCTCTGTCTATCTATCATGGTGGCTAACAATAGAAAATATCAAAAATAGGGATCATTAAAACATACACTAATATCATCATCATCAATTGTAGGAAGAGACAGGCAACCTAAAAGGAAGATCAGAAACTCTAAGTGGCTTTAAAAAAAACAAAACCCCTTTTGTACAGCATTTTGTACATGTTACAACATTGTAACATGTTACTAACCATGTTTATTCTATTCATGGTACGAGTTGCAGAAAGAGATGGTGTTTTATCAGAGTACACCCTACACTCCTGAGACTTTTATACAGCAGTTAGGCGTGCAGAAGGATTTTTCTAAATGAATCAGAGCTCTCTTTTTTTTAAAAAAAAAAGAAAAAAGTGGGGAAGGAATTCTTTGATTACTTATTGTCCCTGGTGACCACTGATGGAGATGCACACATCTTAGTCATACACGAGAGTGATGATGTTGTCTCCAGAACCATCCAGGTCATGCCCATACCTTAACGTTTCCACCTTCCACTGCTCATAGCTCCGTTGTCCTGAAAAAAATACCACTATTAAACTCTGCCCATCTTGGAAGCTCAAGGGAAATAAAGCAGAAGCCCAATTCTCTTGGCCTAAATTAAGTCACAGAAAGTCACAAATTAGGTGATAACGATTTCTCTTTATCCCACAGTTCATGGTGGTTCATTAATTAGTATTTTCAGCACACAATCTACAGCCCTGCAATAAATTTTAGCGAGTGGGATAACTCCCTTGCATCTGTAGTAGCCATAGTCTCTTGACAGCTTTTCTTCTAAAGCTCTTGGGTTTTTAAAGTGTCAGCTGCATTTCTGATTACCCATTAATTCTTTGAGAAAGAATGAATATAAATGCCTTAAACTTTAAAACACAACAGTGTGAGTTAATACTTGCGGAACGTGGAATGTTGCTGTTTACTTCCATTTGTCTCAACTTGTACCGACCACATGCAGATATTTAGACTGCGGGGGCTGGGCCGGTAGCACCCCTTCCTTGAGGGCCACTAATGTGAGAAGAACCAAGTTATTTTCCCAGATGATTCAAACATCTGTGCTGCCGTCTATTGATTTTTCAGCTAATGTATTTTCTACAGAGCTGTGCATGTCTCCGGGCCACGTGACATACGATGCTAGTTATACTTGTGCCTCTTAATTTTCCCCTTTTAAATAGATCTGTGGGGCAGAGTGATCTGGACCCTGCTACAGAAGGAGGATGGGATTTTCTTTAGTCTGATTTACTGTAGCAAATTGTTCCTAAATTATTTGTCTGCAGAGGGCTGCTAAGTCAGATGAAATCAGACTGACACATAACTCTGCATATGACCTGTGAAAGATTTGCTGGAGAACCAAAGAGCTGTAGGAATCTAGGGAATTAAAGTTTAGGGTAACTTTCCACTTCAAATGTGTTGCTGTTTTCAGTACAGACAGAAGTTTGAAAAACTGCAGGACATTGAACCCGCCCCCCACCCCCCCCTCAAATAAAATCTGTTTATTTTAGCAAAGTTTCCACACACATCTTAAGCTGTTAAGTGGTTGGTTGGCCCATGCTTCTGGGGACTTCAGCTGATGACTGCAGATTCAAGTTCTAATTTGCTCGTATGAAAGGCAGAATTTTCATAACATAACAGATCAGCTCCAGTGCTGGGCTCTTCAGGAGACACAGCTTTTATTCCAAGACGTTCTCCCACTGTTGGAAATGCTCCTAAAATTCATGGCCCCAAATATGCTGGAGAGAATCTGAGGACCCTGAGGGCGGATGCAGGAATTTGCAACCACGAGGAGAAAAGTCTTCCGCATGAGCACACGTCCCCTTGCACAAAGCTGGATTTCAATATCCTATTGCACTTGAGGGTAAAGTAGAACAAAAATGTGCATTCAGATATTCGCTCTTTTCATTGTTGTGTGATTTTTTAAAAGTATATTCTTGTGAAAACAAAGAAAAAAGAAAAAAAGAAGAAGAAAAATCAAACACAAAGTGAATAAACAAGGAATTTACAAGTACATTAGAATTAGGTTAACTTTTTCAGTAATTCACTAATTAGTTTTAAGTACCTGGGTTTATGATTTTGAAAACTACAGATCATTGTTAAAATTCAAATAATGTATGAATAGCAACACAGAATAAATCATAAAATAAAACTGAGAATCACAGGGAATTCTATCCAAGCAGCTAGAGGTCTATTCCCATCTAACAGACCCTTGAATGTGAGAGTATTAAGATTCCATGTTAAGAGAAATCCAAATTTTGGATGTGGTACAACCCCATATATAGAATTATAATCCAAAAATGCTTTCCAAGTTGTGTTAAATTCTGTGTCAGATTTACATTTGAAATACGAAGTTATTTTGGACATCAGGGCATAGTCCCCAAACTTAAGTGACCAAACTTAAGAAGGAATTATATGTACTATGTTCTGACAGTGACAATCGCCAGCTTCACAAACCATGTAAATGGCAGAAAGGCTGGGCCTTCGATAACACATGGCTTTCTGGAGGACCACTTGTGCTCAAACAAGATTTAAACCTGTAGTTAGAAAACTTAGAGTGCTTGAGCCCGGTGGGATGAAAACGCATGCATGCCGAAGTAGGTTGAAGGATTGAGGGTGGCCATAAGAAAGTTTTAAAAATTGATGCCATCCAAGAGGAATAACATTCCTTAGAGAGCTGGACCTGATGACCAACCACTTGATGGGATCCCATTGGGAGGGCAAGGACATGGGGGTCAGTCAACCATGGGCGCCATTTTCTCCTGATCCGTGCAAAATGCTACATCCAATAATGCTACTCTCCGTAATATGATTGGGAGACACAGGATGTTTCTATCTTGCTGAAGCAAAGCTTTTACAGGCTGTTCTGAGAGCCATAATGGCCAAAAGACGTTAATCTCAAGGTTTATTTTATACCCAAACCTGGTAATAGTTTCTCTTACCCACTTGGATAAAATAAGGAGGATATCAAGTTTAAGAAATAGCCATGAAAAACACTTCTGCTAACATTGAAGGAAATACTGAACATCTGCTGTACTTGGTATCTTGAGAGTTGCAATTATCATTTTTGAAATCTGCACACAAGACTTATAAATATTAGAATTCTAGCCTAGGTTGAAAGCTATGAAATATTTAAACTGTTTGGCAGGCTTAAGAAAAATTCATAAACTTAATTTAAGCAACCAAATACTCTCTCCGTGTGTGTATTTTACAGAGTTTCCACCTTTCAGTCATTAATCAGGTAAATTAAAGCAAACCATGGAGTACCAGGGAGAATGCAGAATCCCCTGGACGAAAAGGAGCCAGCTTTGAAGTTCAGATCCTTTTGGCAATAGGGTTACTTCTCCCCTTTTTGATAACTTTATGCAGTCCATTCTGTCTATTCTGTGTATCTAGTATGAACATCATGTTCAAACCATCTATATCTCAATGAAATGCACATGCTTTTTGCCTATCATGGATATTGTTTTAGATTCAGATATCAGAACACGGACTTGTAAGGCAATGACTTTGCAGTTCCAGAACAATCTGATCTATGTAGATGTAGACTTATTGGGTCGTCAGTATACAGTACAAATCCCAAACTATATGGGTGACCATGAAGCTATTTATTTATTTATTTATTCAAGAAAGTGGAAAGGATCAATCTTTCAAGTTCTTGGGAGGAAACATATGAAATATGGTCATGGTTTACTGAAATTGTTGTGCAAAATTTCATATACATACAGTATATCCATCCTTGATCTGTTTTGTTAAATAGGAACATAGGAAAATAAATCAAATTCTGGGAAGAAACAATAGTATTCTAGCTTCATTTTCATTCTTTTGAATTTGAAGACAATAGATCTATTTATTTGTTTGTTTGTCAAATTTATATAGCCTCCCATCTCACAGACAAGCCTCTTGGTGGCGTAAAATAAAGCAAACATGAAGAGGGAATCAGGGTGGGTGTGGGGTGTGCTGAAATGTTCTTAAAATATGTATAGCAATGTTATCTCTTGACTTCTTGCTAAGTTTGTTTATAATTTCAGAACCCATGTATACCTCTGTCTTCCAGTAGGCTGGAAGTGATTGTGGTTTAGGCCAAGAAAAACATATGGTGAAGTGAACCTGAAGTCTACTCGTGTCCATGGAGACATGATCCGGTCCAACATTCAGCCCTGGACATCCCAGATGGCTCCTCCATCCAAGTGCTCATTAAAGTCAACTCTGTTTAGCTTTCCAGATCAGCCAACGTGTGTAGCTACTGCCATCTAGCTGCACTCAGAGTAGTTCTAAATCCAGCAGTCAAGCTGGATACTTTAAAGCAGGGGTCCCCAACCTGTGGGCCGTGGCCTGCTAGGAAGTGGGCTGCACAGCAGGTGAGCGGTGGTGGTCTGCGCGATTGGCTCCCGCCTGCAAACCCCACCCCCATCCGTGTGATTGGCTCCCGCCTGCAAACCCCGCCCCTGTCTGCGTGATTGGCTCCCGCCTGCAAACCCGCCCCCCATCCACGCGATTGGCTCCCGCCTGCAAACCCCGCCCCCCATCCGCGCGATTGGCTCCCGCCTGCAAACCACCACCACCCCGGTCCATGGAAAAATTGTCTTCCACGACCAGTCCCTGGTGCCAAAAAGGTTGGGGACCGCTGCTTTAAAGTGCTGGAAGATGATCTCTAGTCAGGGAACCTCTTACAGCCAGGCCCCTTATGTTGGGATTACTGGTTCTGGAAAAGCCTTAAGAGGACCTTCTGCCCCACTAAACATTCGATCAATTGCTCAGCCATTTCAAGTTTTATGTCTAATGACATAAGTCTGTTAGCAGGGGTTTTTGAATTAGGCATTCCTTGTTTTATTCCCAAGCCATACATAAATAATAATAATAATAATTTTATCAGGATATGAACAGTTCAGGACCAGGGATTGCAAAACTGCCTAGCAGTTTCTTTTGAGAAAGGGAGCCAAATTCACAGCAGCTTCCGAACGAAACAGGTCCAGTGCCAACTTCTCATCTGTCCAAGTGTCTGTTCCACTTCCCAGGTATCCATATGTTACTGGGCTCTACAATTAGGGCCCAATGGGATGGCCAGATGTGAGCTGTCTGCAAGAAGGGGGGCTGGAAGCCTGCAAGGAACAAAAGGAGTGATGCAAAGCCAGTAAAGCTTCTAGTGGGAGAGAGGCTTTCCAATTAATGTCTGAAAATGGGGGATGCATTTAAAAAAATACAAGGCCTTGAGAAGAAGGTCAGTAACATAGGCCTATATCTTTACACGTCATGGTTGCAATGCATGGGAAGAAGTTGTTGTTGTTGTTCAGTCGTTTAGTCGTGTCCGACTCTTCGTGACCTCATGGACCATAGCACGCCAGGCCTTCCTGTCCTCCACTGTCTCTCGGAGTTTACTCAAATTCATGTTCATTACATCGGTGATGCTATCTAACCATCTCATCCTCTGCCGTCCCCTTCTCCTTTTGCCTTCCGTCTTTCCCAGCATCGGGGTCTTTTCCAGTGAGTCCTCTCTTCGCATTAGGTGGCCAAAGTATTTGAGCTTCAGCTTCAGTATCTGTCCTTCCAATGAGCAGTCAGGGTTGATTTCCTTTAGGATTGACTGGTTTGACCTCCTTGCAGTCCAAGGGACTCTCAAGAGTCTTCTCCAGCACCACAGTTCGAAAGCATCAATTCTTCGGCGCTCAGCCTTCCTTATGGTCCAACTTTCACAGCCATACATTACTACTGGAGGGAAGAAGTTACAAACCTGCTTAATCTGTTTGGCCAAGATGAATTATGTCATAATCCTGGGGAAACCCAGATCGCCCACCCTGCTTTCTTCTCTTCAAACAGCTAATCTGAGTATCCCTGGATTCAATATTCCAACACCTCTGGATGATTACCTACTGTAATAAGCAACATTTGTGGAAACACTTTTATTGTACCCTTTTTTATGATATGCACCAAGATTTCTAAGCCAGCTCTGTCTCCAGTTTCATCCCGTCATGAATCAATTTGTAGAGACATTTAGAAGTCAATAATCCACTGTAGCTTTGATGACAGGTGATTAATTTCTACATTTTAGAGACATAATAAGATTTTGCAATAAAAAGGCCTTGAAGTAACCTACCAAACAGCTTTAATCTCAGCCTTGGGACTGTTCTAAATATGAATGCCAGCACACAAATGTGGATGATTTAAGTTAGCAAATTTTATTACAGAACTTTTCATCTTTTCCATATTAATTGTGCTTTGTAATCAGATTCTCCACACAGTCAGATTGTGTTGAATATCACACACACACACACACACACACACACACACACACACACACACACACAGGCAAACATGAAGACAAAGACGAGGCTCATAAGATTTCTCCCTTTTATACTTCTAAGCATTTTCAGCATCTCTACCAGAAATCCCTCTTATCTGCCAAGGATGGTTCTACAATCCATCAGCAGAAATGGAAGGGGGTGATTCTCAGCTGCCAACCCTCTACATTGGCAACCTTTCTCAGCCAGGATGTGCACTCCTCAACTCCCAGAAGTCCCCACCCAGCACAACATTGCTGAGGATCCTAGGATTTGAAGTTCACAGTCCTAGAGGCCACCCAAGTTAGAGAAAGCTGCTCTGGAGAGTTGGGAGGCCCCCAGAAGAGATTTGAGGTATTGAGGACATTTGGGGAGGAAGAAGTTTGATTATGCATTTACACAACAGCAGCCACTACCACATTCTAAGATATAAAAAAACAAATCTGAATCAAGGTGTCTCATCAAAGTGCAAGTGCATGAATGTTAATGGGGAATAGATAAAAATAAGACAAACCCTTGGAAAGGAACTGATTTTCACACAAAAATATTTCCGAGCTTGGCTTTGGTACTGATCACAAATGCCTTGACGTGAGTGTGCACAATGTTCCTCAACCAAATGAAACTCTACTCATTCATGCAGTTTCTTTACTCCTGGTTCTGGCTGATAGTCCTAGTTGTTTCCATTTTTCTTTTTAAAAATGTGGATCCTGCAAGTCTGATGACTGAAAGAACAAAGAATGAGAAACAGTCATGCAGAGAAGAAACTCAAAGTTTTTGAAGGGCAGTCGGTGTGAAAATGACCAATCAAGTTTAGTTCCATTGACTTCTCCAGATGAAGGAAAAGCATCTCTCCAGTTAAACAAGCTCCTGATGACAAATGACAAAGATGATGCTGATACTGATGGGGCAATGTGCCTCAAGTCTAGTCAGACCCTAACTAAGCAGCAGTGGTCCTGTAATCTACTTTCTTGGGATGGAAACATTCCTGCTCAAAATAGCTTCATTCATTCAGGCTGGAATCTGGTCCTATCTAATGTCGCTTCCAGAAACAGCCATATCAGCCCAACCTTCGACATTTCATGCACATCCCCTCTTTGGAGAAACCCTTCAAGGAAAGAGATGAATAAAGGCAAGGGACTAGGCTCTTGAGGTGGAAAAGACAAATTAGGTGACAAAAGCTTGGGTGAAGTACAGCCCAGAAGCTGTCTTCACGGCAAGAGAGAGATGAGTTACAATAGATGTGCATTTCCATTTCAGCCGGAAGAGATATCTGATTATTCTCTGCCTGGGCTCCAAATACAGTACATCTCAACCAGCCCTGCCAAGACACAGCAGATATATTGTTGAAAAGGAGTAACACGGGGCACCTTTAAATCTGTTTGTTGTGCTAACACCCATTGGAAGCTGAGACTACTTGAAAATTCAATAGTTATTACAACAGATAAATTCTGTCAAGGGCCCTTAAGTGATCTTTTTCCCTAAAGAGAAAGTTTTATCCTTGCAATTCTACAAACTACTACAGGAGACTTTCTATATTGCCCAGCCAAAAATGTAACATATACTGTAGAATTACATATATAAACCGCAATGGGTTGGATGTTCTAATGTAGTCCTTAATGAACTCAGTCTTGAGTGAATGTATGTGTGTGTGAACACTACACAGATCAATAGCTCAGGCTCTTTGTACACTATTCAGCATTCATATTTACTTTATTTGTTTGATAGATGTATAAGTTCCTCCTGGAAGATCAAAGCAGCATATGTAGCATTCTCTCCTCCAATTTTTCCCCACAACAACAACCCTGAAGGGTAGTTTGATGGACCCAAAGCCACACAAGGTGGATTTTAAGATGGGTCTCTGTAATCCTAGTCCAAAACTTTCATCACTACAGCTTTTCGCTCCAGCCCACTTCCATCTGAATGCTATCATTCCGATTGGATTAATTCACTGTCATGAATATAGCCCATCCCCATGATGGGAGAAGTACTAACAAGTACAACTTAACAGTAAACCCCAGTAAATAGGAAAGTATAATACCAAAAGGGACATATACAGTGTCTCCAAACCAAAGCACAGCATCCAGTTGAGATCACAGAAGAAGTCAGAAGATGAAATGCCCAGGTCTGGAATTCCTCCAACTGCAGTGAATAGCTCAAAGAACATGCATAGAATATTTTCCCTTTCTGTCCTTATTTGCTCCGAAGTGGCTTTGCTGAAATTAGTTTTTGAACACCAGTGACAAAACTGAGAAAGGTATGAATTTGCACTGACCTTTATTTACTATTTGACTTCATTGTAATACAGTATCTAATCAAAGAAAAATATGAAGAATGTATAGTTTGTAGATCAATATATCCTACTGAAATAATAATCGATAACACTAAATATACTTCCTGATGTGTGAGCAATTTACTGTTGTACCTCACATCTCACCCTCGTGAAAAGGCTCAGATTTGAGAAGACCCCGAGAACTTCTGCTTCCAGGTCACAAGCTTTCTTATTCAGCGCTGCCACCTGCACTGTGACCTCTGGCTTGTCCAAGTGCTCCAAGCTGTCACTTGATGTTGAGATCATCAGAGGCAACATGCTTGTTGGCAGGAGGCCAAAGGACATATCAAAGCAGACTAAAACACTGTATGTAGAATTTATTGGGGCAGACATGACTCAACAAAAGACATCAGGAAGAATACGGTCTTATTTGTAGGGTTGTTGCTATTAAGACATTTTAAAACCCATGAAAAGGATAAGGGATTGTAAAGGATTCCTTGACAAAGGAATATGGCATGGGCAATTTCCAGACCATTGTTACAGAAGGCTTCAAGCTGTAGAGGGCAAGAAGAGCCACACTCAAAAATGTATGCGGGATGAGGCCAAAGGTGGACAGAACTAGGACAGAAAGAAATTTTGGTTTTATTTAATTTAAATGCAACTAAAATTCAGTTCCTCCCAAATGTTTCATAGGACTACTCATTTTTTTCTTGTCACATTAGACCAGTGTTTCTCAGCCTTGGCAACTTTAAGACGGGTGGACTTCAACTCCCAGAATTCCCCAGCCAGCCGTGCTGGCTGGGGAATTCTGGGAGTTGAAGTCCACCCGTCTTAAAGTTGACAAGGCTGAGAAACACTGCATTAGACATTATAATTCACCACTAGAGAAGAGGGCTGGGAAATTAGGGAGCTGTCTGTGGTCCTGAAACACTTCTTGTACTTGTAATTGACACATTAGCCAAGCTGTCAGATCAGAAAATAAGATGAGGAGGTCCTGGATTTACGAACCACAGGCAAAAGAGCCATGGAACACTCCTGATTTGGCACAAATAAAAATTGGGATATGGTTATTGGTTGAATTCACAGGAAAGAGATTTCTCTGATGTAGATATGAAATGGAACAATGGCCTTCTGTAAAACTACAACAATCCCTATCCTCTACACAAAGTTGTTTTTTTTCCATACAGCATTTTCATTAGAACTTCTTGCTTTTTATAATTGTTGTTATGAGCCACTTTCTATCATAGAGATGATATAGAATTTTAATAAATAAATAAACCTTAACCTTAGACATGCATCTGCCTAAAACTGAGATTAAACTCACGAGACCCAACTGCTTTACAAAAGGTAAAATATGAAGCAAAATAAGTAGAGCTTTCCAAGAAGGATGGGATCTGCTCTTTGTACATATAGATAATTGCCATATTCAATCACTTCAGTTAATGCAGAAGTATAATTGGAGCTTTATGTGCAAAATCTGGAGGAGAACATAGCATTAATAGAAGGGTTATCTCGCCCTCTTACACCTTGAAGACTTTCTTCCACTTTTAAAAAATTAATTAATATGTCTGTGTGGGGGAGTGATTTTGCCATACCTTGATAAAAATTGGTCAAAGTATTACAGGGCTCATAAAAACAATTTCATGGATCAAAGTAGTCTACCTCTCCTCTGGATGATATTGGATAAAATAAACTAGGATCAATATAATTGGGGTATCTATACTATTGTTAGAAGAATATGAGACTTACTTTTATTCCAGGGATTGCTAAAGGAAATCTGATGCGAGGAGGAGGAGAAAAGGAAGAGGAAGAAGAAAAAAGAGACACTTCCCTTTTCCTATTTAGACTCCACTCCCCATCCTGAAATATCTATATCTCTATCCATCCATCCATCTCCATCTCCATCTTTATCTATCATCTATCTATTCATGTCCAAAGTTTCACGAACACTGAAATTTCTTGTGGAGAAAAATCACAGAGGGTGGGGAAAAGGGAGCAACAGACGGCTACATGTTGCACTTCCATCTCATTAATAAGCAGGAAGCAACTGTTGAAAAGTCTCTCCAAGCTTTCCCCTCAAGCAAGCCACAAAAGCATGTTAACGTTGAACACACTGCATTAACAGACTGCAGAAGCCTCTGGTTGCTACCGCGGAATATCCTAGGCGATGAAGGAATTATGATGTGCTGAACAAGTGGTATGTATGAAACAAAAGAAAACATCACCTTAAAATGTACATCTGCTGCTGTAGCCGGGTATGATATTCTCCACAGGCCATGTCTGAAAATGTAATGTGGGCAAGATGTTCATGACTAAATAAAACGCACCAGGGTCGTGCATCCTATTAAAGTCAGTATTTTTAAAACTGCTGGCTTAAAACATTTACCTTGACATCGTAAATTATATTTAATACCAGAGCCACTTCTTGTGAAGTCAACCTCTATTTGAAACAACTGCATTTGATGTATGATTGATTTTTTTTATTTGCACAAAAATATGAAGCAAAATCAAATTTCAGTCCATTTAAAATTTATGCTTGCCGAGACAACCTTTGGCAAGATGCAATATTGAATCTGGGTTTCAGTCAGAGGAGGTCTTGCGAGCCTCCTTTAGAATCTTTCATCCGCTTGCACTTTTCATTTCATTTAGCTTAATTTAAAAAATAAATAAATGGAAGCATTCTTGGTGCATCTTTCGAAGTAAATTGATGTTTTCTGTTCTTGAATAGTATCGGCTTTATTACTTGCTGGGCGAAGGTACAGTGGGGTAAAGCTACAGTAATTTGGTATTCATATATACTTCAATACTTCCAGTAGTTATAGGGGTGGAGATCTTACTGACTTAAAGGACTTACCTTTAAAGTAAAATTTCACCCAAACAGCCTTGCCCGAATGTGTTTACTCAGAAGTAAGTCTCTGACAATTTATAAGCATAATTCTCTAGGGGACTCCTCTGCGTAGTGGCAAAAGAATGACTTGTGCAGGGGGATTTTCTCAGGAATGTCCTTTCCCCTTTAGAGCTACATTTAGGACTACAGTCTTCGAAAGATAAAAGTTTCTGGATAATCAGTCAACACCATGATTGACTTTCCTCCAAAATATTTTCCTCCCCTTTTTTTTTTCCTCCGTAGTTCATTGGACCGTTTTAAATACCTTTAAATAACTGATTATTGAGTAACTTACCTGCAGACTGATGCAGACATCTTCATAAATAAGGAAAGGCCATCTCCAACCTTATTATTCTGCCAGCTCACAGTGCCTGACATATACTTGGACAGGAGTTTCTCAGCAAGGCAGTTTGGGCCAAAACCTAACAGGAGTGGGGTGGGGGCGAGAGAGTGGCAAATCATGTCCAAATGCCTGGCTCAAATGCCTAAGCAACCTTGGAAAGGAAATTTATTCCATTATCGCTTTGAAAACATATTATTCTTTTCTACAGCAAATAGTGTGCATTCAGTGAGCAGTGTATGCATTAGCATCTGGGCAACTGACATGAATTCTCTTTATTCATGCTGGTATTATCCTTTAAATGCTTACATGATTTCTTTTCATCACAGTTAGCAAACAGATTCTCCCCCTCCCCCCCACTAAGATTATCAGGAATGCAGAAGCTGCTGTAAAGTGTGGAATTGAGGGTGGGGGAATGAAGGAGGAATGTTAACAGTCTGCTTCACAACTGAAGTCACACCTATGGTGCTTGAAGTCCAGAGTCTGGCAGACCATTAGAGTTACCTGTGGGCTGGGGCTGTGGCAAAGACATAGTGGTTTCCTGCTGAAAGCAATGATCACCCACTGCAGCACTGCTAGGAACAAGAGAAAATATGTGTTCTTTCAAGCTTGGAGCAAAATATCCCCACTTAAAATGTTTTGTCAAAATGTTTAAGGTTAGCTGTGCAACAGTGGAAGAAATCTCAGTGTCCTGTGAGAAGAAACTGTAAAACATTTTGAGTCTTTTGGACATGGAGAACAATGGGAATTCAAGATCAGCTGCTCCTTCCCTCTTCTTCACTTCAGGAACAAAAGAAGAGGTGCTTTGCTCATGTAGTGACTGCTACCAACCATCCAAATTGCAAGAAATTTGACCAAGGTGATGAATGTTAAAACATATTTAAATTTAGTTTGAAAAATGCCTGTAAAAACAATGGGAACACAGCTCTCCTGTCTGAAAAAAATGTTTATATTAAAATCCATTATCAACAAAGCCTCCCCTTTCCTCAACAAGGCAAGCAAACATAGGTCTTTTCTGCTTCTTTAAATGATTATCCTGGTTTGCTCAGCAATGTCTCTGATGCAGAGCTTTCCAAACTGTGTGTCAGGACACGTTAGTGTGTCGGCTGCAGTGTCTGGGTGTGTCGCGGCTGCTGCTGCCTCCGAGCCCTGCCAGGATTCCATGCAGGTCCTAGTGCCTGCCTTGTGCCTTGCTGCCTCCAAACCTGCTGTGATTCCACGCAGGTCCTAGTGCCTGCCTTGTGCCCTGCTGCCTCCAAACCTGCCCTGCCAGGATTCCACGCAGGTCCTAGTGCCTGCCTGGTGCCTTGCTGTAAGAGTGTGTTGCAAAATGATGCATGTCTAAAAAGTGTGTTGCCAACATGAAAAGTTTGGAAAGCTCTGCTCTGATGGTTCAGCTGCTGGGATGTCATGGAATGTTAGCAAATAAGAATTTGTGTGCAGTTCTTGTGGAGCAGCTCAACAAGCTGAAGGCTGCAAAAATAATGCCATTTACAATAAAATTTGTTTACCATGCCATATTGCATTTTTGCTACTTTTCTTGTATTGATGTTTTCAAATTATTCATACTCATTGGTTCACTTCAATCCCAGAAATCTGCAAACAATCTTTTTTCTTTTTGTTTAGCGATCAACCTTGTAAAAGTGGGATCAACCTGGTGGCATCTCTGTTAACAAAAAAAAGGATGATAAGGAAGCATGTTGCAAAATTATCCAGCATTGGGACTTCTATTGTTCTTTGATAAATTTGTGTTACAGCACAAGGGCACTTGACTGGGAAATTCCACAACTGTCAAGAAATGAGCCAATATTTCTTAGGTTCTGTAATCATGATACGACAGAAAATAAGAAGATTGTATACTATGACAAATGCTGAAAATGCACCCAGCTGGCCTGTTATTTCCTCTTCCTTCATGTCTGAAATAAGAAATAGTACTGAATCTGCTGAAGAGGTTGGATGGAGAATGAGTCATGGATGTCAGAAGATACAAGCCAGATTCTGCAAAAATAGAGGCTTCATTATTGTAACTCCAAGGTCTTTGCTGTGAGATCATTAGGAGAAACTCAACAGGTTTCAAGATTTGAATGATCTTGCTTTAAGTCTTCATTCAAAGCTTGTGCTTTGTTATTTATTTATTTATTTATTTATTTATATTGATATTTATACCCCGCCTATCCCCTCCCTAACGAAGGACTCTAGGCAGCTTACATACATGTATACATTTCATTTTTATACATTACATCCATTAATCCGCGTGCTAAGGGAAGGGGTAAGGGAACCGACTCTTCCGTGGCTACTGGACTACATGTCCCACGATGCCTTGCGTCAGAGCCGGCTGCGACATCTCTGGATCCAGGGGGGGCTCTTAAGGAGGGGATGCACCATAGGTGCCTTTAAGGCTACCAGCAGCATCTCTTTCCACAATTAATGATATATTAACAAGCTGGATGCACACAACTATCTCCCCTCCACCTGGCTGCACAAAGGAACCAGGAGAGGCTAGGATGTAGCCCTCAGGTAGCAGATGACACCCTAGAGAGCACCCTATCCACCTCATTGGAGGACACAGGTCAAAAGGAATCCCAGATGTCAATCAAGACAACATCTTAATCATCATCCTAGGCTCTACCTGTGTAGAGACAAGACTTGAGCTAACCTGAGCAATTTTACTAACAAGATACTGCACGAAGAGATCACAGCAACAGGGCAGATGCTATTGATGCTGGGTCTTCCCTAAGAGGGAATTAATGACCCTAAACATGACTGCTGAATGACAGCTCCCAATGGAGTAGGAGAGGAGATGAAAACATGCTTCAGTTGCAGAGAGTGAAAGAGACAAAGCCTTGAGCAAAGAGTCGATGAAGCTTCTCAGTCATCCAGGTGGAACAGTCTGTAGCTTGAATCATGTCAACTGGATTTCTATTTTCACAGTGGAAACGTTTCGCTCCTTATCCAAGAAGCTTCTTCAGTCTGAGCAAAGTTAGTAAGGGAATCCTTAAATATGTTTCTAGGGTGGCTGTGTGACCTTGCACCTGGGGCTAGGTCATGGTTATTTGAGATGCCTAGCCCCAGGTGCAAGGTCACACAGCCACCCTAAAAACATATTTAAGGATTCCCTTACTAACTTTGCTCAGACTGAAGAAGCTCCTTGGATAAGGAGCGAAACGTTTCCACTGAGAAAATAGAAATCCAGTTGACATGATTCAAGTTGCAGACCCTTGAGCAAAGACTTTGAGTACTATGTGCCATCTAAGGAACAGAGTTTATATTTGTTTTTACTTTTTATTTTTGTAAAGGAAAAGGGAAAATGTTTTGATACTTTTCACAGTAAGTTGTCACACTGTATGTGAAAAGAGTTTGATTCTGGAAGTGTAACATCTTCATAAAGTAATGCAGTGAAAGATTCGCATGATACTGTAGAGGCCAACTGTTCCATTCAGAAGGAAATATTCCTTGTGATATTCAGGCCTGCAATTAGGCAGCGTTGTCTCCCAAGAATTATGTCTATCATAGCTGCATCCATCTGCAACTGTTTTTTAAAATTTTAAACTCAGTTCATGCTATTAATCCACCGTGGCATTCTGTTTTTGTTTTATTTTATGCTAGGGTTATTTAAAAAAAAGAAAAGCAACTAACGTTTCAGAATTTGAAATGGATCTCAGCGAATGCAGCTTCTGCCTATCAGAAGGTTTTGTTTAATTTGTTTAATGTATTTAATGTATTTTGACTGTTGTTATTTAATACTTTAATTATGGGTTTTTTATGTTTTACCTAAAATGTCTAGAGTCCTTACAGATTGAGGCAGGGATAAATTGCATAGCTAATAAATAAAATATTTTGAAGTTACATATTCAACATTCTTTTCCCTAACAACTAAAAAAAACAAAGCAAAACAGTCTTTATTTATTTCAGAAAAAATACCCAACCACTGCCAAGCATATTTATAGATACTACAATGTAAGCATACATACTGTATGTATTTACATTTATTTATTTTATTTATTTATTTAATCTTATTTATACCCCGCCTATCCCCTCCCTAATGGAGGGCTCTAGGCGGCTTACATTCATGTAATTTCATATATTATACAATCATATAATCATATCTTACACAATGTTAACCGCGCGATGGGAAGGAGGTGAAGGAACCGACTCTTCAGCTGCAGGCATCGGACTACATGTCCCAGGATGCCTCGCTCCGCGCCGGCTGCTGACGTCCAGGAAGTTGTTGCTCTGGATCCGTCGTCCTCCGCCGCCATTGTCGGGATTCCCCAGGTCTTCTTGGTTTCGAGGACGACCCTCCGCCGGACGCCAGCAAATTGACCCACGTGAGTGGTACCCAATTTATCTACTCGCATTCTGCTTTTGAACTGTTGGGTGGACAGAAGCTGGGGTGAATGGCGAGAGCTCACCTCGCCACGCAGTTTCGAACTGCCAACCTTGTGGTCGGCAGTCTAACGGCTCAGCGGTTTAACCCGCTGAGCCACCACGCCCCTAATTTCCCATTGAAATGAATGAATGGGTCCTAAAAAAGATGAACATTGTGTTATATCCTAGCTCAATTCTTTGCATATCAACTCAGAATACATACTCACTAAATCTAATGATGCTTCCTGTTAGATAAGTACAAGAATAGAACAAATCATTATAATAAGGATCAAATATAGAGCACAGTAAGTTTAAATAATAAAGGCAGGATAGAAAATAAAGAAATAAAGAATAAAGAAATAAAGAAATAAATTTCATATCAAGGGTTTACCTCTGAGAAAGCCTACGGAAGAATGTTCTGCAAGAGTTTAATCCTAGGCATATCGACTTCTGGAGGTGACGGACTCGACCGTGGGGGAGCTGGGGATGGTGACGGCCGACAGGAAGCTCTGGCGTGGGCTGGTCCATGAAGTCACGAAGAGTCGGAAGCGACTGAACGAATAAACAACAAATATCGATTCAGGCATAAGACACATTTAATTCAATGGAACCATCTCATATACAAGGATTTGTAGCAAGCTTCTGCAACTAGATGCTCTCCACATGGGCTCTGCTTGGAGCAGGCTTCCACCACTGGAAGTCAAAACATCTGGAGCATCAGGGTGGAAACGTTTTATAGGATTGCCACCATGTATATGTGTGCTCCAGTCCAGAGAATGCATGCCATAGCACCACCATAGTGGAATCCATGGGGAAAAAAACTATTGAAACCTGTGCTAAAAATTAAAGGTAAAGTTAAGGCTCCCCCACACAATCGTGTCCAACTCTAGGGGCCGGTGCTCATCTCCGTTTGTTAGCCAAAGAGCCAGCGTTGTCCGAAGATGCTTCCGCGGTCATGTGGCTGGCATGACGCGCACGGAATCCCACCGAAGTGGTACCTATTTATCTACTTGCATTTGCATGCTTTCGAATTGCTAGGTTGGCAAGAGCTGGGGCGAGTGCAGGAGCTCACTCCGTCACGTGACACTTGGGTCTCGAACCTTCAAACTTGCCTTCAAACCTTCAAACCTTCCGATCAACAAGCCTGGCATCTTAACCGCTGAGCCACCGCGCCCCTGCTAAAAATTAGCTGCATCTAAAATGTGCCATTTATGCCAATGAAACTTTAAAATGTTTTTCTTGCACAAAAGTCTTGATGCAGAGGAAAGTACAAACATTTTGGGGAGGCAGGTCTCAGGCAGAAGCTAAATTTGATTTTGAATTCAAATTAATTTCAATTAATCAATTAAATACAGTTAATGTCACATTTCCTAATGCACTTAACTATTTTCTGCACTAGACAGGAATTCAAATGCTTTTCTTTTATAGTGGGTGTAAACCCTTGTGAATTTTCAGCATTAGCTGAAAACTTGTTTGTTGCCCTAGATTTTTAATTGAATTTTAGCTGCTGCGTCTCTTATTTTTGTCCTGATTGGAACATTTTGATACGTTGAAATGTTATGGTTTTAATTTGCTGCTCTGATTTTATGGTTTTAATTTATTTAAATTAACATGTGACTTTATTTTAATTTTTTTTTATGGTTTGTAGCTACTTTGTACCATTCTCAGGGATTATGCACTTAATGAAAAACAGGCAACAATTTTTTTTACAAAGAAATAAACATTTGCAAGGGAAACATTCCAAGCAAAATAGAATTAACATTGCTTGTGAAGAATGGCTGTCATTAGCTGGCTTTCCATTTTATTTATTTATCTAGTAGAGTTAGAAGCCTTCATTTGTTTATTTATTTAAATAAATATTTAAATTGGGAAGAAGGGAGTGATCCCAATTCACCTGTGACTTCCATGCCTGAGTACACCTTAAATCCTAGGTCTGCTGGCCCTCCAACATCTTCACAGCTACGCTGTCAGGGTTCATGTCTATGAATCCTGCCATTAGAATTGACCATAGCATAGTGCTTGCATAGTTGTTGGGAGGGGGGATGGCAGTTGAGTGTTATGTCTGCTGGTGGAAGCTAGAAACAGCTCGGCCAAGGTCACGCACCTGCAACGGAGTGGAGATGGGACCGTTTGCTTCATGAGATCATCGTTGGTGAATTGGCGCGCAAGGGGGATGGTTAAGAGGGCATAGTTTGGCAGGAATCAGCATTCAAGTCTTTAGGAGTGCTTCAATGAACATGTATCCTTAATAAAGCTTTATCTGCATTTCAATGAATTGCATGGAGAGGTGTTTATTGGGACATTGTTGTTGAAATCATCACATACGCCGCTTTGGACCCCTAGTTCACTGGTTCAGTTCTTTCACATATAGATGCTCATTACCAGTCAAGTGAGCAACTGAATGTGTGTATGGAACTTCAGAGATCAATCTTTTACTTCAAATCCGCTTATAGAGTCAGCTGCCATTCACGTAGAATCAGCGGTATCCATGACTATGACGGTCAATGGGTGAAGATCAGGGTGTCTCTTGAATTGTTCTCCTTACTATTAGAAATGAGTATCTATCTCATGTAATCCACCTTTCCTACAAGGATTAGAAACCATTGTTTTTCCCCATCAAATGGAACTGGTCTAAACAAGGTGGGTTTATCCTAGATCTACCTCGCTTTCTTACTTATGAACCTATCAGTATGCTCTCACCGAGATGTATAATGCATTCTTGATTGCCCAAAGGAAACTCAAATGCCTTAAAAACATCAAGGAAGGCTGATACAACTTTCAGCTGGGAATCATTCATTATATACTACAATGACTGCAATCCACTCTTGTCAGATCTTTCCCATTTGGGGGGCAATTACAACATATATTTTTCATCCCATTTGACTAACAATAATAGGCAGCACCAGTTGTTAAATGAGGGTCCCATTTTTCAGACTTGGTAGATGTCAAAATGCAGTCCTGGTGCTTAATTGTAAAACCTTCCACTGGAGCTGATTCTATGTACTAACATGTACCTTTTCCTCCACCCCAAGAGAGTGAATTTTAGTTTTAATGCACCCTTTGTCTTTTCTTTTTTGACACTTTGATCATCTTCTTTTTGAATTACAAAAACAAAAATGATACCCTCTCTGGGGGGGGGGGGTAGGAAGCAGATTGGAACATCTGTCTTTTGATCTAACTTTGCAACTTGGTACGCCATCCTTACTTGTTAAATTTGTAGAATTGCTAATAAAAGGCATAATGTACCAAATGGTGGTAATTTAGATGGAACAAGCGTATCAATCACTGTGAAATGGGCTCAGAGCTGTATATTCATGCAGAATAATTAAACAGAATGATGGGACTAATGCAGAAACACTGAAAAACAAGCTTCAAAAACCTATTCTACAGAGGTAAGAGCTTTCAGAGATTTGTATTACTTAGCACAAGGACATGACATGGACATCCAGAACTTCTGTAGACGTTGGTGGAAGTACATGCAGGCTTTGTTTGGAAATCAAAATAGGAGAGGTTATTTTAAATTTATTCCCAGCAGTGATAGCCAAACTGATCTGGAATTGTTTCATTTACTTGAAATATGTACGTGTTGCCTTCAAAACCAGTTTTCGTTTTTTCCAGTTACGCTGGAATTCAATTCAAGCTAAAGTCATAGGTCCAACTTACCTAGACAATTTAAAGTGAGAAAGGTAGTTATTAGAAAGTATCAGGCATACATACATACATACATACACGTCATTCATTTTGAGGGTAGGAAACTGAATCCCATTCCTATTTCTAGTAGACCAACACCTTGTGTCTGATGGGAACAAGGCGCGGTTTCCGTTATAACTCATCCGGGAGCCCCTTTTTCCACAGGAAACTGGGAGCCCTGCAATTTTTCTTTTCTTAATACCAGTCACTTGCATTTTAATATTTAAAGCTGAAAAGGGCTCCTCTACCAGAATTTTTGATTGCTTTTTAATAAAGCTTAATTTTGTTGATCCCCTCTGAGACCAGAAGAAGCCAGGTGACGTGTTCCTTAAAAGATAGGTGGTGACAGCAAAACTATGATTATTCAAAACAGCAGGAGCGAAGGCTCAGAGACTTTCTGGGCAGTAGGTCTGAGATCTTCCACTTGATGGGCTCCACTGAGCCTCTACAGCAGTGTTTCTCAGCCTTGGCAGCTTGACGATGTGTGGACTTCAACTCCCAGAATTCCCCAGCCAGCATGATAGCAACAACGCTGCAATCAAGGCTCCACCTGTTTTTTTTATGTGCATCACACACCCCTGAGTCCTTTCATTATGGGATCCTTGAATGGCCCATCTTTGTACGTATTGTCCTGTCTCATTCCCACTCACCCATTCATAACCTGACTTTCCTTCAATCATATTCAGTCAGAATTTTGAACAACTTTTCCCCCAGAATTCATGTCAGGTTCTTCTATTATCACCACAATGATAAATTATTACCACCCCACGAATTCCTGTTTTCATATGTGCCCACAACAATCCAGATATTACCAATTCACAATTTCTGACATTCATTTTTAGCCTTTCCATTCATCTCTTAAAATTTTATTTGCATTGCTTTGACTCAGAAACAGAAAGGGAAAAATGGTACAGAAAAGAAAAACAAAGAAAAGAAAAAAAATGTATTATACATATTTTAAAAGCTCAGGTTTTAAAAACAGCATTAAGCCTTGACCACACAGAATGATATTGATCACTCTTTCCATTACATCAATAAAGCACCAGTTTATAAAAAGAGAGAGAACACATACCTTTAGTACAATATTGTAAATTCAGGTTGGTGCTGCCTTTTCATCATGAAAGAATCATCTTTTTTGCTATGCCCCATGCTTGAAAAGTCCACAGTTCTTAATTTTTTGGTATATAATTTGAAATCTTGTTCACATCTTTAAACCATATTACTCTTCCCTAAAGTTTTAGCAAACTTGTGATGTTAGTTGGTAAACCCATCTATATTTACATGTGTTGCCCCCCCCCAGCATTTTACAAATAAAAGATTAGCCTTTTTAAACATTCTCTGAATTCTACAATCAACATTAAAAAAAAAATTAAAGTAGTTCCATCTATGATTTACTGTCCTATAATAAATTATGGCTCATTTAGTGACTTCAGTTCACTGACCACATTATACCAAACTAAATACAGTCATACTATGGTTTAGTGTCTGGACCAGTCCTTTGGTGCACATTTATGACACTGACAATCAATGCAGCTAAAAATCTGCCACGTTTCTAGAAGAATATCTGATATATGTACACTAAGATTGAAAATTAGCAGCACAATATTATGTATATTTTCTCAGATGTCTGACTGTGTTCAATGAGAACTTCCAAGTAAACATGGTAGAATTGCAAACTAACAGTACAATTCTGGAAACAGCACTAAACATGTCAGGAGTTTGGTGATCTTTCCTTCTTCATGTCCCTCTTGCTCTTCACAGGCTGGCCCAACTTTACACTTGCCAAAATATTCTCTTCGATTGGTACTTGCCAAAATTAACAAATTAACTTCAGGGCCTCTGTTCCCTTACTATATAGTAATTTCTGTCAAAATTTCCTTTTGATCCTACAGCACCACTATATCATCAGTGATAGCTGTGCTATTTATTTGCACAATGAGGAAAAAACAGTGTTCAAATATCTGTTCTGCTTGAAAAACAAAGGAAGAAAGCAGAATTGATATTGACAGATTTGTAATTAAGAAAAGATGTTTCGATTGCAAGCTTTTATAAATTAATAATATATTTATGAGCATGAGTCCGTCGTGGCATAAACACCATCTCAGTTTGGGAGGTAATATTCTTTGGAAATGCACAATTAGCTCTCTGTAATTATAATTAAAAATAACTTGGAGAGCATGAAAGAATAAGAAAGGGGCATATTGTTGAGAAGATTTCAGGGAGTGCTATCTATTGCAAATTGTGAAATTCTGCAAACCTTGCAATTTTTCGGGATGCAATTCTAAATGAGCCTGAGAACTAAGCCTATCAAAACTACGGCTTCTGTCTGGAACAGTTCTCACGCCCTCTGTTTGATACACAGCCAATCATCTCGAGCAAGCGGCAAAGAAGAGCTTCATGGGCAGGTATTGTACTTAGCAGATAGGCTACACTTAGTTGCAAGTGCGCATGGGGAGTCCTTTATAAGTACAAATTAAAGCAAATTGACTCAGTTAAAGGGGGAAGAGAATCAATCAAACAAGGTGCCCCCTGTTTCCCACCCTCCAAATTCTGACCCTCTTTCCATTCATTCCACTTTGAAGTTGTCTCCCTCCATAAACAGGGCTGAGTTCAAAGCAGACCCAAAGTTTGGCTTTGCATTAGAAATAACATTTAAAAATAAGTGATCAAGAAAGATTTCAGGTCTGTTCTCTCAGCTGAAGTCATGGTGTCACGAAAAGAAATGTTCTTCTGGGAGAACAGGGGTTCCCCATTTCTTTCGTAGATCACAATGGAAGTAATTCTTCTTCTAACAATGCAGTGAATTGTAACTGAAAGGTAAGACAAATTATTCTCCCAGTTGCAAAGAGCTGCTTAGGGTGGGGGGGGGGGGGAAAGGATAAGAATAAATGCTAAAGGCACCCAGGACATCCTCTGATAATATTTTCTATCCTTCCAACAATATGAATGTTTATCTTCAAAAAACTATTAGGGCTTCTCTGGGTAGACAAGGGAAATCTATATGTAGAAAGGCTGTACCCTAATTTAATTGCACGTTGTAATTACATTAAGTCTCTTAATACCCTCTTCTCTAATATTGATCTTGGACAGAGCACGTTGACAACTTTGAAATCCTAAAACGCTCACAAAGGTTGCAACGGTATAGTAGCAATCTCTGTGATAGACAGACGTGTCTTACCAGACTGTTAGACAGACCCTAAATTTGGGGTGTCTCCAGCAGGGCAGCATGCCACCCCACTCCATGCAAATGGGGAGTGGCGAATGTGTGCTGTGTTTGTGTGCTACACAGCATCCTGGAAGATAGGCTCCGGGCATGGCCAGTCTCAGTTTTCACTCCTCTTCTTATGCCTGAATTCCGGTCTCGAACCAACCCTCTGATTCTATCTTTTCTCTCCAATGTCTCCCACAAGTCTAATTCAAAACAATCTGCAATATTCAGTTGTAGGTCTCCACTGGCCATTTAATATGTTTAAATAATGGAGCCTGGCATATTATCACACCCTGGCAGTTTCACTGGTGCTGGGATTACAACTCCCTGAATTTGTCCTGAGACATAAATTCCAGGATTCTAGTCCTGCAGCTTTTGCCGGCTGAAAAACTCCAGGAGTTGCTTCTAATGCCAACTGCTGAGCTGGTCTGATCTGCATCTATCTCACTTTTTCTTTATGAAGTGCCAGTATGCAGGCATCTGTTTCAGGAAGCATGATCACCCACTACTGTACAATAAGCTAAGATTTCTTGAGGAAGTGTGACTGGTTTTGAAGACCAGCCGAGGAGTTTTGATTTTACTAGCCAGTTTTCGATTTGACTGCCATCCCTTGTTTCCTGTAGCTTTTATAAGACAACCTAAAGAAACTAGCAGCAATAAGTTTTACAAATGTAATTAGGAATGTGTTTTTATCTGGCACTGTGTGTGTGTGTGTGTGTGTGTCCGCATGTGAACGAGAATGCATATATTTGTGTTTTTTAGGGGGGTGTTGTGGAATGTAGATTGATGTGAATTTTTTTGTGGGTGGATTTTCAGTTATTGCCGCTTGCCTGTTGTGTTTGCAGGAAATTAAGGGTTTGTAGATTTTTTTTGGAAAGGTATGCATTTTGTACATATGGATCGGCTTGCTTGTTTTTGCAAGATGTAGGTTTCCAGAGATTGGGACCCACCTATACATTTTTATGTAGAATGTATATTTTGGTTGTGTGGCTTCTCTTAGGGTGAGATGACACTTTCCAATAAACTGACATATATTTTTTTTTTGCTTTCTGGGAATAAATGTATGGTTTGGAATTTGCAGGAGAGATCTCTCACCTGTGTTGTGGTGGGGCAAGATTTGAAGCAGTGGAATAAAGACTTCGGTGAGAAAACAAGAGGTATGAATTGTAAACTGCTCAGAGTCACTTGCAAGATGAGCGGTGCAGAAATGTGAGAAATAAAGAAAATAAATAAAGAAAATACATACATACATACATACTCTTCCTGAACAAGAGTCTTCTTTTTTGTCAGCTGTATCCAGATACCCCAGTCCATCAATGACAGAGACTTGGGCAGTCCACAAAAACAAACTCTAAATAAACCAGGAGACATAACAACAAGCCATAGATTTAGAAACTCAATTTAAAATCATGCCCCAAATAAACTAAGATTTGTTGCCTGACGCTTCTTCAGATATTCAAATAACCCACAGTAAAATTCAACTAACTTTGTCCTAATGTTTATCCAAGTGTCATTTTACATTCCAAGTGGGAATGTTCAATACATTGAAAGTTTATTTAAATAGCAAGCAATGCAATGCTCAGAATTTTATATGAAGCATTTTGATGCTTGAAAGGCAGACGGTCACAATGCCAAAAAAGGGCCTGGTTTAATCCCTAAAATAAATACATTTGACTTTAATTGCTTGGATAATGACCATGTGATCTCTTCCTTGGAGATGAGAAGGCAAAGGAAACTCAAATCATATTCCAAGAACAGACCAGGATGTGTCTCTGAAGATGGTTGTGGTTGTGAAAGGCCTTTTTTGCAAATGAGACACCTTCTGAAGGCTGGTCCAAGGATGCAGGAAACAGATGGGAATAGGCTGGCAGGGCATTCATCAAGATGAAGATGAAGAACAGTGTTTAGTTCAGAAATCATTTTAGATAATCATGAAATTGCACTAACAGCCGGCACCACAGAAACAAATGAAAGGGGGTAAAAATGTCGAGATAATTGTAGTTCCATACTCTCTCTCTCTCTCTCTCTCTCACACACACACACACACACACACACACACACCAAGAGTGGAATAAGGAGAGTGGAGAGAAGAAAGAAGAGCTCAGAAGACTTTTTTTCAAAAAGTAGCCATATGCCTTTGATGTAGCAAAAATAATTGCTCTGAAAAATTAATAATAAGGCAAAAGGTGGCATAAAATTTCAGGAGCTAAAAATCACCTCAAGCATGATATTGAGAGGAAATTCTGACATCACACACTTGGCCATCACTGCTACCTTAAATTAACACATTTGTGATGGTTGTTGATGGGTCTTCAAATTAGTATATTCACACCTATGTGCTTTTCTTGACCACATGATGGAAGTGGTGCCTGACTGACCTCTTTAGGGATTTCTTCCTTCCTTCCTTTTGGCTTTCCAACATAGCCCTGTAATTTCTTGCCGTCTTCCAAATACCAACCAGGTTTGATCCTGCTTATCTTTTTAAAAAATCAGCCAAGGTGAGCTAGGAGCTACCTTCTACTGAGAACAATTCTCAGAGTAGCCATGTTCAAAAGAAGCCAAGATTCCTGTACCTTCCAGCAAGACAGAAGAGCTACTTCTGCGCTTCAGGCTGAACATCAGCACTCCCTCATCTGATCAGCTATTAAAATATTCCATTCTAAACCCTAGATGGTTCTAGAGAGTGGATGATATGGTCATTAGTCTCACACGTTTGGTGCAGAATCTTTGGGAAAGCATTTGCAGCCACTATGAACCAAGGAAACCATGATGAAGCAGAATTGGCTAATGTTTTTCTGCCTTATGCCATGCTCGCATAAAACGACAAGCACAAAAGCTTTTCTGTTGTCATTTTATTATTTTATTTTATTTATCTTATTTATACCCCGCCTATCCCCTCCCTACTGGAGGACTCTAGGCGGCTTACATACATGTAATTCATATCTATATTATACAATCAAATTATACAATCAATCATTACAATGTTTTTACGCGCGCGATGGGAAGGAGGTAAGGGAACCGGCTCTTCAGCTGCAGGCATCGGACTACACGTCCCAGGATGCCTCGCTTCGCACCGGCTGCTGACGTCCAGGAAGTTGTTGATTTTGGATCCGTCGTTCTCCGCCGCCATTATCGGGGTTCCCAGATCTTCTTCGGTTCGAGGAGGACGACTCTCCGCTGGACGCCGGCAAATTGACCCACAAAGTGGTACCCATTTATCTACTTGCATATGCTTTCGATCTGCTGGGTGGGCAGAAGCTGGAGCTAGTGGCGGGAGCTCACCCCGCCCCGCGGTTTCGAACTGCCAACCTTGTGGTCGGCAGACTACCGGCTCAGCGGTTTAACCTGCTGAGCCACCGCGCTCATTTGAAGCAAATGCCTCTAGGAATTTGCATTAGGAAACACAACCTCCTTACAAGGATCAGAAAGCAATCCTACAGAGGAAAGTGATACCTTTTCTTTTGAAGATCTGCAGAGAAACACGCAAGACAGAAAGATGGTTTGACATCTCTTAGAAGGAGGGCACAATCGCAACAGAATATCAGGGTTTTGTTTGTGGAAGGTTCACAGCTGCAGCTTACGCCTCCCTCAAAAGTGTGGCAGCAGAAGTGGAGAGTATTCTGAAGGTGAAAGAGTGCCTTGTACTTCAACCACATGGAAGCAGTTATATACTGTGGGTGTAAAAGAGTCACGGGGTTTTTTCATAGAACCAGTCACTAAAACATCTGAATCAGGACTGATGGGGAGGGATGCTCCAGCAGCTGGAATAGGTGATGATTTTGTCAATTTTGCCACTCACAGACATTCTTCATCAAGCCACCAGAGATATAGATGTAGAAGTAGGCTGCTTAGTAGAACAGCAGTAATGTTTCATTTAGAACGCTTCAGCCTTATTAGATTTCAGCACCCAATTATCCTCCAGTTTTATCCTCACAACAAAAACCCTGTGGGGCAGGGTTGACTGGAAGACAGTAAGCATCCATGGCTGGCTGAGGGCGGACGTCAACTAGGCTTTCCTACTCCTAGTTCATTAGGCCACACTAGCTCTTTTATTTTTTAAAAAAATTATATACCCCTAAAAGGAATTGTTTACATACAGTAACCCTACTCTTATTGGGCCGGTAGTGAAATCTTATTTCACTGCTGGTGGAAGAACATGACTGGATCAGGAAGCCTTGGGGAATGAGAAAAACTCCTGCTTCCAGCATCCACCACTTCAGACAACTGCTTATCTCTCTCCCTGAAGGTAGGCCAAATCTGAGGGCTACCAGATCTGGCCTGCAAAAGTCTGGATGGACACCGGAGGGCAGCCAGGAGATGGAGAAACTGCCAGCTCTTAGCTGCCATGCAGTATTACTTTTGTAGCCTTCACAACCACCCTGTTGAGTCTGTAGCTTGAATCATGTCAACTGGATTTCTAGTTTCTCAGTGGAAACGTTTTGCTCCTTATCCAAGGAGCTTCTTCAGTCTGAGCAAAGTTAGTAAGGGAATCCTTAAATATGTTTCTAGGTGGCTGTGTGACCTTGCACCTGGGGCTAGGTCATGGTTATTTTGAGATGTTATTTCTAAGTCCCTTTATCATCTAAAGGAGGATCGTTAAGATCCCCATGCTGCTGTTGAGCTTGCGAAATGGTCTTAATCTTCCTAGGCACAGAAGACAAAGCAGGGAGGAAAATAGGGGAAAGATTGTGCCTGAGGCCCCCACCTCTATTCAAGGAAGGATTAGAAACCAAACAACCTTTGTACAGGAGAATGGCCCAACACAGGAGAAGTAACACCACAGGACCAGAGTCAGCAGTTTATCTTCATCTAAAGGAAAAAGGACACTCATTTGAGGACATTAATGTTCACATTTTAGACAGAGAAGATAGGTGGTTTGAGAGAGGGGTCAAGGAATCCATTTATGCCAACCTGGAAAATCCTTCCTTGAATAGAGGTGGGGGCCTCAGGCACAATCTTTCCCCTATTTTCCTCCCTGCTTTGTCTTCTGTGCCTAGGAAGATTAAGACCATTTCGCAAGCTCAACAGCAGCATGGGGATCTTAACGATCCTCCTTTAGATGATAAAGGGACTTAGAAATAACATCTCAAAATAACCATGACCTAGCCCCAGGTGCAAGGTCACACAGCCACCTAGAAACATATTTAGGATTCCCTTACTAACTTTGCTCAGACTGAAGAAGCTCCTTGGATAAGGAGCGAAACGTTTCCACTGAGAAAATAGAAATCCAGTTGACATGATCCAAGCTACAGACAATTCCACCTGGATGACTGAGAACCTTCATAGACACCCTGCTGAGTATTCCCCACCTGGAGAAATTATTGTCATTCTCTGCTGGTGAGAAATGATGCTGAAGACCCGATTACAAAATGGAGGCAAAACCTGTCACTGCAGAAGGCTTGGGCTGGACTGTCCCGTCTATAGTAACCTGAGATTTGGGGGTGCAGGGTGCAATTAATGGTGTTTTTTAAATAACTTTTGTACCTGAAAATTGCGGAGCAATCAAATTGAACTAACTTGGTTCCTTTCATCATATCCATGGAAGGCTTTGTGAAAGGAAGACACTGTTATATTATTATGCCCCCCCCCTTAATACTTGTTATCACTCCACTCTAATATTTAACCCACTCAGCTCCTATAAGTGCAGTTTAGGTGTTTTTTTCTCCCTACAATTTCAGGGCCCATAATTTCGTTCTCTTAGGTCAATATGCCAAGACATACCATCAGGTGCCCTCCAGAGGTCTTGGACTGACCTCTCACCTGCTGGTGTGGACTGATGAGAGTTGCGGCCCAAACATCTGGGCAGTGCAGATTGTCTTCTCCTGCTGTACCGTCGTGAAATAGTCCTGTTGGTTGATGGATGTGATGCAGGAATGCAATGACTGACATTTGTTGGATGCGGACTGACAATTCTCTAAATAAATTAATAAATAATTGCAGTAGTGTAGCCAGAGGTGTTTTATTGCCTAGATGTTTTAGAAATATTTTATAAGGTATTGAAGGAGTATGTTCTACCTTACATTTTTCTGCCTAGACGGCATTTCCTGAATGGTGTCCCCTTGAAGATAATGCGTCTTATTTCTGAGTGGACTTTACAGGGTCACCACGAATATGACAGATTTTCAGATGTTCAGAATATGTAAGAATATTCTGACAATTGTGAAAAATAACTCTGATTACAGATTTATCTCCTGACATCTCCTTAAAATTAAAATTCAACTGTCTGTCTATTCAGTTTCCTTGGCCTGGGGGCTCCTTGGCACATGTTCTGATTTAAGCTTCCACTTTTATAAGAACCATTGATATGTTAATGAATGGAAGACTATGTGGGGGATTTTACAGGATTTTTTATTTTATGAATATACATAACATGAGGGAAAGGAATAAAAAATCTTAGACTGTTAACTAATTAAACATAGCTCTGGCAAAGTTGAAATTTACCAGCTCCCATAATAGAATTTGATCACTCAAACAACACAGTGAAGTTATGTTCTTCTTCATCAATAGCGTACAAGGATACAAGTGGAAAAGAATTTGTTTTTTAAAACAACATTAAAACACAATATTATCTGTTAAAAATCCATTTAAAATTTTCAATTGAATTTCCAAATACATCCATTGTGAGTTCTAGTCCCGCCTTAGGCATGAAAGCCGGCTGGGTGACCTTGGGCCAATCCCTCTCTCTCAGCCCAACTCATCTCACAGGGTTGTTGTTGTGGGGAAAATAGGAGGAGGAAGGAGTATGAGGTATGTTCGCCGCCTTGAGTTATTTATAAAAATAATAAAGGCGGGATAGAAAATAAATTAAATAAATAAATAAATAAAAAACTGGTGTCTTAACTCAGACTAGATCTAGATTTGACTAGGAAGGGACCAGCTTCTTGACTTAATTACCTCTTCTAATTAGATATATCCTGTCAGGTTTTCAGTCCACATATTTAAAACAGAAAAGAATAAACAGGTTCAAAGACATCTAAGAATTAGGAGGATGCTATTTTAATCTCTGAAAATCATACTACATATCAAAGACAAAACTTATTAAAATGAACAATAAAAATGTGATATGTGAAGTTTGAACATTGTGTAGAGAATCTAAATGATTTGGGGGGGGGGACGGAAAACATCTTTCAATAAGGGTTTGTTGGACTTTTAAACTGCAGTAAATTTAGGGACCACCTAGATATCCAGATTTCATTCCAGCTAATATCAGAGATCCCATGAAAACTGGTGGAACAAGGTAGCTATGAGTAGCATCTATCTTACTGTTTAACAACTACTGTGTTCTCATGACATCCTGATCCATATTAATTAGCCATTGTTTGCTTAGTTATCCACAAGTTTATGTGATACACAGACTCATAAGATGATCATATAACCTGGATTCAGTTAGACTAAAATGTAGTTTGTTTGATGTTGAGTGTGCCATGCAAGTCTAAAGCACCTTAGTCCTTGGTAGCCAATTTTAGCCGGATATGTACTTTTCAATCCCTATTAATTAATACTTGCAGGGAAGGTTATTACAAGGTTATTATTGAAGCGAACCAGGAGAACAGATTGGAGAACTTGTAGGTCTTCAGATATTGCTGGACTACAATTCTCAATATGCCTCACTCATCGCCAGCGTGCTGGGTGGGAGTATTTAGTTGATCAATATCTGGAAGGGTTGCAGTTCTTATCTCTGCCCTAAGATGATGATTTTAGCCTGTTTAATGGACCTGGATGAAGATCCTGTTGAAGGCAGGATATGGATGCCTATCATGCTCTCTGTCCCACCTGACTTTTTAAAAAAGGTCTAGAACTTCTTAATTTACCAACTTTGGGAAACTGGCAAAGAAAAGTGCCAGCCCCAGCATTATCTTCACCTCCAAGAATGGCTTTGGCCCCATGGAAGTGGGCATCTGTGGGGGATGAGAAGTGACATCACAAGCATCGTGACATCATTTGCACTCTAATGTCATGGCACGTGTGACATCACTGAAGTAGGGCTTGCTTGAAGTTCATTGCATTCAGTTTATTTTATGAAAAAACAGACTAAGGAAGCAAATAAAACCAGCAATTGTACACTAATCAGAAAGTTTAGTTTAAATAAACATAGGAGGGCAGAGTATTAATTTTAATCCATCTCTTTTGAATGAGAAAAGTAAAAATATATCTCACTTTGATCACTAAATAGAGAGGTAAGTTTCTATTATATCTTGACATAGAATTAATCAAAATAAAATGAAAAAAAATCAGTTTCAGTTCCTTGATAATAAACTGCATATGTTTTCACTATTCAGTACATCTGCTGGTTTGAAATCTGCAAGGTGAGACAATGTTCTGAGATCTTCTTTGTGTCTGTAGAACCAGCGTGGTTGAAGGTGGCTGTGTTGATGCCAGTTGAGTCTTCCTTGATCAAACTGGAGTATTTTGAAATTTCTCTTCTGGAACTCTGTTACTGCTATGTTTTCAGGAGAAAATACATGTGGTAAGTGAATTTTAAAAGAGCTGACATTCTAAATCTAAGCAAACAGCAGGTCACCTGCCGAGTCGGCTGTTACTCTAAGTTTCCTGTCATTTAAAAGCAGCCTTCTGACTCAAAACAAGAAATCTGCACTGTAGTCAGTGAATCAGAAATCTCTTTCCAGCTTTCATAGACGTCAGTTAGGCTTCAGTGCAGCGAGTTGGAGCTTTAGCTCAACGTCTGGAGACTTCACTGTGGGACAGGAAATAAGGTGGATCCTCAAGGTCAGAGAGCTTTCTTGGGTCCCTCAGGCACAGAAGGTCCCACTGGGCTCCACCTTGTTGTCCACTCATCCACAAGCCTGTTCACATGGAATAGTGCTCCTGGACCTGCACTGCAGAAATTCAAATTACCACTAGATGTCTCTCTCTGATGCCATCTAGGGGTCATTTGGATTGTTGCCACCTAGATAAGTTAGCCCAAGCACAAGAAGAGCCATAGCAGAAGAGCAACAAGGAAGGAAAGAAGGAGGAACTTAACGTGGAGCCATGTTTGCCGCTCCCTCCTCCTTCTCTATCACTTTGTGCTGGAAAGAAAAGTGCTGTACAAATTCAGAGGTCCAATATGTGGTAGCAAAGAGACCCAGGAGGTTCTGGAGTTTTGGAGACCAGATGCGGCCCACCTAAAAGAGGAAGATGTTCATGGTGGCAGAGCAGCTTCATCTTCCAAGGGAAGGAGGGAGGAGCTGCGGATGGATGCTGAATGGGAAGGGGGAGGGAATTGGCAGGACTCTTCCATCGTACAGTAGGTGTGTAGAACTGCTGCATGCAGCTACTCAGCCACTCTTCCTCCTACATAAAAAGTCCAATAATCAACAATTATTTGTTTTAGGCTTTAAGATTCCTAGTTTCTCATGCCTGACGTTTGCTAAATAATGGTGCTACTGATTAAATCTATAGTTTCATTCACGGTCATTCCAAAAAATGAAAACCAAATTCGAGAACTCATGTAAATCAACTCACAGATGTCAGCATTTCAGGTAATAAATAGCACTGTATGATTTTCTTCTTTTTTCCCTTTTCTTCTGTTTAAAAACCTTCTCAGATTGTATTTTGATTAGTTCTATTTAATATTTAACTTCTTGCAAGCCACTCAGTAAAGGATGCTGTTGGGGAAAAAAATATGTGTTGCTGACTAAATACATTTATAATGCTATGAAGCTGATATGTAATTGATTTTAGTTTCCATAAAAGGATTATGTTAACTTTCCTTAATCCATATATTAGTGTTTTGTGAAGTCCAGTGCATTTCACAACAGAGAAGCAGTGTTTCTTTCTGGTCATCAATATTTTATGTGAATATTATAAGATTATCTCTTGGTCTAAGTACCAATTACTGGGGAACAAGGCTGAAAAATGAGAACTAGATGGGAGATTCTTAAACAGCATCACATGGAAGTAAATCAGTGAAGGGTCATCATATGATATTTCTATTTCTACCCTGAGATGATTATGTCATGCAATACCTAGCCTGAAATATATTTCTCCTAAAGAAAGGACTGCAGCTAAACCACAGATGGTTGAATCTTGGTCAAGAAGAAACTGGCCAACATAGCAATTTCCCAGAATTCTTCAGCTGTCTCCAAGCATCCAGCTCAGCTTAAGGATGTCCTAAACCTCTCTTATCCCGATGAAAAGCTGCACTTACTGTATGGGCGGCGGACCTTCCAGAGCAGTAGAAGAACTGAGAGGAGAGAGGGGGTGGGGGCGTCAAAACTCGCTGACCTGCCTGTCCACTTTCGTAAGTGAGTAGTCTGCATTGGATCCCACTTCTCTGTGCAGCTGGAAGGTCTCTTTCAGTAATGGAGGAACGTACCTGAACCCACAGTTGAAGGATCAAAGAGGTAGAAGGAAAGGCTCACCCCCTTTCCTGTTCCCTTCCCTTTCCTGACTTCCAAATTGCCCAGTGATTTCCTTCTCGCCAAAGGCTAGACTCATGAAAGGTTGCAGCATGACCTGAGCTCCATCCCCAACTCTGAGGGCCCTTCAGAACTGGACGCTTTCAGGGAGAGGGCCTCCCCTGTGGGTCACTTGGATGCCTCTAATTTTCAGCTCTTGGGGAGGTAGATTTATTCTCACAGACATTCCATGAATAATGAGAAATGCTAGAGATGGTTGCACGCACTCTTCTATTTCTGATGTTTTGCACTAACGGAAGGTGGAACCAGAGAAAGCTACTGGTCATCCTACAGGGCAGCCTTTCTCAACCTTTTGACCCTGGAGGAACCCTTGAAATTTTTTTCAGGCCTCGGGGAACCCCTGCACATTCAGGCTCAAATATAGGCCAGACGTTACAACATTATTCTATCCATTTCATGGGTAGGCCTGTCTGTATGCATGAACAGTGTTCTTGAACTAAAAATTAGGAATGAAACTTACCTCTTTAATGTGAAGTTGCCCAAATTTGATATAATTTTTTAAAATAAATGGTGATCTCCCTAGTGACCTCTCGCAGAACTCTAGGGTGCCATGGCACCCTGGTTGAGAAAACCTGGTATAGGTATGTCTATGAAGGTTCTCAGTCATCCAGGTGGAATTGTCTGTAGCTTGAATCATGTCAACTGGATTTCTATTTTCTCAGTGGAAACGTTTCGCTCCTTATCCAAGGAGCTTCTTCAGCCTGAGCAAAGTTGGTAAGGGAATCCTAGAAACATATTTAGGATTCCCTTACCAACTTTGCTCAGGCTGAAGAAGCTCCTTGGATAAGGAGCGAAACGTTTCCACTGAGAAAATAGAAATCCAGTTGAAATGATTCAAGCTACAGACTGGTATAGGTATGTATGTTTAGGGGCAAAGATATGAAACAATTATTTATTCCTTTAGTTTTTATTTCTTCTACCATCTTTCTTGCTCTGTTAATGCTGTTTGAGAGCTGTTTTCTTTGTTGCTTTATCACTTACCTGCTTTTAATTCATTCGCATTATTGCCGTTTACATTTTTATCATATCCCTTCTATTACTTGCCTTGGAAGCTTCAGCTGAAAATGGAGCTTACAAAAAGACCTTTTTTAATAAAATCCGCCAGCCCATCAATCAGATTGGCTGATTTTAGGTTAAAGCATGCAAAAATTATGCAGAATTATGACTCAATTCAGCCTAAATTTAAGTACTTTAAAATTCTCTTGATTTATTTGAGAGGTTTACATATGCTCTTACATTAATCTCACTTAGGTATATCAGCTCCATTTAAAAGTACTTAAGTTGGATAGGATGAAGTTCTGTATAAACAATGAAGGCCCAAATTATAACTAAAACGGAATTGTTTTTAAAGCATACATAAACGAACGAAGAACAAAACTACCAGGATTGCTCCAGAAACTGTTTCCAAAGCAGAATTGGGAGCCTAGCCATTTTTTTTTTTTTTTTGGCAGATGGCACCTTCACAGCATCTTGATAGCACTTCTTGCTATTTTTGGTAGGAAACCAGCATGGAACCTGATCCCTGGGGTTGTCTGTTCTTCAAAATAGAAATGTAAAGGGACTTTATGGGACTTTCCAAATACTGGTAACCACAGTACTAGTATATAGTATATTATATAGTATATATAGTACGGTATCTGAGGGACCGTCTCATCCCGATTACATCTACCCGCCCCACCTGGTCATGCAGGGAGGGCATGCTACGGACCCCGTCAATAAAAGAATTCCATCTAGCGGGGTCCAGGAGGCGTGCCTTCTCTGCGATAGCGCCCGCCCTGTGGAATATCTTGCCCCCGGAGGTGAGACGGGCGCCCTCCCTCCTGGCTTTCTGGAAGTCTTTAAAAACCTGGCTCTGCTGCCTGGCTTGGGACAAAGGAAGTGATAGTTCCTCCTGGGGGTGGTTAACTTAGTAATAACCTCCTTTTATGATCTTACCATCCTCTGGATTTTTATATTTTTATTTATTATGATATTGTATTTTAACGATTTATAGCTTTTTTAATTTTAATATTTATTGTAAACCGCCCAGAGTCTACTGCGGTAGAGATGGGCAGTGATAAATTTGATTAATAAATAATAAATAAATATTTACATTTGCTAAACACTAGTAAATTTAAACAGTAAGTAGGAGGCATCAGAAAGACTTTTTTTAACAACCTGCAACCTCTAAGTTTGTTTGGTGTTTTGTAACATATAACACTGCCGTTTCAGAATCCAGTTTATGGATTTATCTAACAGACGTGGAATTAAGTATCTATAAAATTTGCAGATGGGACGTCTGGGGAAGAAATGGCGAACTGAAGGGATTGGTGTTTTATGGGGGATTGGAATGGGGTAATTTACCCCAGATTGGATAGACAGTCACAAAAAGAAGTGAAGCAAACACAGGGAAAATTGCCACAAACATTTTTCGATTTGAAAGAGATGTTGGATTTACAAGACATTTGGAGATGTATGAATGGGACTTCCAGAGAATTTACATATTATTCAGAGAGATTTACATCACATTCTAGAATAGATATGATTTTGATATCTAAAAATTTGATGATGGATATTAACAAAGTCGATATATTACCTAAGACTTTATCAGATCATAATCCAGTAATGTTGACTCTTAAAGGGAAACGGAATGTATTTAGATGGAGATTGAATGAGTCACTACTACGGAATAATGATGTAGTTGATGTATGCAAAAAAAAATTAAGAGAATATTTTCAATTTAATTTGAACAAAGGGACTAATATTCAAACTGTATAGGAAGCCAGTAAAGCATATATGAGGGGTTATTTTATTCAATACAATGCTCAAATGAGGAAGAAAAAACAAAAAAGAATTCAATTGATTTTAGATGAAATTAAAAGTAAAGAGTTAGATTTGAGAGATAAACCAATGGATGACACTTTGCTCACTCAAATTAAATTTCTACAAAAGCAAATATCAATGATATTAACTCAAGAGATAGAGACTCAAATGAAATTTACAAAACAAAAATATTTTGAATATGCAAATAAACCAGGTAGATGGCTGGCTTATAAATTGAGGAAACAAAGACAAAAGAATTTGATTACTAATATTCAACATGAAGGAAAAACTCTGGTGAATAATATGGACATTCAAAAAACCTTTCATGACTATTATTCTAAATTATATAAAAAACAAGATGTCAACTTGGATGAGATTGAAGAATATTTGAATAAACAAAAACTAACTGTTCTTAATGACCAACAAAGATTGACATTAAATAATGTTATAACAAAAGAAGAATTGATAAAAGCTTTTAAGAAAATTAGTAGTGGAAAAGCTCCTGGACCGGATGGATTGTCAGCAGCCTACTATAAATGTTTTGAAGAGGATTTATGTTTACCTTTGCAGAAGACTATGAATTCTATTTTGGAAACAGGAATTATGCCTGAAACTTGGAAAGAAGCACATATAACATTGATACCCAAAGAACAACAGGATTTAACATTAACTAAAAATTACAGACCAATATCTTTATTGAATAATGACTATAAGATATTTACAACGATATTAGCAGAAAGAATGAAGAATATACTTAAGGATTTTATTCATCAAGACCAAGCTGGTTTTCTACCCAAGAGGCAAATTCATGACAATGTCCGAAACATAGTAGACGTAATTGAATATTTGGATCAACACTATGATAAACAAGCTGCCTTGATATTTATTGATGCTGAAAAAGCCTTTGACAACTTAAATTGGCCTTTTATGTTCAAAGTTTTGGAAAATATGAATTTTGGAGGAAATTTTATAAAATGGATTAAATCAATATATACTCCACAATTTGCCAAAATAATTGTTAATGGTGAATTTAGTAAGCCATGTGAAATACAAAAAGGTACTAGACAAGGTTGTCCATTATCTCCACTTTTGTTTATATTGGTATTAGAGGTTTTACTTAGAGATATTAGACAAGATGATGGTATCCATGGTATTAAAGTTAAAAAAGAAGTTTATAAACTAAGAGCATTTGCTGATGACCTAGTCATTACTTTGGAGAATCCAATAGAAGGAATTGAAATATTAATACAGAAACTAAAAGACTTTGGGTCGCTAGCAGGGTTCAAAGTGAATTTACAGAAGACAAAAGTTTTGACCAAAAATATGGATTACCACCAACAAGAGAAATTGAAAGAAATAACAGGATATTCAATGGAAGAAAAAGTAAAATATTTGGGAGTATATTTAACAACTAAAAATGTTAAGCTGTTTAAGAATAATTATATTCCACTTTGGATGGATATTAAAAAAGATTTGGAACATTGGGAAAAACTGCAATTATCATTATTAGGTAGAATTTCAGCAATTAAAATGAATGTTTTGCCAAGAATTTTATATCTTTTTCAAACACTACCTATATTGGCATCAGAAGAACCTTTTAAACAATGGCAGCGAGATATTTCTAAGTTTATTTGGCAAGGGAAAAAACCAAGAGTAAAATATAAAGTCTTGCAAGACTCTAAAGAAAGAGGAGGACTAGGTCTACCGGATTTGAAATTATATTATGCTGCTTGTTGCTTGGTTTGGATTAAAGAATGGATAGTTTTGAAAAATGAAAAATTATTGAATTTGGAAGGACATGAATTAAGATATGGATGGCATGGATATTTGTGGTACGATAAAGTTAAAGTTAATGTGGACTTTAAAAACCATTATATTAGAAGATCCTTGTTAAGAATCTGGAATAAATATAAATTAATCTTATGTCATAAAAGACCCTTATGGATTTCTACACAAGAAGCATTTTACAGAACAGAAGTAAGAAATAAAGATAAATGGTTAACCTACAAAGACTTTTTAAAGAAAGAACAAGGACAATATATAATTAAATCAATAGAAGAATTGGTATCAGAGGGATACAGTTTTCAATGGCTTTCATATATGCAGCTCGTAGAGAAATTTAAACTAGATAAGAAAGACCTTGAATTTGAACAAACCAAATCAGAATTTGAGATACAACTATGTGAGACAGATGATCATCTAATTGCAAAAATGTATAAATTATTGTTAAAAGGTGAAATGGTAGAGGAACAAGTTAAAGACTGTATGATTAAATGGGCTAAAAATATTGGCCATAATATTCAAATGCAACAATGGGAAGATATGTGGACCAAAGGGTTAAAATTTACTTTGTGTTATAATTTAAAAGAAAACTTTTATAAGATGATGTACAGATGGTATATGACCCCACAAAAACTTTCTAAAATCTATGGAAATGTCTCCAACTTATGTTGGAAATGTAAAAAAAAAGAGGGGTCTTTTTACCATATGTGGTGGACATGTGAGACTGCAAAGAAATTTTGGACTCAAATACATGCATTGATGCAAAATATATTACAAATTCGAGTTCCATTTAAACCGGAATTTTTCTTACTGGGAATAATTGATGGACAACCTGGGAAGCAATTTACAAGGATTATGCAATACATGATTACAGCAGCAAGACTTATTTTTGCACAAAATTGGAAAAACCAGATATCGCCTACGATACAAGATTGGATGTTAAAATTGATGGATATGGCAGAGAATGATAAACTGACATGTTTATTAAAAGAAAATCCAAATAATTATTTCCTTAAAGAGTGGAAACCATTAACTGACTATTTACAAGATGCGGGAGGGGCAAAGCTTATATGGGGATTTGAAGATTAAAATATATATATATTGATGTAATAGACAAGAAATATTCTTTAATATTATATATAGACCTAGCATGTAAGATAAAATTTTTAAAATACCATGACCAGATACAAATCGGAAGTTGACCAAATTCTATGTTTCAGCTTTATCTTTTTTTCTTTTTTCCTTTACTACACTTTTTTATCCTTTCTTTTTTCTTGATTTGTATTTCCATTTTCTTTTCTGTTTCAAACTTTTATCTATGTAAAATTAAAATCTAATAAAAATTTTTTTAAAAAAAAAGAGCCAGCAAGTAGACCGGCTCTTTGATAATGCCTCTCTGGACAAGAAGAGGACTTGAGATCACCCACAAGGGCTCCAGACAGTTACTCCTCACGAGGAGACTTCAAGACAGCAGTCTCCAGTGGGTTTAGAGCTCTGGGAGACAAGGAAAGTCATCTTCACTCATACCATGGTTGGCGCCTTTTCAAAGGACACTGGGTTCGCCTATTTCCTTTTCTAATCACTTTTGGAAATTGCTTGTTCACTGCTTTTTAGCTGTTAGGAAGCTTTGGATCAACACGTTTTACAGCACTGGGTGAGCTTCCTTCAATCCTTAGCGAAAGAAGTTTAAATACAAGTTTAAGGACTGTTTTTTTCCTTTTGGAATAAACAGCAAGAGGGTGACTAGAACGTTGATTTTGGAAAGTTACAAACAGGCCAAGCATCCAGATGGATTTGAAATAAGATTTTAGAATTAATTATAAGAACCCTTCCCATGGGAAAATGCTTTTGTTTTGAATTCTTTTTTAAAAAATGATAGGATGGGACATTGAAGGTTGGACACTAGGGGGAACTAGAAGGAACTAAAGACTACAGTTAAAGGAGAACACTTAAATTCAACTTATAAATACAGAAGCAAAATAACAACCAATTTAAAATGCAAGAGAAATGTACCTGCATAGGGGAGTGCCTGTGCACCAATCAGCTAGAGCCAAAATCTTGCGGAAGAGGAAGGTGTTCACAATCCTGCTGAACAAGAGAATGGAAGGTCCCACCTGAGCCCATTCTAAATTGCTAGAATTATCCCATAATTCTAACGATTTATTTATTTATTTATTTATTTGGATTTATCCCCACCCATCTCTACCGTGGCAGACTCTGGGTGGTTTACAACCAGAATATAAAAGATAAAACCTAGACATTTAAAAGTACTATAAAAATAAAAAAATAAAAATCCAAAAGATGGTCTGTTCTTAAAAGGAGGAAACCACTAAGCCAACCACCCCCAGGAGGAACTATCCTTTCCTTCACTCCAGGCACGGCGGAAGAGCCAGGTCTTCAAGGACTTCCTAAAGGCCAGGAACGAGGGTGCCAGTCTCACCGCAGGGGGCAAGTTATCCCACAGGGCGGGTGCTATTGCAGAGAAGGCACGCCTCCTGGACCCCGCTAGATGGAATTCTTTTAATGAAGGGATCCGAAGCATGCCCTCCCTGCATGATCGATTTAGCAATGGACTCTTCCCTAGCCCTGACTTCCCTTCCCTTCCAGCAGCCTCAGTGGCATTATAAGGAAGGGCAGATGCCCCCTTTGCCCAAGGCCAAGTTCGGTTCCTCTCTCCATCATCCCAGATGGACTTTGAAGCAATTCCCACTAGTCCTTCCTTAACAGCCATTTGTTTAGTGATGCTTCGGACTTACAACGGTGCTGAAAAAAATGACTTACAATCGGTCCTCACACTTAGGACTGTCGCAGCATCCCTGCGGTCACATCATAACAATTTGGGGGCTTGGCAACCGGTTCGCATTTATGACCATCGCAGCGTCCTGTGGTCACGTGATCGCCATTTTCGACCTTCCCGGCCGGCTTCTGGCAAGCAAAATCAATGGGGAACCATGTGATTCGCTTAACAACCACATGGTTCGCTTAACCCCCGCGGTGATTTGCTTAACGACTGCCACAAAAAAGGTCATAAAATTGGGCTGGATTCGCTTAATGACTGCTTGGCTTAGCAACCAAAATCCCGGTCCCATTTGTGGTCGTTAAGCGAGGACTACCTGTAACGTCTCACAGCTGAAACACACGTTACTTGGTACTGCCAGGAAGCCATAGACACCCAAAACTACAGTAATAAAAGCCATGTGTGAGGCAGGAACAGGTTGTGGAGGAAAAGAACTATCAGGAGGACAAAATGGTGGGAGGGTTGTGTTTTGTGAGGGAGTCAGGAGTCACAGTGTGGGGATGAACGGCTTGCTTGATCAGCCTCTGGTAGCCTAAAACCAAGAAGACTCAAGGAGGATTTATGGTTCTGCAGAGAGAAGAAGCCATTACATAGGTTGAGAAAAATCTCATGCTCCTAAACTCTGGTATATTTTTGTTAATTCTGGAGACTTTTTGCAAGAAGAAGAAAAAAGATTGACCCTGAAATGACAGCAGAACCTCAGATGGAAAATTACATCTTAAGTGAGTGGTCAGTTAAATGCCTGTGGAGGTAAAAAGGACAGAAAGCATATTTTGTATGCTAATATAAACCTATTTACTGGAGAAAGTGACAAAAGCATCAATCATATCAGAAAAGGCTATTAAGGATTGTTAACTCCCCTTCAGATGAGCAATGATTTCTGTTGGGATGTAAATAAATATTCATGACAAGGACTAGCAATAGAACATTTCACCGAAGTTACACCACAGTCAGATTCCCCATTTTCTGGGGATCTTAGTCGGAAATGCAGATTTCCAGAACACAGGAAATCAGAGTCACTCTTGTGAAAATGCAAGGAGAATAATGCCCTGCCCACGAAAAATACTGACCAAGCCTTTTGGTGATCCATTCTTCGGTCACTTTCACCTATAAAGATAAATATTTTGCAGCAGGTGAGGGTGTTTCTCTAGGGGTCCGTAAGAAAGAAGTGAGCTCCACGAAGCTCAAATTGTTGCAAGGACAGCCTAAATTTGGTGGGATTGGAAATTACTGCAGCTGTGGAAGGGGACGAAAATTCCAACTTAATATTCTTATATTTTCCTTGGCATCATTTCTATTTACCATAACATGCGAAATCAGGCTTCCACACTTGGGTCCTAGGTTTGAAGTAGGAGACCAAATTTCCTGGCATCTTCAAAATTTGTCACCAGGAGCTGCCGAAGGTACATTCTGCATCCTCGAGGGATCTAACCCTGAACCATCCAGGAGTCAGAACACTTCCAGAAATGCCTCCTGGGTGGGTAAGCATCAAGCCCCTTATCACACTTTCTTTAATGAGTTTTAATGCCAGGAATTAGGGGTTGCAGGACAGAATCCTGAGCACTGAGGCAGGAACCCTCCAGCCCTCCTTTTTATTTATTTATTTATTATTTATTTATTATTCGAATTTATGACCGCCCATCTCCAGGACAGTGGACTCTGGGCGGTTTACAACATTAAAATTAATATTAAAACTTACACACTTAAAAATACAAAATAATAATAATAATAATAATAATAATAATAATAATAATAATAATAAGATAAGAATCCAGAGGATGGGAAGATCTTAAAAAAGGAGGGTATTACGCGGCTAACCACCCCCAGGAGGAACTATTACCTCCTTTACTACTGAGTTCATTGAGATGGGGTCTCCTTGAAGCTGTTGGATTTTTTCCTGAAATGTTTGTATGATGGACCACTTGAGAAGCCTGTAACGGGATCTCTGATCTGCTGATCCTTCGTGTTTAGAGATACTTCTCTTATTTCTCAGCTATAGCCGAGACTCTTGCATCCAGTGGGTGGGGCCCTCTCCTTCCTCCCCCCTTCCTGGAGCCCCTCTCCCACCCCAATGTTCCCATTCAAATCCCAAATGAGCACATTCCTTTCTCCAGCTCAAGGTTCATTCCATATCACGTGTTAAGGATTTATATGCAAATCTCTCCTTTGGCTACATCATAGGGTTAAGGCATTGGGGGGGAAAGAACTTAGAAACATCCAAAGAAGAAGTAATTGTTGACATGGATTGGATGTGTTGTGTTGGTGTTTTGGAGCAGGCTACCTATTTGTGTGATAGGTGTGTCTTTTCCTCTTCTGTTTCTGGCAGGGCGCTGCAGAATTAATCAGTTTCCACAGTCACACAAACGTCAGTCACTGCCTTCTGTGAGTGGAACTCAGTCCATGCAATTTCACCTCCAGTTTAAATGTATGTTACAGAAGATATAAACCTGTTGCTAATATGCTCTCCTCACCCTGTCTCTCCCACCCCCCAAATCAGTCTGTGATGTGATATCAGAGTATTCAGGGCCACTCAATTCTCTAGCTCCTGTTAGCAGAGTTGGGGGGGTGTTTGAGGAGCAACAGAATGAAACAAACTCAGCAAGGAAAGACACCACAAAGTTATAAACCAAAATGATGGACCAATTTCTATCCAACCATTACCAGAGAAAAGCATGGGGTGGATGCTAAATATTAACAGCTCCACATTATCCCATGATAGAGAGCATGAAGACATGCTGATTCATGTCTGTTGAATAACTGACTACTTGGGGTTGAGATTTGGACCATTCAGGGAATACTTTGATAAATAAAGTGTGCATGTGTGGGGAGCAAAGGGTATGTATGTATGTATGTATGTATGTATGTATTTATGTATTTATTTATTTATTTATTTATGAGAATTATAACATCATAAACCATGAAACTGAGGTCCAGAACTGTGAAAAATGAGGATATCTAATTAAGATATCTCTTGCCAACCTAGCAATTCGAAAGCATGCAAATGCAAGTAGATGAATACGTACCACTTCGGTGGGAAGGTAACAGCGTTCCGCGCGCATCATGCTGGCCACATGACCGTGGAAGCGTCTTCGGACAGCGCTGGCTCTTCGGCTAACAAACGGAGATGAGCACCGGCCCCTGGAGTCGGACATGACTGCACAAATGTGCGGGGGGAAACCTTTACCTTTACCTTAATTAAGATAGAGGTTGGTCTCCAGAAATCAGTAATCTGGAGGATGAAATAGTAGTTTGCACAAACATCTGGATCACTTTCACTCTCCTCAGATTTGATACCTTGTCTGGACTCAGGAGCTAAGCCAGGTCAGAGTGGATTAGCAGTTGGATGGGAGATAACCAGAAATCCCAGGGCTGTAGGCCACACTATGAAGTCGAAATACATCTCAGAAGAAGGCAATGGCAAACCACATCAAGGATGTGTCCATGAGGTCATCAGAAGTTGAGCTTGGCAGGAGGGAGTCTTTATCACAGCTTCATTTAGCATTTCAACAACAGAGAAATCGTTTCCAAAGAGAATGTTAAATACCTCTTCTTCCTAGCCTCTTTAGGATTTAGTAAATCTGGTTTATTCTTCAGCAATTTCAAAACAACAGCGGCTTAAAGGAAGGGTTCTTTGTGACTGACACAAAAGCCAACCAATCAGCAGTGGGCGCTTAGGTTTCAGCTACAAATTTCTTCTGAGCTGGGGAAGGGATCTTTAGGTCTCTCCCAAACATGGTGCTGATCCTTCAGTTGTACAGATGGTGACACAGAATTATGTTCTTGTAGCCTTTTTTTAAAACTATAAAGTCCAAGGTACATACACGTTATAGACAATCTACTGAATGATGAACGTATGTCACTTTTCGGTGCTGCATTTTGCAAATAATTCATCCTTCTGCATGTTATAATCAGGATTGTGTAATCTGGAGAGAAAATTGGGGATGCTGCTCAATTCTGTTTTTCTATCAGAGTTGGACTGACATTTAAGAAAGTGGTAACTGGATTTCACGGTAAAGGGGCCACTAGATTCTTCGCTGGATCTGTTTCACTTGGATCTCTAAATCTGAAAGTCTTCCCTAAATTACATTTCCTCCCTCTGACATTGCTACCACAGTGAATATGCAGGTAGCACTGAGGTGTTTATAGTGTTATAGATTAACATCATAGATCCTTGCTTTTACAAATCCCACTCTCTAGCTCTGAGTTCCCTTTTAATTGGCTGCATGATATTCAGAACCACTTTTGGTCCGAATCATTCTGCATATATCTTATCTTTGTCATTACGCTAAAAATGCCTGTGATCAGAAAATTCTGGCATCTCAAGTATTTATAAACACTGAGATGCTGACCAAAAAGAATTGCTTTAACCAGGCAGAAATAAACCACAGACATCCCTTGTGCCTGTGGCTTTGGAAGAAACACTTTCCCATTTTCTTCAATTGCAGGACTTTTCTCCCCAGGTTTGCAGAGAAGCCTCAAGACCACAGTCCTGACTCAGACACTTCATGCTTACAGCCAACTAAAATTAAAGCAATTAAAAGTTGCTTAAAATACTAAGTTTTTATGCCAGATTGATTTGGTTGGAAAATTAGAATTTCCGCTAATGAATTTTTGAAGTAGCTCAAATGCTCTACTCGTAATTGTGCATAAAATTGTTCCGTAGTGGGTGAATTATGCACAAGACATTAAGGTCTCACTTACATATGCATAAGTATCCTTTGATTTTTTTTTAAGGGCAAAAACTCCCTTGAGACGAGCTCAACTCCTGGTGACCACAAAGCTTTCTTGGCAGGAATATGGAAGTGGTTCACCACAGCTTTCTTCTGTGTTGGTTTCCTACTACTCGGTTTAGCCTCAAGCCTGGGATCCCACTGAAGTAGTATTAACCAAGTCTGGCTCTTCTGAGCTTTTGGGGGATCAGCCAAAATTGGCTAGAAGGGAGCTTCTACTGTTGGATCTTGATGCCACTAAAAGGTAAAGGTTCCACCTGCACAGTTGTGCAGTCGTGTCCGACTCTAGGGGCCGGTGCTTATCTCCATTTGTTAGCCGAAGAGCCAGTGTTGTCCGAAGACGCTTCCATGGTCATTTGGCCAGCATGACGCGCGCGGAACGCTGTTACCTTCCCACCGAAGTGGTACCTCTTCATCTACTTGCATTTGCATGCTTTCGAATTGCTAGGTTGGCAAGAGCTTGATGCCGCTACCAGATACCAAAGAAACTCAGAAACCATCCTATATGCAATGATTTTCAGCAAATACCTTCGGCTGTCAAGCATATTGAGTTCTTTGGTTAGATATATGTGGATCAGAAGGATCCAGTGCAGTTCCCTTTTCACATTAGAAAGGAAATGTTTTATTTCTGTGGGTATTTTTGTGCCTGGAACAGTAGCTTGAAGACCAAGAAAAATCTCTGCTGGCACTGCCTGAAAACGTATTATCTGAAGCAGAACCCACAACCTGCTGAACAGTTTAGCTGACACTGCAGCAGTTGTTCTCAGTTGCACAGGACGTGGTTGCATGTGCAACCGTGATCTGCATGGGATAATTGTGAGAAGGAAACATTTTCTCCAACCTTATCACAAAAGCCATAGTCTAAAGCAGGGTTTCTCAACCTTGGCAAGTTTAAGATGTGTGGACTTCAACTCCCAGAATTCCCTAGCCAGCATGCTGGCTGCGGAATTCGGGGAGTTGAAGTCCACACATCTTAAACTTGCCAAGGTTGAGAAACCCTGGTCTAAAGTAATGCAAAAGTACACCTTCATAAACAAATGTTTGGAACAACATGTATTGGACAGATGAAACAGAGAAGCCAATGAGCATTGGAAGAAAGGAACATCTTGCCAGCCATTAAGCATGGGATGGCTCTATTATATCTAGCCTTGTCCCATGTAAGGGTTGTGTCATCTTCTGCTACCTTAGGGATTAATTAAAACATACTGGAGTCACTGGTTTGAGATGGGCAGCTATACAAATTGAATAAAACAAACAAACAAACACAGTTTGACCAGGGCGCCCAAACATTTGCATGCAACTGTTGATTCAGCTCATAAAGTTTGATGTTGGCTCCACTCCTTGAACTGGCTGTTGAAGAGCTCTTGTTCCAGTTCCCATCATTTGGACTCATCTAACCATGTCATGAGGGGCGTGGTGACTCAGTGGGTAAGATGCCAGGCTTGTCGATCGGAAGATCGCAAGTTCGGAGGTTCGAATCCCTAGCCCCATGTGACGGAGTGAGCTCCCGCACTCGCCCCAGCTCTTGCCAACCTAGCAATTCGAAAGCATGCAAATGCAAGTAGATGAATAGGTACCAATTCGGTGGGAAGGTAACAGCGTTCCACGCGCATCATGCAGCCACATGACCGTGGAAGCGTCTTCGGACAGCGCTGGCTCTTCGGCTAAGAAACGGAGATGAGCACCGTCCCCTAGAGTCGGACACGACTGCACAAATGTGCGGGGGAAACCTTTATCTTTACCTTTAACCATGTCATGGATCAGCTCATTTCCCAGTGATCAGCAGGGAAATGAATCAGAATGTGGACATACAGTGTAGTTGAGAAGTCACAGTTTGGACAGAAGAAAAAAAAATCCAGTCAGAGAAGGACCATGGATAGGAAGGAACCTGCTTCTTGAAAGGGACCTGCCAGATCTAGTAGCTCGCCATGTTTTTAACAAGAAGGCCGTGACCACATTTTCTCTTGGAGTCTGAACAGAAATAATGGTGTCCACAGATCCCACATTTTAACTGTTATTCTTGCTTTGTCGTTAAGATGCCCTGTAGACAGACAGAAACTTTATTTCGGTCATTGACCAATAAAAATACATTCTATTCATTCTTTTATTGGTCGATGACCGAAATAAAGTTTCTGTCTGCCTTGTAAACCCTTCACAATTATATAGGACAGCTCAACAGGAAGGATAAAAGTTATTTACACTCTCCTTGTACTAGAAGTTGGATGCCGGTCATCTGCTGAAGAAAGTTGGAAAAAGACCCAGGAGATGCATTCGTATAACATGCTAATTGTGGTGAGCATTAACCTTGAGTTTTTGTGCGTGGCAACAGCAACAGCAGGACAAGGGTGTCGCGTGTCGCCTGAGTTGGATCAGGCAAGTGTTTTGTGTTCAGTTTCTACAGGCCTGAGTTGTGAGCGAGGGACCTGGGGACCAGATGAAGCACCCACCCACCCTCCCTCCCTCCCATCCATCACCTGCTATAAATTCCCCGCTGTTGGAAACATGACAGGATCTCAAACGCAGACATACAGTATATGCTTTAACTATTAAAAAGTGTAAACCAAGTTGTGATAAACAGCCCGTATTGGTTGCTTCGATATATTTTGTAATGCGGTTGGAGGGGCTGCCTCGGAAGATGAATCATTTTTAATCTTGGTGCTTTCGCTACTGTCAACACCTGATACAGCGTCCTATCGCAATAATTCAAAGATCTCTCTATTAGTTTCGCTCTGCTCTTAAAAGCAAATGAAGCTGTTGCAACAGGACACATTAAAAGTGTTCTCTAATTGTCCTCCAGGCTAGACCTAAACATATTTCATGAAAGAACAGAAAATGAACTCTTCAACGTTCCTCTCTCCCCCCCCCCCGCTCTTTTTTCTCCCCCCTGGCAGTAAATAAACAGCTGTATTTGTTCCCCCCCCCCTGGGAAATTCAGGCGGCACTTGGCTGTGGTCACTAATGGAAAGTCTATCTTCCAAGGTGTCGTCCACACACACCCCAGGAACCTGGCACCAGCAGGGGAGACAGTGACGCCTCTTCACACACTGCTCCTGCGAACACAGTCCCACCAGGAGTCATGAAGTCGTGCTTCTCCGGATCAGCCAGCATCTGAGGTCGCTGCTCCCCAGAGAGTTTGGGAAACCGCATGTCCAAAACCTCTGGGAAGGTGCCAGCTGGGGGGAGGCTGCTGGCAGGGCTGTGGGCGACGCTGGGGGACCCCTTCAAGGCCAACTGCCGCTGAGGGGGGCCGTGGTGCCGTGAGAAACCCACAAACGGTTTCACAGCATCCTGGGAGCCCGCTCCAGCTGGGCCCAGGGAGGGAGTTCTGCAGTGCGCAGGACATGCGGGCTGGACCCCTCTCGATCACTCTACATACAGGGAGGCATAACCCTGCCATCTCCTTACATTGGCAAGCCTGGAAGCTGCTGCCTGTCGAAGGAAAATCATCCCATGCCAGGTTTCTTTCTGCAAGACTCTGCGTCCGGGGCTTGGTTTCTTTCAATTACATCTGTGATTTGTGCGGAGAAGTTAGGGGATCAGGGCAGGGGTCTGCCAAATCCCACTGCAGGGGGGGGGGGGGCTGAGTGCCATTGGTGGCCACTGCCTGCCTCCTCCAGAAGCACGAGCGGCCATTCCTTTTGCCCCCTTATTTACACCTGTAGATGCCATCCACACCAGCCAGTTTGCAGGAACGGGGCCCTCAAGAAGGACGCAGGGGCTCAGGGGCAAGACGCGGGATGGGGCCCAATCCAGGAACCCCCCACCCTGCTGGCTCATCACCGCCGCTTCGCCATGCAGAAGGCGAGGGGGGGCCCGCAGCAGCGCCCGGATCAGAAGTTTGGGAGCCCTCAGCTCTCGGGGTACCTCTGGCTTCGAAGTCACCTGCCGCTGCAAAGCACCCGCCAGCCGGATCCTCTGCAGGAAGAGGCTGTTTCCGAAGGCTGCAAGAGAGCCCTGCCTCTCTCCGCCGGACCTGCGGCTTTGGGGGCTTTATCGGCTCTTCCCTTCCGATCAGAGACGACCTTCGGCTGATCGCGCTGCTGCTGCTGCTGCTGCGGGGCCTTGGCCGCCCCGGCAGGATCCGCTCTCCCGAGGCCCCTGTGCTGAGCCCAGAGAGGGAAAGAAAGGGAGCTGGCCGGGTAAGTGAATTATTTACAAAAATTTGAGTTGACACCTTTTATCAAATGTGGAAAGATGAAGACAAAACAGCTGCTATTGCTGTCGTAAGCAATCTGCCGGTGATTGAATAAAAGTGTCAAGAAAATGGCTGCTTGATAGCCTTTTGTTCTCCCTCATCCAGCTTGATGTTAGTTTGAGCTGTCACTTAGGAATCACGGCGGTGTGATTTATCAATACGCCGGAATGACCTTCTGCGGCGGCTCGCCGTGAGCTGGGGGAGAGCGCCCTATTGTGGGGGCAGGCGGCACTCCCGCAAGCAGACTCCTCGCCCCGGGGGGTCCTGAATGGGGCAGGTGGCTGGGTTGGAGCCTGCCTTTCTCCAAGCAGCTGACGGAAGCCACGGGAGGATTTCACCCAAGCTGTTTGCTATCTCCCCAGCCCACAGTCCTGCAAGAAGGATCCTTCTCAGTGGGTACCGCAGATGGGACGGAGCTCAGAGAGTGAGCCTCGGTGGAAAGCAAGGGTGCGAATTGAGACAAGCAGGAACTTCTTCATCCTCTGCTTTTCCTAAGATGCTTCTTCCCAGGATTCTGGGTCATTTTGGAAAGGAGGGAGATGGCAAGGAAGACATGGACATTCTGGAAAGAGCTAAAACACCCCCCCTTTCCCCGGCTTCTTCTCTGCTCCGGAATGCCTCTATCTTCTCCAATAAGCTCTTTTCCAGAGATTGGGGACCTCGGAGAATCCACCCCAAGAAAGGCAGCCCTGCCTGGAGCCCTCCCCTATGGACCCAGCTGGAGGAGAGAGAGTTTGAACCAAGCCATTCCAGAACACACCCAGCTTTCCATCCGCCGTGCCACGCAGACTTTCATTGGCTTTGTGTACAGGAGGATGGGATAGTCTGTAGCTTGAATCATGTCGACTGGATTTCTATTTTCTCAGTGGAAACGTTTCCCTCCTTATCCAAGGAGCTTCTTCAGTCTGAGCAAAGTTAGTAAGGGAATCCTAAATATGTTTCTAGGTAGCTGTGTGACCTTGCACCTGGGGCTAGGTCATGGTTATATTGAGATGTTATTTTTAAGTCCTTTTATCATCTAAAGGAGGTTCGTTAAGATCACCATGCTGCTGTTGAGCTTGTGAAATGGTCTTAATCTTCCTAGGCACAGAAGACAAAGCAGGAAGGAAAATAGGGGAAAGGTTGTGCCTGAGGCCCCCACCTCTATTCAAGGAAGGATTTTCCAAGTTGGCATAAATGGATTCCTTGACGCCTCTCTCAAACCACCTATCTTCTCTGTCTAAAATGTGAACATTAATGTCCTCAAATGAGTATCCTTTTTCCTTTAGATGAAGATAAACTGCTGACTCTGGTCCTGTGGTGTTACTTCTCCTGTGTTGGGCCATCCTCCTGTACAAAAGTTGTTTGGTTTCTCCAATGTAGAGTTCAGAGCACTCCTCACTGCACTGGATTGCATAAACTACATTGCTTTTCTGAAGAAGCTCCTTGGATAAGGAGCGAAACATTTCCACTGAGAAAATAGAAATCCAGTTGACATGATTCAAGCTACAGACAATTCCACCTGGATGACTGAGAACCTTCATAGACAGGAGGATGGGATACTGTTTTAGGGGAGACAGAGGAAGCTGTGGGCTATGGTGTAGCTCCACAGGCTTTTTCTCACAAGCGTGTCATATGTCACAGATACCAGAAAGATTCCAGGTTGGGTGGAGACAACTGTTTCACACAACCATCAGGTTCGCCAAAGCTGAGCGACGCACCACCCAGGACTATATCTTGCTCCCCAAACTTCAAACGGAATACATGGAGCCCTTCGAAAGGTATTGTCAAATAACGGAATCGGTTTAGCTGAACTAATTAATGTAATTAGATGCTGTGGTGTGATTGTCTCGGCCTTGGAGTGAAGTCCCAGCCCTCCAAAAGAAAGGCGGTAATTGGAGGAAGGGGAGACTTCGCAAAGTCTGTGCGGCTTGTAGCAGCCTAATGATCTCCTGAAATGCTCCGGCGCTTGGAATCCCCTTTTCAAAGTCCACAAATAAGCCCCACGTGACCAAAACATGATGAAAACGTTGGGAAGGTAAACATAAAACCCAGTTACAAAATTAATGAATGCCAGTTGCAGAGGCAATGATACACCCTCTTTATTAGGGCCACCCCCAAATCCCAACCCCAGAGTGTTCTTGGCTCGGTGGCTTCCGGCACGGGCTTCCCAGTTGGTGGGAAGAACCTGCCCCATCTTGGCTACCTCCACAAAATCTAAGCCAGGCTGTGGCTGGTCAGTGCTTGGAAAGAAGAGACCAGGAAATCTCGTGCTATGGGCCAAGCTGAGAAGTTTTTTTTTTATAGTGCTATTTATACCCCGCCTATCCCCTCCCTAGTGGAAGACTCTAGGCGGCTTACAATCATATATATACAATTCAATTATACATCAATTCCAAATATATACAATTCACCGCTCGTGAAGGGAGAGGGGTAAAGGAACCGACTCTATTAGGCTCTGGACTACAATTCCCAGGATGCCTTGAGCCGGCTGCTGACGTCCTGTAGCTGTCACAACCGGGTCCGTCATCACCACCGCTGTTTGATCTTCCTCCGATCCTTTGATCCTCTCCTCTCCGGTGGAGCTGACTTCCCGACAGGACGCCAGCAAATTAGCCCACTTTTTAAGGTGGTACCCATTTATCTACTTGCAAGGCTTTCGAACTGCTGGGTTGACAGGAGCTAGGACTTAAGGACGAGAGCTCACCTCATCCGCGGGGTTCGAACTGCCAACCTTTTGATCGGCAGCCTTCAGCTCAGCTGTTTAACCAGCTGAGCTACCGCGTCCCTGTTGAAAAGTATCTTAGGGACGGCAGACAAAAACTACACGGGCGTCTCTTCGAAGCCACTTTGTGGCTGGGCTTCCATGGCAGGCTGAAATCAGTCCCTGATTTATCCCATTTCCTGGCTTTGCGCAGATAAATGCCTTTAGAGAAGGAGTTTGGGCCTTTTTGGCCTCTCAGCACAAACCCACCTGGCCCTTTTAGGGGTTTGACCTCAAAGACCATCCCCAGCGCAAATGGGGGTCTTGCCCCACCCCTCCGACCCCAGTCTCTGGCATTTCCAATCAGCATAATACACTGTAGAAGAGGCGGGAAGGTTGTATGGAATCAGAAGACCTTTTTCTTCCAAACTTCACTTACTTTTAGAAGACGTCTCAAGCTGGAACAGCAGACTTCATTCCTGAGAAGAAGGATTTCAGGGCTTAAAGATCCCTGCACCGCGTCTTGCGTTTCACTCCCTCTTCGTTGTATGCAGAGCTACTGTTTCTGTCTTAAATCTCCCGCACGTCCGCACCACAATTTCTTCCTAAAAGGTCTTCAGGAATGTTGAATAATATGTAAATTTTATGTTGTAATGAATTGGGTCCTAAGATCCTTAAAGGTCAGGCACCTGATATAATACATCATTTTCTTTAATATCAAACTACAAAATAACTGTAATAAATTTTGTGGCTGCTGCCACAACATATCCTCACACACTGTTACCCACAAGGAAGCACCAGCGGGGATATCTCGTTTGTCAAAACTTGCAGGGGAAACGGGCAGGTGTACAAGAGACTCTGAAAGTGGGTCTGGCTCAGTTTACCCTGGAATGGCGGGGAAGCAGCAGAAAACGTTGGATAGTCCCTGGTGATGCGTGGGGCAAAGCATCCCTCCAAACCCAGGGAGTCACCTTTTCCCAATGGCAAGTGCAAAATGCTGTTAGGACAAGTGGTTGAAGAAAGCGAGGGTCTTTCTAAGGCGTGAGAAGAGAGCTGGGGCTGCAAGCCCTGACCTCCATTTGGGGACCAATGGGGGGAAACACCCCACCTTTACTTCCACACACCTCCAGGACATAGCAGATGTGTGGGATACGACAGCACGGCTGTGTTTGCTGGGTGGTCCTCCAATAATATTAATAGGCTCTGCCTGCCCAGCAGCCGGGGCGCACTTGCCAGTCCTTCAGTGCTGGCACCGGATCCCACAGCTGTCATCTTCTGTAGGGAGGGCGGGTGTCTTGCCACTCTCTCGCAGGAAATTGGATCACAGACCAGCACTGGAAGAAAGCAAGTCTTTCCCTCCTTATCGAGAGGATGCACGTAAGGGTTCTAATGAATTCCTAATGAAGCCGGTCCCTGTCCTCAAGGAATACAGGAAACGTCCACGGAGATACATAGCCATCAGCAAATATTTTCTTTTTTTCAGTCAATCATTTGCCAAAGTTTTGTCCTTTATTCTGACAAAAAAAAAAGTTGGTGTGGTGCTTAAAGTAAAATAAAGAACGGAGGAAAGAATAAATTATGTATGAGAAGGAAGGAAGGAAGGAAGGAAGGAAGGAAGGAAGGAAGGAAGGAAGGAAGGAAGGAAGGAAGGTCAGAGCTCAGATAAAGAGTTAAAGATTAACTTTTAAAATTAAAAGATTCCACCATTGAAAGTTCCTGTGTGTTGTTATAAAGTAATCTGTAGCTTGAATCATGTCAACTGGATTTCTATTTTCTCAGTGGAAACGTTTCGCTCCTTATCCAAGGAGCTTCATCAGTCTGACTGACAGTCTGACTGACAGTCAGACTGAAGAAGCTCCTTGGATAAGGAGCGAAACGTTTCCACTGAGAAAATAGAAATCCAGTTGACATGATTCAAGCTACAGACAATTCCACCTGGATGACTGAGAACCTTCATAGACATGTTATAAAGTCATGGCTTTCAATGTTTCCCCTTCTTCAGTGAAAGAAGTAAACAACCCCGTTTTCACATTACTGCCACTGCTGGGAAGCCCTGATCAGCTAATCATGACACCCAGGGAGTTCCAGAGGACTTTCCAGGATTTTCATGGCCTGCCCCCAGAAAATGGCCATGCCTGCTGCACTTCCCTGTCCCTGTACATGAGCTTTCCAGTACAGCCAAGGTGCCCAGAGAAACACCGGCGGTGATGAGGTGTGAGCCCCGAGGGGTGGTCCAGACAAGAAGCACAACCAGGAGTACTCACTCGATCTTTATTGTGAGGTCACATGAACAGCATCTTGCAAGACGGAAAGTATTTCTCCCCTCCTCTCCTAGGGAGGGTCCCTTCTGAAGCCTTTCCCGTGCCTTCCCCCCATCTGTGGGCTGAGACACCTTTTACGTGCCGGTTGTCCAGTCTGCGGCTCTTTCTCCTGTCTCCCAAGGTCATTCCCAAAGACCATTACATGAGGCCACTTCCTTTCAGGAAAGTTTGTTATGTGTTGTTTCTGGAGAAATCCCTCTGAGTGGATAATGTCATTACTTCACATGGCCTTACATTCCCCCAGGTGTAGGTACAGCCAGAATCTTCTTGAAGCTGTTGGACTGTGGCCAGAAGGAGAGGCACTAACACTTTTGACTACGTCCTGAGACATTCCTGATTGGCTTTCAGGGAAGTAGTGTGAAGCGTCATTTCTGATTATCTTCAGAAGTTGGGTTGAAGATACCTGATGAAATATGCTCCCATACGTTCCTCTCCCCCACCCCATAATAGTCATAAATTCATAAATTCATAGAATCACAGAATCGGAAGAGACCATAGATGTCATCTACTCCAATCCAAAAGATGACCATCCAGCTTCTCCTGGAAGGCGTCCAGTGCAGGAAAACCCACCTCTTCATGTGGTCCTCTGGCTGACAGATTGTGTAGTCAGGACGTTTCTCCTGATGCCTCTCCTGAGCCTCTGTCAGCCCTCCAAGGCCAAGAAACAGGCATGGTGGGGATTCCAAGAATGCTCTTTATTGTCGTAAGGCAGAAAGACAGTATCTTGAAAGCTTGTCAGGGTTTGTCTCTGCCCCATCTTATTCAAAACAAAATTGGGGAGGGGGGTATTTTAAGTGTCTTCCTCACGCTTTCCTCCTCCTCAACCTTCTCACAAAGTCCCTGCTTAACAGTTCACTCATTCCCAAGGCCAAGCCGACAGTCCTTCATCCCCTCCTTCCTGGTAGTTTGAACCCATTGGATGACCCATTCACCCGTATGATTTGAGGAAAAGGCTGGCATTTCATGCCAGTCATTCTGGAGATAAAAGTGTGGTAGTTCTTTGGTGTGAGAATGTGGGTGTTACCAACCTACCCCTATTTTTACCTATGAACTACCAGAAGCAATGAAGACAAGTGCTGCCCCATTCTCAGATAACAGCCACACTCGCCTCCCTGGCAATAAATTTGTGTAATGTTGGCAGAGCATTTACCACGGATGAGATATAGTTGCTGTTCCTTTTGTACTTTTCTCTCTGAAGCCAGGGATACTATAGATCTGCATCAAAGAAAAGATGAGCTCTCCAAAGATGTGTAATCATACCAGGTTTGTGGTGGAAAATGATCACTTTGCTATTTCATAAAGGAACCGTAATTCATAAATGTTAATGAAGCAGGGGAGACACGGCATTTCCTCCTGAGAAGGAGAATTTTGTATCAGAGAGTCAATTTCTTGGACAGAGTTTGCTTCTGATTATATTATCCCAGGTATTTAATGGGTTTTTAAAGGGGTTTTAACCAGTTCGTGGTAAATGTTTACCTTGAAAAGAAATATTGGATTGGTAGCAGATAGCAGGTTTTCTGTGTTACTCAACTGCAAATTTATATAAATAAGGAAGGAAAGTTATGGAGCTGTCAAACAATCTTAAAGATGCCTGTTGGACTTTTGGCTTACCCCCTTCCTCTACTTTCAAAGAGCATCTTGTAGGCTCTCGATTTTAACCATAATCTCATTAAGCAATAAAAGAACAGCAGCAATAACAGTGACTATTTAAAAAAAACATTAAAATATACAAGTAAGACAAAATAATATCAGAACTTCTAACACTTCTGGATGGGTGAGACTTAACTGATAAAGTAAGATTGAGAAGGAGGATTCCATGATGGGACTTCTCTCTTGAAAGGACACTCCTCTTTGGACATCACTTGCCTTATCTCGGATGATGGTGGTCTCCAAAGCCAGCAGAAGAAGATCCATCTCAAATCTGAGAAGGTTCATGGGAGAAGGGTGGTACTCAGCTTCTAAGCCATACTGGGATCTAAAAATTAAAAGCAGCCCTTTGATTGGCATCTAGAAAACAGAGACAAAGGCAGTGACCCTAACCCTAACCCTAACCCGGTTGGGGGAGACAGTTGGTAATACAAATTTAAATAATAAATAAATAAATTTTTCAAGATTGTCCAGTTTTATCTGAGCAAAGGATCCCTGTAAATAATCTACCTATCATGTACTGTACTAATTGTTGAATAAATTTCAAAGGCAGTTGGATTTACAATGCATGGCAGCCATCAAAATGAAATACTATATAAGGTAAGGAATAATAACCTTTTTCTCATCCACAAGTGAGATTTTGGCAAGGCCACTAAATTTGTCAGCACCCTTTGGCGCAATAATTGGGAATAAAATCTTCAGGTTACAAGTGTGGGGAGGAAAAGGTGATAATAGCAGCAAAAGGCTCACTAAACAAGGAAAATTACTGAAGTATAATATTGTTTATTTATTTATTTGTTGATCAAATTTCGTCACCGCCCATCTCCCTCAAAAGAGGGACTCTGGGCGGTTTACAGTAAAGCTAAAAAGAGATTAAAATACAATAAAAACAAGATATCTTAAATAAAAATATAAATATAAAATAGCATCCAGGATGGCAATATTAAAAGTTCTGATTTAAATTCGTAAGTACACAGGAACCACTTTAAGGCACTAGCCACCCCCAGGATTGACTACCCCCCCTTCCCGCCCCAAGGGAATATTGTTCGTTGACACTGATGAACTTGGGGTTAGGGATGAGGGCAGTTCTCACTCACTGAGCACAGCAAAGCCCTAAAAAAAATCTACGAAACATCATAGTTTGGACTAATATTGCAAAGATGCTAGGATTACGGTATCGATTCATATCCAAATGCAAGAGGAGAGTGTTAATTGCAAAACATGGCACCCGTGATCTTTGGTATTCACAAGGGAGTGAGAAAAAGCAACATTCGTTGGATTCCATTCACTGAAGTTGGGGCCCATGTAGAGTTAGAGTTGCTCATTAATACACACACACACACGTTTAGCTAAGCACTCTTTACAGAGTTTGTTGCTATTGTTGTTTATGAGAGTCTTCACAATTCTACTGGGGGAAAAACATCTTTGAGTAGCAAGAAATGGGCACAGTACCAGTCAGGCTGTGGATGGCTGAGACATTGGAACATAAAAGGTCAGGAAGTGGAATAGATGGACCGTAAAGAAGAACAAGCTGAAGTTAATGGGAATGACCATTCTAATATACCCTTACCTCTCATAGAAAATCTCTATATTGCAAACACTTTCACTCCTACGTTGGTCCAACATGGAACACAAATACTCCTTAAATATTTTTGCAACATTTAGAATTAATTTCAAGTTATAGGTTTATCAGTTATGGTCCAGAACTTGTATTAAATTCTGTGATCCATAAAACTTTTTTTTTTCTTTTTGAATGACACATAGTTTAGTTTTTCATTTGGAGGCTATTAAAGTGTTCACAAAAGTTATGTTGGGGAAAAAAATGATTGAAAGTGCTAAAACGCTATTCAGAATATAAAATCCGTTCATGGGCTTTTTATGACACTTGAAGCACGAGTCTTAAAGGTTTAATGTTACTGACTTTTATACAGTGCTTTTTAATTTTTGATTCCAGTTATGGTTCTGCAAATGAACTGTGACATTAAAAAAAGAACCAGGGTGGAACTGCCAGCTCTGTTTTTTGATGGGCCTGAACTAGTTGTGAAGGATTCTCACAAGCTGCCTCAGCCTGTTCCCCTGGATGCTGTGCCACACATTGATGTCCAAGATGACCCCCAAATCCACCAAGGCAGAAGTATCTATCGCTATTAATGGATAGCTTGGCATTCAATCTAAAGTTCCCATGGTGTTCGTGTCTTCATTTTGCTTTATAACTGTAAATAAAAGATGCAATCACAGCAGGAAGAAGAGCAATTGTTAAGGACCAACCTCTCCTGCCCGCTGTTTCTGTGGACCATAGGCGTGCAGAGTCTTTGAAGGTCAAACGTTTCAAGGTCAACAGTCCCAACTATGGTTCATTCTGACCTTGGAACTTGGGCTTTTACTTTTTTAAAGCAAAGCACTAAGCTATGATATCTCAGCACCAAGTCATTTGTGGACGGTCTCCAAGATACTTGCCTGGAGCCCACCATATTCTGGGAGCTTCATGTAGAGATGGAGGAATGCCTTCCTGAAGTTGCTGCCATGAATGATGAATCCTGGATGGAACCCACCTTCCTTTTCTGAACACAAGAGGGAGTGTGTTCCCTTACTAACTTCCACTTACTAACTTTGCTCAGACTGAAGAAGCTCCTTGGATAAGGAGCGAAACGTTTCCACTGAGAAAATAGAAATCCAGTTGACATGATTCAAGCTACAGACAATTCTACCTGGATGACTGAGAACCTTCATAGACAAGAGGGAGTGTGATGACTCACTCCTTTGATATTAACTTAGAAACTTTTAGCACAAGCCATGATGGGATATGAAAAACTTCTTTTATTAATACAAGTGAATGGAATCAGTGCAAAGAGCAGACTAAGAATTTTCCCATGCAAACCTATTTTAAAACCTGCCAGACTCTCACGCACCCCTCATCCACCCCTCCCCTCCTGACTCACTTCCCATAACTTTACACCGCCAGCCTTTGATGTCTCCAGACGGATGGCCTTGGAGCCTGGTTCCTCTCTTCCCCCCCTTAACGCCTGCATGCCATTCTTATCTCTAACGGTTGCTCTACTGTCTGGCAAGCACTCTAGCTAATTACTACAGGCTTCGCACTACTTACTTACTATAAATCCCATCTAAGGCAGAATCACTAACTAGTTACTACAAATCCCATCTATCTAAGGCAGAATGGCAGGATGGCATCCTGACAGGGAGATCGTGGAAACAATTCTACCAGCAAGATAAGGAGACACCATAAATGCCCAAGAACCTGGGCCTGTGCTCCCAAGGTGACTCCCTAGGGCCATCTGAGGGAGGGGGACAACATTTTCAAGCTGTTTTTGGCATTTTGGAGCAACTGGGGATTACCAATGAAATAGATGTAAGGCACCCATCTCCCCCCTTCTTTCTGAGATTAAAAATGGGCAAACGTGGACCCCATGCCTTGGAGGAAGGAGGCCCCGTCTGGCGGGGCCCAGGAAGCGGGCCTTCTCTGCAGTGGCCCCCGCCCTTTGGAACATTTTTCCCCCGGAGGTGAGACTGGCCACCTCACTCCTGACCTTCCGGAAGACCCTGAAGACCTGGCTCTGCCACCTCGCTTGGGGCGGGAAGGGGAGCAGTCACTCTTGGGGACGGCTGGTGAACTGATTTAGAACTTTTTACTCCCATCTTGACTCTATTTTATATTTATAGTTTGTATTTATATTTACATTTTATGTATTGTGGTTTTATTGTATTTTAATTTTTTAGTTGTATTGTAAACCGCCCAGAGTCCCTCTTTCGGGGGGAGATGGGCAGTGGCAAAATTTGATAAATAAATAAAATAAATAAAATCCCCTCCCTCCATTTTTAAAAAATAAAATAGGAGAAAATGCTTCCAAAAAATGGAGAGGAAGGTTGCCATCTGGTTTCAGTAGTAAGATCTGGGGGTGCTGTAGGGCCTGGAATGTGGGTGCCTGGAGGGATGCTGGGTGCTGTCTCCTGTCAAAGGTGGTCACAACACTATCAAATCTCTTTCCAACGCTCCCTCTCCTCCCATCTCTCCCTTTCTACACACACACACACACACACACACACGTATATCTCTCTCCCTCCTAAATATTTAAAGAGATCTCCTCTCTAGCTTCGTGGTCCGTGGAACAAGGATGCTGGGCATGAAAACCCCAAGGGGCCGACAGACATTGCCAGGGACCCTTGATTTAATTTAGTGCCTGGATAAGTGACCCTAATGCCTGGATGCTGATGTCCCTAATGCTGCCTGTGCACCTTGCCTTTAAAAGTGTATCAGTGACTCCTCTTAAGTGCCCATGAAAGCATCAGGTTTCAGACTGCAGTGCTCAAACGCAACGGGATCTCTAATGGGAAAAATGGTTTGAAACAAGCGGAGCCTCTCGGTCAGCAGAAACGCACTGAGCTTCCACCTTCCCGTTCCAAAAGGGTGGGTAAATAAATTACATTTTCTCCATAAAGGACACACCTGGGATGGGAAACAACAATGCAAATAAGAATCCATTCTTCTTGTAATTAACTCTCAGCTCAACCATAATTTGGTTGCAATGAGAATTAAAAACACCGCTACCAACACCACATAAATATAGCTGTGGGATTCGTACAGAAAATTGCCTTGTGGCATTTTTGCAAAATAACCATTATTGATCTTGATTTGTACATGTTAAACTGTGGTTCCTTGGGTAAAAATATTCTGGGAGAAGTCAATAATATGCCATAATTTCATATGACACTAATAAAATAACTCAAATGAAAATTCATTTTGCTTACTTGTCTCCTTCTTAAAAGAGAAACAAGGGGGGGGGGCTAAGACAACGTCCCCCCACCCTCACCCCGAACATGTGCATACAAGGCATATTTATAAAACAATTCGGATTGATTTTGTAGTTACTTTTAAAAGAAACCATTGATTGTGGGATCATTCTTTACAAAAACGCTCTTCTGTAGTCAGCTGATATTGATAACGGCTGTGAATTGCAGGAAAGGATTCATCTGATGGCTCTTATGCAGCATGTTTCCTAGAGACCCCCTTCAGACACCCCCCCCCCTTGATAGTCATAAAACATTTTTATTTCTGCCATCAAAATATTCCCTTGATATCCCTCTCAGGGCAGCAGCATGAAAACTCCTTTCCCAGGGCCAAAAGATAACTTCTGTGTTCTCCTAGATCAAAATCAAAATGAAAGAGTCTTGCACTTGAACGTCAACAATGAGAAGGAGGCAGGGGGGAAGGGGGGAGCCTTACAGATTGGAGGTTTGTGGACATCACGCTAATCCAGGGGGTCTGCTCTGCATCTGGATTATGGGGAGCAAGTAGAGGGTCCTCCTTTCTTTGGAACTTAGAAGTCTTCTCCCAAAGATCTGAACCTCTTCAGGAAGGGACAGGAATTCTCACCCAGGTCCCCTTTGAGGGATCACAGGTGGGCAGAGAGGAGAGTCAACGGAAGGGCAGTGAAGCTTTGATGCACGAAGAGGTCCGTCCTGTTTTGGGGGCAGACATTTTTGCTGATTAGAGCCAGAGCTTTGTGAAAGGGCAATTATGTTGACACAGGGCGGTTAAGGTAGAGGCTCAGCATGATAAAAAGTTCCAAGATTTGTTACTCCCTCTATTTAGCAGCTCCACGGTTGTTCACTAATCCAGAATAACAGCTCCACCTATTGTTCACTCGTCCAGAAACAAATTTTTAATTAAGAAAAGTGGAAGAAGAATGAAAACAAACTACTTAGAAAGAAAACTTGGAATGTCTGTGGATGGATGAAAAGGTGGTCTCATGCCAACACTGTGTCGTCCTTCCATTTTTGGCACTGTATTTTTTTTTTAAATTGGCTCCATCTGCCACTTTCATATCTCTAGCACTTGGCTAAAAATGCCTGAAAGAGGTCAAGTCTCTTGTGGTATGGAATCCCATGGTCTTCTCTCCATAATATTTTGTTCCAGAAAGACACCACATACGGTAACATTATCCCATTGCAGGTTTTTGTGAAGTTCTCCCAGGGATAAGAATAAAAATTTCCTACAGTAAGAAGGTAGGAAGACCGGGAGACGTTCCCGTCAAAGGCTTCACAGACTCTTAGGGAGAAGAGAGAGAAGTGCCAGCAGACTGCCGTTTGGGGCAGAGGTCCCAAATTTGGTGCCCCATCTAATACTGAGTGGTGTTATTCAAGATCCCACTTCCCTTGTCACTTTTAATATAATTGCCAAAATCCACTCCTGAAGAACAGGCAGAGGTGTCCATTCAATCTGGCCTTGCTTAAGAAATAGGATCCACGGATGGGATCCTTTGTGCTTCTTTGTGGTCTTCCCATTGCCCCTTGTCTTGGGGGTCCACCGATTCCAGCCCAGATCTGTCCCGTTCGTTAGAATCCCCCCTCCCCACCCCGGCCATCGATTTCATTATGTGCTACCGACATCTCCCCCTCGCCCGGCAACAAAGGAGCAGATTGTCTGCTAGAAGGGACACCTGCCGAAAGATGCAACCCTTACAAAGGCGGGGATTGAAAACATCCCCCATGCAGGCTACAAGCAATTACTTTTGCTGGCGTTAGCAGACGGTCCGCTTTGAGCCCGAGACATTCCTCATGAAGATTAGCCCAAATTATGTTTTATTGCAACGGCCTGCTCAGCTGGCCTAAACTTCATCTGGTCCGCAGCCTAATGGAATGCAATCAAGGGGATTAATACGTTGTTTATGACATGGCTGGAAGTCCTGCACTATCAGCGGGCCTTCAAAGACTATCAGATAACAGAGGGCTGGATGCTGCAGCGGGAACAGCAAAGGGGATTTTTATCATCTTGTTGAACACTTAAATTAAATGGTCTGGACAAAGCTTTTGCGTGTCAGCCTGTGGAAGAGGAAAATGAAAGAGTGGCCCTCTTCAAGATCAGAGCAGGTCTTTGTAATGGTTCCATAATGTCCCACCACGCAGGACCCTAGAAATCCCTGAGTCCGTTTGCCTGGGACAGTTTTAGGCACTAGGATGGGACACTTACTCCATGAAAGCAGAGCCTAAGTGCCTATCGCTGCTTCCAACGACAGGCTTACTTTGTGGCCCAGCCAAGGACTGTGGATGTTCAATTCACAAATCCTTGTGACGCCCCCCCCCCCCAGCCAGCTACCGTAACGCAGGAAACCTGGCCAACCTAAGAAACAAAAAGCGGAGCTGCCCTAAATTACATCCAGGACTTTGTCCCGAATAGCCGCACACAGAAATGCTGGGTGTTTTAAGTGCTCCTAATGAACATGCTTCGTATAAGTGAGGTCTTTGTCATATGTGTATCAGTGAAGCTTGTAAAAGTTTCTGGACTGCAGGTGAGGGAATGAAATAATTAAAGAACGTTCAGGTAAAAAAAAAAACCCCAAAACATTCCCTTTTTGAAAAAACCTCACCATGCGTATCTTTCTGCTTTATTTATGTATTTCTCCTGATATGCTAGTTCTCTATCCACAGGGGGAGACTCAATTCTTTGTGCTGCCCTCTGAAATAGCAGGAAAAAGGTTTGCCCCCATCTCTTCTAAAACTGGCAAATTCTGAGCAGGGAATGATTGGCGACATGCAAACCACTTTAGGTAAATATAGATTCCTGTTTTTGCTGGTTGGCAAAGGGGAGATGAAACATTCCCGTATTAATTAAAAGATAAAATGCAGGGAAGGAAGGAAGGAAGGAAGGAAGGAAGGAAGGAAGGAAGGAAGGAAGGAAGGAAGGAAGGAAGGAGGGAGGGAGGGAGGGAGGGAGGGAGGGAGGGAGGGAGGGAGGGAGGGAAGGAAGGAAGGAAGGAAGGAAGGAAGGAAGGAAGGAAGGAAGGAAGGAAGGAAGGAAGGAAGGTCCCAGTCAAAACAAAAGGTGTCTCACTCATCATGGAGAAATGCTGGCCAGATCACAGGTGGGCAACCAGCAGCCCGGGAACCACGGGGAAACCTTGGCCTTAAAACGATGACCCTCCCCAAAAGTTGACAGCACTGGGACCCTTTTACTGCAGGTCAGCTTTGAAGAAGGGGGTCACGAGACGAGCTCAGCACGGAGACTAGCCAAAAAAGAGACAGAGGACAGTCCTGGGTGCAGCTGGATGGAGATACAGCTGTTCTTTTAATTAATTCTCACTAGGGATGTGTAGCCACAGTGCCTAGCTAAGCTTGGCTATCCCAGAAAAGATAACCACCACCAGTTTTCTAAAGGAAGATGGGAGTTCCCCCATACACGTTACCTGTTCATTGGAACGCTGAAGGTGTGGTGATAGAGGAAAATGTTATTAAAGGCCAGCGAGTGTTTTTCTATTTTTATGAAAATAAAAAGCTGTTTTGGAAATTGGTGAGGCGTACTAAACAAGGAGATTCCAATAAAGCGAAGAGAGTTAAAAATGCCATTTGCACTGGAGTAATAGTCATATTGCGAATAGCGGAAGGTTGCTGAAGGCGGGAGAAAGCAGGGATGGTGCCCATTGATGTCAGCCCCTCGAGGTCAGGAAACACACCGCAAGGATCCCAGGAATGCTACTGTTGTGGTAGGGCCAGGGAGCAGAATCTTGCCCAACTTTCCCTCTGTCCCATCTTACCTTAGACAAAATTCCCAACCCTGAGGGACCCACCACAAGACCTCAAGGCCAAACCTTCTCGTCAGTGGCTCCTCTCCTCTGGAAGAGAGGCAAGGAAGTTCCCATCCTAGTTGGGGTTCCAGAAGGGGATCAAGATCTGGCTGTTCTGGAAGCACTTTGGGGTGATCCCCGATTCTCCTTTGTATGGAATCTTATCTGGTTCCTCTTGTTTATTGTTTCTAACATGTTTAAACAAGGATGCAGCTCCTGAGAAGACGGTGTTCCGTGCATCAGCCGGGAACAAACCTCTCTAACACAGTGTTTCTCAACCTCAGGAACTTTAAGATGTGTGGACTCCAACTCCCAGAATTCCCTGGCCAGCATGGAGTCCACACATCTTAAAAGTTCCGGAGGTTGAGAAACACTGCTCTAACAGATCTAGAGAGTAGGCAAGACGGCCTAAGGAGAGACCATTTCTCAGGCCACCAGGAGGACCTCCTTCAGGTCTTTAAAGGTCATCATTAGCACCATGGACCACGTCAGAAATATTCTGGAGGTGACGGACTCGACCTTGGGGGAGCTGGGGGTGGCGACAGCCGAAAGGACGCTCTGGCGTGGGCTGCTCCATGAACTCACGAAGAGTCGGAAGCGACTGAACGAATAAAAAACAACCACGTCAGAAAACCAACCACTCGAAGGAGGAAGTCCCCCTTTTGGCAAAGTTTTGCTTAGTCCTAATGAAAGGAAGACACGGACATCCATCCTTGCAGGATCGTTATTTTCTTCAGTGGCACTTCAAATTACTTGATCCCCTTCTTGTCCTCTATCGTGGCGTCCTTCACACGACGAGCCATTGAAGGGTTTTCTTTAACTGATTAGATTCTATGCTAAAAAAAACTGTCAGTGCTGCGAAATATTGTTATAAAGCCCTTCCTCAGCTTGGAAGGGTTGGCTGCCATCTGGCGGAAAGGGCTGGGAACGCTTTCTAGGGTCTCCAAAAAGTGTTTAGCATATTCACAATCCAACGATGTTCTTCAGATGCTTGTATCAAATACGATGGAGTTAGTTTGGATGAATTTGCCAGCTTTTGATTTTAAAAACATTGGAATATCAAACAAGATGTGGGGGGTGAGGCTCGACAGCTGGGCCTACTTCTTCAGAGGCAAATAAAGCTTTCACAGAAATTTATTTTTTCCCAAGTGAAAAGTTGATGGAAAAGTATTATATTGTTCCTTTAATTGCTGACTTCTCTGCCTGCTTCCTCCCTTCTTAGGAACCCTATTTTTTATGCCCTACTTGGCTATTTTTTATGGTTGCAACTCAAGCTTTTTTTGCTTGAGTTTCCAGTCTCCACTTCTCCTTCTCCGACTTGTTTTTCTCTAATCTTTTGCTCAGTTTTTCTTCCTTGCAACCCATCTATTCTGCATTTTTCTTTCCAATTCCTTACTTCGTTCTTTAGCATCTCCCTTTTCTGCAGTTGTCTTTATCAAGACACACATCCACGCAAACCAGGCAACGTACTAATTCCCCTTGGCTCACCAAAGCTAACTTGCAAGCTATTTAGTCTCCTGCACCTTCCATCTTTTCATCAGGCCAATCAGCCCATCCGTGTCAGAAGCTTCACACACGCCAGGCAAAGCAAGAGAGAAAGAAAGGTTGCGGGCCTGTACTTTTCAAAAGACAGATACAAATCTCATTAAAATGACAGTTGTGCCAACCATTAATGATTCAAGCCTACAAAACGTGTAGCTGTACAATGACTGGTTTTATTTACCACAAAGCAACGCAGCACAGTTCTTCAAGCATTTAACAATAAAAGAAATATTAGCAATTTAAGTTCCAAGAACTATGTCATGAAAATACATCACACTGAACAAAACAAAGCTGTTTTCTTTCAGGCATTATTTAACTTGAAAGATAAACTCAGAGGTTTTGCTCTTATTAATTGCATACAATCCAATGAAATTAATTTAATGCCAAGACTGACCATTCCTTATTTAGCTTTTTAAACAGAATATGAGAAAAACACAGAAATCATTAAAAAAAATACCCAAAAGGAAAAAAAAAGAACCAAAATAAATGAAATGTTCAGGCAGTCCTTAAAGGAAACATTTTTTTCATAAACATATTAAAAGGTTAATAAGATTATCAGGCATTTTCATAGCGTACATTTTTTTCTACACCTGATTTATGTGCAATCTTTCCATTTTCACTAGATGCACATTTCTCTGTGAAACTGAGGAATCAAGCCAATCCTATCCGTTACAAAAACGTATCCTGATCTTTTGAAGGGGGATAACTTTTGCAGAGGACCTATTCTAATATGCTCTCGTTGTTTTCATAGTGTGCAACAGCAATTTGGACAGCTGACACAAGGACCAGTGTTACAAAACTGGATCCATACTTAGGAAGTTTCAGTTGCTAATAAAGTTTTTGGAAGAGGGACAATATTGTTTAACCCAAAAGGCATTGCTTCATTCCAGCTCAATTCTCAGAACTGCAATGTGGGAAACCTCCTTTTTAATCCAGAGGCTAAACATGACGACGGTGCAATTGGGAAAAATTTGAAACTGAAACATATTTTTCATAACCAGCAGGTTTTTTCAGAGTATAGCAAATTGATTTTTAAATTCAGTGAAACAGCCATCGAATTGGAAATGTACAGGAAGTGAACCTTAAAAAATTAATCCACTGCAATGAACTCCTTCACGCAAAAGGCTGCTTTCTAATGTTAAGTCCATTGGCTACATCTGAACTATGCGGTCGACATTTTATCAAATATGAAGCACATCTTTCAAGTGTGACAATAAAACAAATTTCCAGGTTTGTGAAATACATAATTTCAAGACTTTTAAGTCATATACAACAAAGATAAAAATGCATTTTGAAGGATTATTAGTTAACAAGCATTAAAAAAGAACTGTATTTCTACACCTGTGTGAAACTTATACAACAAATAACGAACATCTTGAACAAAAATCTTCTATCTCCCAGAAGCTTCATCTCAGCAAAAAGATCTTCTCGAGTTAACCCGTCATATTGTCAGCAGCCTAGGAAAAATAATTTAGATTATACTGGGTTCATAAGATATTGCAAATTAATAGCAACACGCTGAACCTTTATTGCAACTCTTCTGCCTATCTAAAATGCCTGTGGAAATCAATGATTTAGATTTGAAATCTGGGTTAGAATGCCACAATCTTTCAAGATTTCTTAGTTCCTGCACAAGATTTGGACGTTTTTTTTTATTGTGCGGTGGTGCTAAGAAAGACTGATGATGACCCTTAATGTAGACTTAATTATCCTTCTTGTTAGTACTATCATTATATTGATCATGAGTGGGATTGAGCTGGAGAGTTTTTGTTTCAGCGTTAGCTCCTCTCTCTGTAAGTGGTGAGTAGATGCACCTCACTTCAGAAGTGGGGCTTACTCTCTACAGGTAGTCCTCGACCTACAACCATTTGAAGTTACGACGGCACCAGAAAAAGTGACTTGCGGCCAGTCCTCACACTTACGACCGTCGTGGTGTCCCTGTGATCAAAATTCAGGCGCTTGGCAACCACCATGTATTTACGAGGGTTGCAGCATCCCGGGGTGACATGATCGTCATCTTCAACCTTCCCAACCGGCTTCTGACAAGCCAAGTCAACAGGGGAAGCTGGATTCGCTTTAACGACCACGTGATTCACTTAACGGCTGTGGTGATTCGCTTAATGGCTGCGGCAAAAAAGGTCGTAAAATCGGGTGTGATTGACTTAGTGACCGCCTCGCTTAGCAACAGCAGCTCTGGTCCCAATTGTGATGGTAAGTCAAGGACCTTGAGGTTTCTCAACCTCAGCCGCTTTACCCATGCTGGCTGGGGAATTCTGGGAGTTGGAGTCCACCCAGCTTAAAACGGCTGAGGCTGAGAAACCCTCCCCAGTTAACGTCCAGCCTGGCTGGGGGGCCGCCGCGGGCCCTGACGAGAGGGGCCGGCGCTCGCTTCCAGGCAGCCCCGGGGAAGGGCCGCCCGCACCTTCAGCGCCTCGGCGGCCTTGCGCAGCTCCCGGATGACGGCGGACAAGGCCTCGGGGTTGATGCCCTGCTCGCACAGCCGCACGCAGATGGAGAGCGTCTCCGCGTCCAGGCCGGTGTTCAGCAGGCGCGAGATCTCCAGCAGCACTGGAAAAGAGAGCGGGGGGGGGGGGGGGTCAGCTCTCGCCGGGGCCCGTCTGGATGCCCTCGCGGGGCCCCGGCGGGGAGCAAGGAATAGCTCCCCCGGGCAACGGCGCTGGAACCCTCCGGGAGGCGGCAGCGTCCCCCGCCCTTCGCTGAAAGGACGCACCGTCCATCGTCTCCCTCACGGCGTTCAAGTTGCCGGCGGAGCTCGCCATGGCGGGCAGCGCTCGGAAAGCCCGCCGCGGCCTCTCCCCCGGTAGCCGGAGGGGGAGGGCCGGAAGCCGGGCGCCGCGGCCATAGAGCGGAGGGGAGAGAGCGGCGACGGGCGCCTCCCGGCCAATGGCGGCGCGCTCCCTTTTGAATGCGGCGCCGCCGCTTCGCGGAGAGGCTGCTTCGAACAGGGGGGGCGGGGAAAGCGCGCTCCCCGCGCGCCGATTGGCCGGCCACGCCGGGGAGTTAAAGAGCCGGCGCCGCCGCGGCAAGAGACGTCGTGTGGCGGGTCGGGCGTCAGCGGCACGACGGCCCTGCCGGGGAGGCCGCCCGAGGAGCCGGGATGCAGCGGTGCGTGCAGAACCCCTTCGAGAGCCCCGGCGACGTCCGCCGCCTACAGGAGCAGACCGTCTGCAGCCCCTCCGCCTTCCGCGCCGCCCCGCCCGCGGGGGTGAGTAGGGGGGGGGAAGGGGAGGGCTGGGGGGGCAGAGGGAGAGGGGAGGGGGGCTGGGGGGCAGAGGATGGAGAGGGGGCAGAGGGAGAGGGGGGCTGGGGAAGGGGGGGCAGGGAGGGGAGCCAGGGGGCTGGGGACAGAGGGGGTCTAGGGTCCCTGAAAGCTCCCCTGACCGCCGCCCTCTGCAGAGCCCCGGGCGGTTCGGGTGGTCCATCGACGAGCTGGCGCTGATCGACCCGGTGGAGATCGACTCGGAGGACATCCGCCGCCAGGCCTTCTACCTCAGCCAGGCCAGGTGGGCTGGGGCGGCGGGTGGCTGAGGCTGTTGGGGGGGGGGGCTCTCTCCCTCCCTCACCCACCCACCCTTCTTTCCTTCCTCTCAGGGTCGACCGGGAGGTCGAGGAGCGGAGGCAGAGGGCCATTGAAGAGGTAACCCACCTGTGTCCTCAGCTCTGGCCAGTGCGGGGGGGGGGGGGCACAGGGTCTTCTCTCTCCCCCCCCCCTGCAAAAAAGTGGAAGCCCTTTGCCCGGTGCCCAGCCGGCTGCGGAGAAAGGAGCACGGTCCCTGCTCAAACTCTGTCAGAACCAGCATTGGTTTTATGCGTGAAAATCTCACGCCTCTCTCTTCTTGAAACCCTGGCAAGTTGTTTGCCCCTGCAAAGGGCGTCCGTGTCATTAACACACATCCTGTCCTTTCTTCCTAGTTTTTCACCAAAAGCATCATTGTTCCGTCTCCCTGGACCGATCCCATCGGGAAACAGGCTTCTCAGCTGAATTCAACCCGGTGTAAGTTGCACCTTCCGCGCTGGAAGCAGGGGGGCTCCCTTCAAACCGTGTCATTGAGGATTGGGGTGTGGGTGGTTGAGATGGCCTGGATGGATGGATGGTTTCGGGGAACTCCAACCTGCGGAGCTTGACGGGCCAAAAAAAAAAAAAGTCTGCTCTATTTGCTTCTCAAGCCATCCTTGCTAAGCGAAAGGAAAAAAAAAACCCTAAGAAGAAAGATGGGTTTTCTCCCAGATCTTAAGGTGCGATAACTGGAGCGGCCTATTCCGAGCTGTTAAGGTCATTTTTGCGTAATGCTTATGGAAGGCTGTTTCCTCCCAGATTCTGTGGTGGTTCTTATTTCTATGAGCTGAATTATTGGGCCAGACCTGACTGCCAGAATGCGAAGGGAGGGAGCGTTTTACATGGTCACTAAACATACGCAATGTGTTTTACACCTTCCGTGTTAATATCTGAGGTGTTCACTAAGAACTCATAATAAATTGCAGGCGTTGATCTAAACGACGCTTCACCGGCCGGCCGAGAAATAATCGTGCAGCCTGGGAAAAATAACGGTTTGTATGAGGCATTTGGAGGAAGGGAACAACAAACTCGGTACACGGGGGCATCTGGGGAGGGGGGTACATGAGCGAGAGAGAAAACGTGCGCCTCAGTGGGATGAGGCATGTAGGGAAGAGGGGAGCTTGCCGTGCTTCACCCTCCTGCATTGTGGCCAGGAACAGAAGCCTCCGCAGCCCAGTATATGCGTTCTCTGTGAGAGGCTATTTCTTGTCTCCCTGCAGCCTTGGAATTCCATTCAGGTACTTACCAGGCTGGCCTGACTTAGCTTCTGACAAGCTGAATTATGGTCAGTTTGTTCCAACCTTCTTGCAGCCTTGGAGGGACTGTGGTTTATTGTGACGTCTGCAAAGAGTCGTTAACCAGAATGTGCCTTAACTGCCTTGATCCTGGTGATGTAGCCCTGACGCTGTATTTTTTTTCTTTTTTCCCAGCTGCTTGCCAGACTGTATTATCTCTACCTGTGGATTTTGACATGGAAAAAATACTGGGTACGTAGCTTGTAAAATTAGGCATCTGTAGCAGTCTAAAATGGCTGTGGCTGGAACGGAGATGTTATCCTCGTAACAGGACATCGAAAGCCGGGTGCCTGTGAAGGCACAAAGGAAGGAATAACAAGATAGGGCGAGTCTGAGAGGTGCTGCCTAAGGGCACACAACAACTTCATGTGATTTGTGGCTCCCCTCGTTCCTCTTCTCTCTGCCGTTTTCCTTTCTGGGCAGAAATTGAGCAATGCAGAAGACAGGGAAATGTCTCCACTCCGAGCGGGCAGCATTCCTGCCCACAAGCTTCAAAATTCCCCTAACCCTCGAAAGGGCGAGGCCAAACGGGTTTCTGTGCTTTGGGCCCTCTTCTCATGTTGCGTCCCGCAAGGCGTAGCAGTCAGGTTTGATTTGCCCTTGCAGGAAAGCAGAGCCCTTGACCGCAACGGTCAGCCTGCATCTTTCCCATCCTGTTCTTCAGGTGACTATTTTAAAGCCGACGATTCGGCCAACCAGTCTCAGGAAAGTTTGAGCACTTCCTCCCTGAGGAGAAAGCTCTTCTTAGATGAGAACGGCAGCCTCTCCTCGGAGGACCCGTCCCCTTCTCCGAGCCTGCGCAACGCCCCAGCCTCCCTCGGGGCCCTCTGCTCCCTCGATCTCTCGCCGGTGCGCTGCAGAAGCCCTCTGACTTCATCCAGCTCGGTGAGTAGCGCGTCCTGGGGGTGCAGGTCAGCGTGGGGCTGTTTCAGCGTGTCTATAAATGGCCGCTGAGGTGAGCCGAGCCTGGCCAGGTTTTGGCTGAAGAGCCAAAGAAATCGGTCACGGGGAACTGAAATCCCATCGCTTTCTGCGGATTTGCTGTTAAACATGACTAAACCGAGATCAGCTCAGGATATCTGGTGGGTGGGTGTTCGTTTGGAGTTGCCCATGTTGCCATCTGTCCTCCCAGAAAATGATGGGACATACGCTGGCTTAAAGGGAAAAAACTCGAGGCTTGAGAATAAACAGACAAGAATGCAGCTGGTAGGGCTAACAGTGTTTACTGGTAGCATAAGGCAATAATGTATATACAATCACATTATCGCAAAAAGGAAAGTTGAATATACATGGTACAGCATTGTAAAAGGAAAAAAGAAAACAAACTTATAAGCACGTGCATTGATCCCAGGGCCAGAGCTCACGCCATGCATAGCCTCCCATAGCTATGCACTGCTCAGTCCTCAACTGTAGAATACACGTGAAGAACTACATGGCTAAAAGACACTAGAAATCAAGAAGCATAGAACACCATTTTGCATGGTTGTATATTCAGTTCTTCTAGCTTTCTGATTGGCTGGATGTTAGCTGTGACACACACCAGGCCCAAAGCATTAGGCCTAAAGCACACAGCATGACCTGCTATTGGGTAGCAGTGCTGCATCTAAGCGAGCACGTGATTTCCTCCCTCCCTTGCTCTAAACTGAGCGAGGCTGTCCACAGACGGAATCAGGCTGAGGGTCTGTTCTCATGGGAAGGTCCCATTGCTTGTATAAGCGCTAGCCATAACAATACACACGTGACCGTTGTTATCTTGCACCTGCACTTCACGTCACCATGAGAAGCCGTTGCTTTGTAAAGGATGCAATTTGCCAAAACACTTTTGCTTTGTAGAGAAACCCAATTTTCCAATTTCATATGAGAAATCTGACAGAAACGTCCCACTGATCTTTGAGGGCACATTGCCAGCTGAGGCAACGTACCTTATTTTGCACATGCGACTCGGAACGACAAGCCGGCTGGCCGTGGCTCCGAGGGCAGGGATGGGTTCTGAGAGCCAAAGGGAGCCACATTCCCTGGCACTGATCGAGGTGCATTCTGGGGCTTGCCCTTGACGGGGATTTCGCTTGTGCTCGGAAGGGCCAGCTTTCCTCCAGCCCCATCCGGGGGAACGTGAGGGCATACAGCCTGGGCAGCCTGCCGAGCCCTTCCTTTGCGAACAGAAGTCCGGCGAATCTCGCTTCCCCGGCATTCTCTCCAGTCGGCATCCAGCTGAGGAAGACTCCGCTGGCAGGTACGCCTTTGGGGCTGTGCCAGCCTCTTGGCACTGGAATGAGGATCGTGGCCTGGATCGGGTCGGTCCGGAGGGCACCTTCTGATCTTCTGGGCGTCCAAAGTGCCTCCTGCCGGTTCCGTCCCCCTTCTGTTTTCTAATGGGGTGTGGCTGTTAGGTCCGTGGGGTGGGGGGGCTGGGGGCACTCGGCGCAGTCCGCAGGCCTCCTCGAAGCAGCAGCCCGTCCCTGGGTGCTCACGGTCCCAGGGAAAGGGGGGGCTGCCTTGAGGGCGCAGCAGCCTCATCGGCGGGGCTTTTGCTCAGGCACGCCTGGCGCGCTCTCCGTGACGTCGTTCTCTCTCCCAACGCAGACCAAAGGCCGTTTGCTTTTCGCTCTCCGGATCTCCCTTCCGCCTCAAGCGCCTGCCGTCCGGCTCCCGCCAGCGCCAGGGGCCCTTGCGTGGAATGCTCCCCGCTGAGAGGTCGCTCGCCCACGAGGCTGCTGTCCTGCCGGGGAGCCGCGCTGCACCAGAGCGCCTGCCTCCGCCTCCCTTGCACCCCGGGGAACCTGCAGGAAGAGCTGGCGGAAGCGGCCAAGGACTCGTCCGCGGGGAGCCCCCGGGCGCACCCGCCCCCTCCGAGCGGGGAGGTCTCGGGCGGGCCCCGCTTGGCGGCGGCCGCCGTGTCTCTCTCACCAGACCCCCCCGAGACCGGCCCAGAAGGGTCAGCGCCGGGGCCCAGCTTGGACTGTTGCAGGGAAAACCGGGCAGTGCTGGATGAGAACTCGGTGCAGGGATCGGCGGAGAGCGAGGGGGGGCCCGTGGCCGGCTTGAGCATGGAGGGCTCCTGTATCTGCCTGGCTCCTCTGGCTGAGAGCAGCGCCTCTCCCTGCGAGAGCAGCAGCCTGCAGGTGAGGGGGCGCCCGGGCCCTGTGCCCCCCACCCACCCTAACCCTGCCCTGGTCAGGCTGGTTTCAGCCCAGCCGAGCCTTTTCCACCGGGACAACTTGCAGCCCTGGGGGAAGGGGAAGGTCGGTCCCTGGAGTGGTACGAGTACAGGAGAGCTCCTGTGGTCACACAGTCTTTGTGGGAGGGAGGTGCTTCTGGGTTTACGCGGGGGATAGATGAATACCCTTTGCGATCCCACCGCCGTTCCCCCAAATGAAAAGCCTCAGGGTTGTCCTACACAGGGAGCGTCACGTACGCTATGGCGGAGGAGCCCTCTTCAGGGACATGGCCCAGTTCCCAATGGTCCCTTCCAGCAGGTGCACCACCTGTGTGGATGTATACTAGGCTGCAGGGACTGATGGGAGGTCCCCGTGCGCGTGCCCCCTAGGCCCCTCTGGGGCTTTAAGAAGGGGGAGTGTCCTGGTATAGGTGTAGAAATGACACGCCGAGGCTTGGAATCTAGTCTCTAGTGTTTATTACGTTCCTACTTACAGAAATCCTGCTAAACTGAAACGGCTTGAAGAAGCCCCGTGATAAACTCCAGAATCTTAAGGCGGGGCTTTCCGGAGACGGTTGGGAGGGAAGGCCAAGGTTTCAGAATTGTGCCCGCGCCTCCCTTCCCGGAGGGAGCCCCCTGCACCACCGCCCGTTATCTCCCTGAGAGGGAGAGACTGTGGCTTGAATCATGTCAACTGGATTTCTATTTTCTTAGTGGAAACGTTTCACTCCTTATCCAAGGAGCTTCTTCAGTCCTTATTTCTTCAGTTTCTTATCTTATTCTTCAGTTCTTATCCTTGGATAAGGAGTGAAACGTTTCCACTAAGAAAATAGAAATCCAGTTGACATGATTCAAGCCACAGACTGTTCCACCTGGATGACTGAGAACCTTCATAGACATGAGAGGGAGAGAGTTTTCCTGACCCATCACTTCCTCCAGCACCACTGAGAACCATAGAACTGTAGGGCTGGAAGGGACCTTGAAGGTCTTCTAGTCTAGCCCCTGCCTAGCGCAGGAGTAATTCCTTGTATGCTCCAATTTTTTTTGACAGATGGACAGTGGTTACACTACCCAGACATATACCAGCAGTGTCATGGACGCAGTTGGAGCCGAGTTCAGCTGCAGAGAGCACGGAGCATACGAGGCGCAGAAAAAAAATCACGTTTTCAGGACGAAGGTAAGGGGGCCAAGGCTTATGTTCAAAAGCTGGAGTTACACTGGACACCATCTTCAGCTTTCTAAGCGTTTGCTTTGGGAAGAAACCTAGGTAGGCCGAGATGTTGAAATCTCTCAGGCCTCCCAGTTGGATCCATCTTTACCTTGCAGTAAGTCCAAGTAATTATGACCACAACCTAAAACTCCTGGGCTGAGGGATGTAGTCTGGGGAGCTTGTGCAACAGCTCATGTCCAAAATACTTTGGGTCTCCCCTTCTTTTCCCTCCCCCCACCCCAAGCAGGGAAAATCCAAAGCTGGGTGCTGGGCTGAAAACGCTGGCCAGCCTGGCAGCGCCCTCCTAGTAGAGGTGCCTGTGTCAAAATGACCCAAGCCGGCGTCGATCTGCTTTCGCTGGGCTCTACGGAGAGGCTGTCCGCCACGGAGTTGGAGGCCTAATCTGAGAGACCCGTTAAGAGAGTGGACCGGCACAACCGCCTTCCTGCTGCTGAAGGGAAACAACGCGGAGACTGTCTGGCCGCAACCACCAAACTGGCAGGACACTGCAGGCCCGGCTCGTGGTCCTGGGACTCCCACAAAGACGCGGTTGTGGTTGGGGACGCTCCTTGGTTGACCCAATCAAAGCCGGCCGTTTCTTAATGTGCAAATCGTGGGGCTCACTTCCCCAGACACGCGAGTATTGCCACCGTACAAGCAGATGTGCTGGCCTTGTACAAGTGGCAGTTCACCGTGTGGAACCGGGCATCGCCAACGTGCAGAATGGTGTGGAACAGTAGTGGTAATCACCCTGTTTTCTATGAAAATAAATTGTATTTGTTTAAAAGAATGCTCTTTCCCACCTGGTTGACTATGCTACTCATATCTATGATGAGACCGATGAACTTTTAATAAAGTAGTTGTGCTTTTTCCTGTTTTTTTAAATTTTATTACCAATGCAAAACAAAACAATGTTTCTTTCAATAGAAGCCTGGAAAACATTCCTGTTAGAATAAATAAATCTTTTTGCACAAAAATACGACGTCCTACCTACTCACTTTTCAAAAATACTGGATTGAAATCATGTTGAAGGACCATAATAAAGGCTTTGTACATTTAAGATGAGAGTGGTTTCCCTCTGCAATTTGCTATGCTTGTAAAATGAGCCATGCAGTAGATCAGGGTGCTCAATTTTACAAATGTATGTTTGCTCTTTTTTGTTGTTTGTTTTTAAGTACTCTGGTTATGTAAAAGGCAACTTCCCCCCCCTCCAATTAAATGGTCATCTTAGATCAGCTAATGGGGGGGGGGTGTCTGATTTCGATAGGCAAGTGACAAGACAGAAGCAGACTCTCCAGCACCAGCTCCGCTGTATTTTTCTACCCTTGCAGGAACTACTGAAGACACTCTCAACATCAAATGTATTTTTTAAAAAAGGTAAAAAATAGCCGTAACATTACCTTTGGCTATATTTCAGCCCTGCTATGAAAAAGCTGACGCATGGTAAGGTTGCTGGGACTCTCAGTAACACAGAAGGCACTTTCCCATTTTACTTCACTATAACTTTTCTTCCTTGGCTATTCAGTCCATCCCTCCTAAGTAGCTACAAACTGGATTTTCTTCACAGCACTCATCAAATATGTTAATTAAATTACTGGGGATTGGTAATTTTATCTATAACAAGATAGTTGCAGATTAGAAAAACAAGCACCAACTGAAAATCAGAGGCTTAGAACTTGAACTGTCAACCCTTTGGGATTTTGCTCCTTCCAATTCCTCGAGCTCTGGTGGTTTTCTTTTAGCAAATGGATGCCGATGCTCTTCTCCTTAAAATAGATTTATGTGACAGCAGCAGAACATCACAAATCCTTTCATCATTATCCAGTATCTCCATACCATAAAAACAAAACATCTGAGCCTGAAAAACATGGACATCGACACGGCCTTTCCCGGCTGACCTACGATTCTGATCTGTGGTAATCATATCAATCCTATTGTTTGTCATTCTCCTTTTACCACGTTTTCTTTTTTAGAAAGAAAGGCCAAGGGATTGACAAACAGTTTAAAAGATTTCAGAAATCGGTTTTATTTTGCTGACAAGTGTATCCAAATGAAAAAGCTGAAATATGCCAACTCAGGCAGCCAAAGTTGTAAATGTACAAACCTATATATCTTACTTTCCTTCGTCATGGAAATGTCAAAATATTGTGTCCTTTCCTGCCTCTGTAGACAGACCCAAAAGTTCCCCAGAAGTTCCTCTTCACGTTGGAGTCTTTAATAAGATACATGGAGTATGTAATTACATCATCATCAGGGGAGATTTTAAAAACGGGCAAATGTTAACCAATTTCTTTAAGTGTCTTTTCTACAAGTGTAAAAGATTTTCCTTTTTTTCCCCCCCGATATAATTTACTTCCCAACCGAGCAACTGATTCATTTCTAAAATGAACCTATTTTCCCAGTTTCTTCTTTTTCGTCTCTGGTTCTTCATTACCGCTTAGCTGTGTGGCATCACTAGAATGGCTAGAGCCTAAAATCTGAAAAATAAGAAAATCAGGTTAGATGAAATTGAGGAAACATCAGAGATATTCGGGTTTTTTTAAAGCTAGTTTTTCAACCAACTTTAGAACAAGTTTTAAAATCTCAGGTGAAAATACCCTTTGAGGAGCCTCAGTTTGTACGTGAAAGCTACCTCTGAAACCTCCATTCAAAATCATGGTGCCCTCCAAAAAGGCCACGTTGTGCACGTGGCTTCCCAGGGCTTCTTTTCAGGACATTTTTGGGACTTCCCCATCTGGCAGGTGCTCCGACATCACCTTCATCCACCATTACCATCCACCTACCTTGGGCTCCACCAGAGTCATACGGATTTTCTGATGTTGAATGTTGGAAGAATCCAGCACGATGCTGACTTTAACCTTGTCAAACGTACAGAAAGTTGTGCCTTCCACAGTAAGAGAAGGAATCTACAGAAAGGACACATTTCACTATTTTCAGTTTAGGAAGCACTGCTCAATTGTCACAGAGACCTCTGCCATCCTATATTACACTTCATGCGTTCAAGCAAAAAGAAGCCGTTTCCTGGCAAAAGAAAGCCGTACCTCCTCGTCGTATACGAGTCCTGCTTTGGGCTTCGCCTTTTCTTCAAAGAAAACCGTGCCTTCCAAGCCGTATTTGGGGATCAGAACCACAACTGCGTTCTTCCTGACGAACAGAATGTAGGCCTCTTCACTGACCGCACCCTTGTTTTTGAAAAACAGCTGGAGGGAAAAGGAAGTGTTAGCTGTCAACACACAAACCTGGTTGACAATGTCAAAGGAAAAAGAAAACCCTTTTTGTTCATAAAATCACCCATTCTGTATATAATACGCATCCAACTCTACTCCAAACACTTGGAAATGCTGCCCCAATTACTGGAAATGTTGAATTAGAACAGGGTCACCCCCAAACCATTTGCCATCTGCTGACTGACGCTGAGGAAAGGCTTCAGGACAGTCCAGCTGAACACACAACGGCTGCAAGGCAACCGATCTTGAGCCTCCAGGCGGCCCTCGGGACCCCCATTTTAACACCCCCCCTTCCTAAACGTTCAGGGGCCGAGAGCAGCCGCTCACCTGGGTGTGGAAAGCGACGGAAGCTCTCTGGGCGTACTGGGCCATTTTGTGCCGATAGTTGAGATTTTTACACAAATCCGCCAATTTATGTTTGTCGGTGAGCTCAGGGTAAGTATTGTCCACTCCTATGGCCACTGCCAGTAGTCGGTGTACTATAATATCTGCGTATCTGCAATGAGACAAATGAAGATTTTTCACTGAGAAGAGCCCACAGATTTTTTTTTAGGGTGTATCACCCCCAAATTAAAGATTGAGGTTTTGCAACAAGGATTTTCCACAGCATTTGTGGCAGAGGCTCTTAAACCTCCGTGAATAGAAACTACGGTAAGTGCTAAACTCCTGGAGATCCAGAGAGATGGGGGAGGGGGGATCTGTGATCAAAAAGAGAGTGCAGGATGTCCTTTGGGGTTCATATTGGAATAGCTTTTGGGAGCGGCTTTGGGAGAGAACAATGTCCCTTTCCCGTTTTAGCAGAACCTCAGACTATCAGGTGACCGAAGCCACAGTGGAACGCTGACTTGCTTTGTGGCCGTCGGCAGGACATCGTTCCTATCAAGTCGGGCAGCCACCATCAACATAAGCCTCGCTTCGCATTTGCTCTGCAGAAAGGTCCCGAGCAGCAGTACCTTCTGATTGGAGAAGTAAAGTGGGTGTATATGGGCGACGCCAAGCCGTAATGGTGAAAATCGTTGTCCATTCCAGAGCAAAAATAAACGGCCTGCATCATGCAGCGAGTGGCTAAGATCCGTAACAGGGTGTTCAGATAGGGAAAAGAAGGCGACTCTGCCCTGTCCAGGGAATCGGCCAGAGCTTTGGCAGAATCAGTCTTGATTTCTAAGCCCTAAAGGGGAGACATAAAACAGGGTTTCAAAACAGTTTCACCGTATATATTGCAGGTTGATGATGCAATCCAGGAACATGAGGATCGGTTCCTGACGCCAATCGGAGAAAGGCAGCGATGCCAAGGCAGGCTGTGAAGCACAGCACGCTTCAAGGCAGCCGGCATCGAAAGAACTCCTCATGGATTTAACTGGGCTGCACCTTTAAAGCTAGCTCAATGCCAAAGTTGAGAGACAGTCACGCCAGGTGGCATAAAATTCCCTGAGCCTATCTGACTGGCGGGAAAGGTAGGCCGGAATTCGGGGAAGCCCATCCGCACCCGCAGGGCCTTCCACGCGTAACCCGCCCCCAGGAGACCGGGCAGAGCGGCTTGCCTTCGCCTTTGCGGCCTTCACCAGGATGTCGTAATTGGATGGGGGCGGGGCGGGGTGCTTCCTCAGCAAGGCGTGCTCCGAAAACTCTTCGTTGATCTTTCGGGCGACGGAGATGTTCGCAAGCAACATAAACTCTTCAACCATGGAGTTGGTGTCTCTGCAAAAAGGGAAGCAGGTGCTCCTAAGGGTCCAGGAAAAGAGCCCGCCTCGACCCGGCGCGCGCGTTTTCCCGAAGGGGAGAACTGAGGACGGTAACTCTCCAGCAGGAGCCCCATATCCGGATCGCCTCGGCCCTATAACCGCACACCACTTCCCTTATGCGCCCTGGACAGCGCAAAGCAGCAGGGGGGTGTCCAGGCCCTCTCAGTGGCACTAACCCAGGACCTCAGTGGCGCAGTGCCATGCCAATCTCAGGGTGCCACCCGTAGGTGCCCGGGCCTTCTGGCTGCCCAGGCGCCCGCGTGAGCAGCCTCGGGCGTTCGCTGATTGTTCAGGGCAGCATCCCGTTTGGGAATGGCAGTGCTTCAGGCGGCCGGCCGCCTGTTCTGTCCAAACCCCGGCTCTCAAATCCTTGTAAGAAGACCGGCCCTGTTCCATCTGCAGGGCAGGGAAGCAGTAATGCGCAGCCAAGTACGGCTGCAACTTAGCAGCTTTACAGGGGGCCCTGTTCAAAGCTGGCTTTTCCAGCTGACTTGGGACGGACTCCCAGAACAGCACAAAGGCCACTCAGAAACGTAAAAGGGCTCCTTGGACAGTAAGCAAGAATGCAATATTAACTGCTGTGACATACTGTAGCTACCATTCCAGCCCTGAATAAGTCTTCCCAATGGCCGGGATCACATGTGGAACCAAGCTACAATCTGAGTTAAAATTCACAATGACCTGGTTCACGCGTAACACTAAACCACGTTATGGCTCCAGCCTACTGGGCCAACCCCGACAACCTGAACGTCGTCAGGAAAGGCGGCATCCTAACGCTTTAGGACGAAGGCACCCCTGGACCCGACGGAGGAGTCCACGAAAGAAACAGCGGGCACTTACTTCAGTTCCTTTGTCTGCAAATCGATCGGATCGTGGGTTTCGCTGTCGATGTGGAACCGAACTTCAGGTGAAGAGAGAGTTAAAGCCCTAGGAAGCAAGGTGAACCAAGCGGGTGTTTCACACCAAAATACAGATCTTTACATGATCGTGAAGTGACTGCAGCGTCCACCACCCAATTCCACAGGGAAAGGAGATCTGCTCTGAGAGAGACAGGGGACTCGGCCAGCACTCTCCCGCCCCCTTGCACTCAGAAGCCCAAGTGACCCCCCCCCACCCCACCCAGCGCTGAGCAAGAGGCTGAAGCCAGTCCTAGAGGAGAGCTGTTGGCTGGCTTCTTAGCCCCCTCCAGCGGCCCCCTCAAGGCCGGACTTCTGGCTTCGTAAGTCAAATGCGTGTTCTCCTTTCGGTGGTGCATCCCAGGAGATCGTCAGTGGCCGGGCCCAGGATGCCTTTCAGAGAAATGAACTTGTTTCCACCAATCTGATCGCATTAGAACTGCCCAGAGCGCGCTCTGAGGAAATCCAGTGCCGAGTCTGAAAACCCCCCTCCCTCCCTCCCTCCCTCCCTCCCAGCTGACAACCTGCATCCTGCTGGCAGATGCTAGTCAGCAGCTTGAGGAGGAGAAACTGCTTTGCGCTGCACGTAGCCTGGCCTACCTACCCGTTTTCCCGCCGGCGCTTCTTAAGGATTCTGGCCAACCTGTTCAGCCCACGCAGACTAGTCGTGATGTCGTCGTCCAAAGTGGCCGAGTCTATTTTCATCTGGGCCTCGGCGTATGTCAGCGAAGCCTTCAAAGGTCAAGAAATGTGAGCGAGGAGGAGAATCTCTACAGGCAACCGATTTAAAGGTGACAAAAGTCAAACACGAAGTTTCTGGTATCTGCTCGAGGCCTCGGAGCCCAAGGCTGTGACTGGGCGATTGGGGAGAACACAACAATTTGTTTTCAGTGGACTTCCATCCTGTCGTTCTGCACCTCCATTTTTATGACAGTGTGTGTATGAATTTGTGCTATACACGCAGATGTTGCTTTTGTGTCCACCAGAATAAGCAGCTTCCCCATGGGACAGAAACTTCCTGGTTTTTATAGAAAAGCAAATTAAAGGAGCTTGATTTTTAGAGAACAGTGCATGGAAGAAATAACTTCACACACACACTCCTTGTCCAGGTCCCTCACCTTCAATGTTTTACTGAAGGATTTCCTCTTGAGTAAATAATTTCAATTTGTGGAGAGTTATTTTCGGTGTCTGCAATGTAGATCTGAACGCAGAACATTCAGTATTACTTTATTTTTCCGTATCAACTTCAGTGCATGCAAGCTCCTTTCAGAGTTAACCAAAGTCCAAAATCAATGACTCGGCATTGATTCTCTAAGCAGCCACATACGTTTTAACCCTACCTTGGAATTAATGACGCTTTTTGTAAATCTGGTTCCCAGGATTTCAGCATTCTGATTCATTTCCCATATACACGAAAAGGCAAGCCTAAGGAAAGGAAGAGAGTTACTGACAGAAAGGGAAAGCACACCACTAGGTGTTCACCGGTCAGCAGAGGACCCTTTCCTCATTTTATTTCAGTGACCCTGACCCTTGAGCTCCAGCCCCCTGCAGCACAGCCCTCCCTGCCACGGAGCCCCCCAACCCTCAAGCACTGGATTTGGTCCTCTGGGGGAAAAGCAGCCAGCGGGACAGGCCTCCGCCGCGCACAACACAGCTTCCCACCCACAAAAGGTAGAGCAGTCAACCCCTAAAGATTGGTCTCCTACAATTACCTGTCCACATTGGATCTCAGCGAACATAAGTTGGAACTCAGCAGGTCTGGAACCATATCAATTCTCTACAAGAAACAGAAATGGCGTTGTGGTCGCTCTTAAAATGAGCGCTCCTGGAAAGCGAGCCGACAAGAGATATTCGGACAACCACAAAAGACTCGCCAGGCTTCAGCCATGATCCTCCCCCACACACTCCAATGCTCAGATGCAGCTCAAACACATAAGGCAACAGCCGCTTTGAGTCCCATCTTACTCAAAGCTGGAATATACTTTTTCTTGGGGGGGCGGGAGGAGCCAAGCTATAAGTAAGAGAAGAAAACCAAAATTTACTTTTTCACACAGATACACAGTGGTGCCCCTTTTTGCCGATTCTTGGTCTAGAGCGTTTCCTGGGCGGATGAAGTGGCTGACGTCTGCAATGTGCACCCCAACCTGGAAAACAGAGAGATTCTTTAGCGTTTAGGAAAGTTCACCTTTTCCTGAATTTCTGCCTGCCTCAAGAGCACCGTGTGAAGTTATCATCTCCCCTCGTTATCTTTTCCTTCCAGGCCTACCCCATTTTCGGGGCTTCCCAAAGAACTGCAAAACCTCCAGCCAGGGTGCAGAAAAGATCCTATGCTAACCAAAGAATGCATTTTATGTAGCCGCCTCAATTGAGGGGTGCACAGAACCACTTGAAGAACTGCAGGTGAAAAGAAGCCACAGCAGAGATCCTAAATTCAGGTATATCGCTTTTAACAATTCTCACCCAAACAAAAACCCTTCCACCTATTTGGCTGTTGTGGGGCAACTGGAGTTAATCCACCCTCGATGTTTCTGCCCCCTCCCTTCCTGCAGGCAGAAATCGGGATGCTCAAGGAGGACTCCATAAATAAAAAGGTGAAAATGCACACCGGCCTTTCAGAGACATTTGAAAGAACTTGCCTCCAGATTTCCATTTTCCAGTTCTCTGCAGTGCAACGCATCGTCAATATCAGTACATCCAGGAGGATCCACGCTGCACACGCACAAATGCCTCAGGTCCTCTCTCTGCTTCATATCCTGAAATTTCATTTTTCAAAAAGAATTTTATGCCATTGTCAAAAGTACTGTCAAAACCACCAAGTTATGAGGCTGACTAATTCAGATTAGATTCTGCTGAATGCCAGTTCTGTCTCAATCAAGCCAACAAAGTAATTTTGTGGCACCTTAAAGTCTAGCAAAGACATTTTCACATATGCTTTGGAAGCCGCAAAATCCTTCCAGGAGCTTCAAGAAAATTAGTTACCTGAATCATAGGCAGAGAGAAAAGTGCAACTTAAAGAAAAACAAACAATTACCATGCAAAACGCAACAAAGACACGATTAAATTAAAAGGATACCAAAAGAAGTCTTAAGGGACCATGATGTTCTGCAATTACTCACAGCGTACAACAACTGCTGACTATGAGGGAGACGCTAAGCAGACGCCTATTTCATGCTATCGGCAGAAGAAACGTAAACTAAAAACCAACGTCACTGAACATCACTGAATATTGAATTTCACTTCATTCTACATAAAGCTGGAGGAAAAGCTTTATTCCACGGCTAAATTAGGCAGAAAAAAAACCCCATGTCTTCATTCTTACAGACTTCAGTTCTCGGCAATGTAATATGACCTGCGATGGAATAAAGTCGTGCGTGTGATGCTAAGTGTGGTGGGCTTGCTTGCCATCGCTGCTGCTGCTCCTCTACCTGGTCAGTGATGTTCCAGGGCATCTGTGGCAGGAAACTCAGAACGGCTTGGGAAAAGGGCTGATGAGGAACATCATGTTCAAGCAGCAGGACTTCCGTCTCTGTTTCCTTATCACCAGCTGCTCCCAAATTCTTTACAAAATGTCCCTAAACCAAGATACAATTTAATCAATACTATGAGAAAGAGCAGATTTGAAAAAAAAAAAAAAGAATAAAGACAACTGGAAGAATAGTATTTTAAGAGGCCACCCTACATCTGATGGAGGCTTACAGAACGATCTAAGCTCTAGCCAAAGGTGGGACAGTTCTGATTTCTTTGGAAGACCTTTGGGCTGTTTGTAATTTCTGACTTTTGCAGGTGGTTTTGAACCAGGACAAGAGGAACGTGGGTTCCATGGCAAACTGGATCACAAAGGTGATAAATTCAACCTGTGTTTGAAAAAAGTAAGAGAACTGTGGAAAATAGCTCTATAGACAGAGATTGCCCTGAGATTAAAAGAAAAGGTCTCCCATGACTTGACCTTCCCTTGTGGGTCTACCTGGGCACTTCCTGTTACTTTCTGTGGCACTAATATGGAAGTGACTTCCCCCTATCTTGAGAGAGAGAGAGAGAGAGAGAGAGAGAGAGAGAGAGAGATAACTCAACTAGTCCACTCTACAACCCTGGCATCTCCTGGCAGTCTCCCATTAAACACAATTACCAGGTGTAACCTGGTAAGGTACTTTACCTTACCAGGTGTAACCTTACTCTGGAATTTTAGTTATCAGCCAGAGTTGACTGAACATTTTTTTTCTTGTAACAGTTCAACGATCTGTTAATCTTCAGCAACTACTAAGCATAATTATGTTTCATTTCCAACTTACGTTCGGATATCTTGATGTTTTAGGCCACCCATCGATAGCAACAATAATTCTTTGCCCTTCGAGGACCGAAGCCTGCCTTGTTTCTATCCGAATTCGAGGAATTCTCCGATCAGCTGGCGTAAATAAATGCCGCCTGGCCTGACAGGGAGCAAAGACAATGGCTTTTATTACGATCAAGAATGCTGTTGCCAAACCAAGTGTCCAGCCATCGCTGTTCTTACCTCCTTTATGTGTGATTTAGAGAGCATGCCACAAAAAGGCCTCCAGTTTCTTTTTATAATTCCCACCACTCTGCCTGTTGGTCGTAGCATCGCCTTGTTCACTGAAGTCTTCAGCTTAGGATTTAAGAATATAGAGCTGCAATTAAGCCTGAGGTTGACAAAGAGGTAGTCCAATCAGCTAAAGGTAGAACCTCTATATCCAGGTTAGACTCTGCATTTGAAAGGCATGGTGTATCTCGCCCTTGTAACGTCTGCACCTCAGTCAGGGTGGGTGACAACAGTTAGAACAAGTGCAAAATAGAATAATACAGAGGAAAGAAAAACACTTATGAAAAAGACTTTCGAGGAAAAGCAGGAAGGTACAGCAGACGACACATTTCGTTAATGTTATGGCTTGTGGGAGCAGCTGGTGAATGACAGTCGAGGAAAAGGCTAATTCACCGAGAAGCTCCTCTCTCGCGCGTCTCCTGCCAAACAGGCCTCAGCCGCAGCTGGGAACGACGGAAAGGGTTTACGGGACATTTCACAGCAGCCACCTTAAGGCTGGATGTTGTGATCCCGTCAACCGTTGAGGAACCAACCAATCTCTCTTCCTCTGAGCAGACCTCCCAGCTGCCTTAGCAGGAGAGGCAAGAACTCCATGCCCCCAGATCATTGTGACATCACCTGCTTCATCTACATGCGTCTCCTTCAGAACGGGGGTCCTCCGGAGTCCGCAAAAAGGCTGGCTGTGTGGATTTAATGCTAGGCAATCCCAGGAATCCACTGGGAATGTCTGCTGCTGCCAGAAAAAGAATGAAAATCCAAACGGTTTCCAGCCTTTATACTTGCAAAACTAACTGGACTGTATGTAGCATGAGTTGGACTTTATTTTTTTATTTTTTTTATTTAATTAAATTTATATAACCGCCCATCTCCCCCAACGGGGAACTCTTCAAGTGGCCAAGACTTCAGTAGCTCGAGGAAATACCAAGAGTGTCAGAAGAGTAAAATTCGGCATGCCAAATCAAATTCTTTCCAAGGAAAGCCCATGACTGTCAAACTGTGGAAGTGAATAAGCTTCCACCGGGCCTTCTGATCTGCTGTCACCATGTTGGCATTCACAAGTTCTAAAGGAGACCAAGCCAGCCTGCAGGACAGGTCCAGCCTTGCACTCTGGGAATTAGACCGACCCTGGAAAGAATCGGGTTCATGTCCTCCCTCAGCCATGGAAGCTCCTGAAGGGAGGGCAGGATGTTAATCCAACACTTAAAGAAGCAAGGCCCTAAAGAATAAAGCCTTCTGCAAGCCCTCTTCTTAACTCGGGCACAGCTTCAAAGCCGTAAAGGCTAGAAATTTGCTTCTGAGGAGGAAATGCTCGCAAGGCAGAATTTTGGCCCATTTCACAAAATCCTGCATTTCTTCTGAGCTTCACAGGAAACGTGCAATTTCCTGGTCATCGAACAGAACCACCAGTGGACAGATTTCATTGCAAGAATGTGAAGGGAAAGCACAGAAGCAAAGAACCTGCCATCTTCGTGTCATACATTGTTTTGATTCTCCTCCTCTTTTTCAATATCCTCCTCCTCGTTCTTGGTCTCATCGTCAAGCAGGACCACAGAGGATGGGGCAGCCCAGGCATCCTTGGACAAGAGTTCCACCGCTACGATATCCTCATGCACAGCACGGTTTAAGTTCCTAAGTCCTTGAATCATTACCTGGACGTGAAGTAAATAATCAGATTTAGGTACCAAAAGCCATACTTGGGGATGGAGATACAAGAGAAAAGAGGTGTGTTCCAAGAGTCCTGAGAAGAAATACACAGTGACCAAGAGGATAATATTAAAGATCGCCCATTACATTTCTAAAAAAATATTTCAGTTTCAGTGGGGCGCTGTGTACATATTACTAACTTAAAAGGTCCCTAAACCTAGGCGTCAAAGTCAGCAGGTAGAGCTAGTAAGATGCCAGCAAGATCCACCTGATCCTTAACCGGCAGGGCAACCATCAAGATCTTTTTGAAAAAGATGTCTCTCACACAAGTGCACATTTTCTGCCCCCGCCTTACTCTTCATTCCAATATGCAAGAGTTCAGAGAAGAGCCTCCCTGGACTACGACAGAATTCCATGTTTCCTGATAAAGAATTCCACAGCCAATCAGTGCCCCAAACAAACCTCTCTTTCTTCGTCATTCCCGTGAATCCAAACCGTGGCTTCCAAGTAATTGTCTCTGTTAGCTCTGAAGGTGCCTTGTAGGTAAAGGCCGGATTTAATGCCCTGCTGCAGTTTGCTGAGAGGGAGATGCTCCGGGAAAATGATCTTGCTGCTTTCAATTTCATTCTGTAAGAGACATTTGCACACTAAATGCCCCTTGCGCTGTTGCAACTGATAACCGAGAGCCAGTTTGGTCTAGTGGTGAAGGTGCTGGGCTAGAAACCAGGAGTCTGTGAGTTCTAGTCCTGCCTTAGGCATGAAAGCCGGCTGGGTCACCTTGGGCCAGTCCCCCTCTCTCAGCCCAACTCACCTCACAGGGTTGTTGTTGTGGGGAAAATAGGAGGAGGAAGGAGTATGAGGTACATTCGCTGCCTTGAGTTATTTATAAAAAAATAATAAAGGTGGGAGATATATATATATATACACACACACACATACATACACACACACACACACACAGTATATGTGTGTGTGTATATATATATATATGTATATGCATACATAAATAAAAACTTTGGGACTAAATTTCAGCCCCTCTGATTGGAGCCAGGATTCAGCTGCCACCTTTAAACCAGGAGAAGCGAACATGTAGTTCTCGGTCTGCTTATCGACCCTACTGCCAAAATTCAGGAACAAGCCGTTGGGGGACAATGGCCCATTTCACCCCTCCCCCCAAGTCAGTGTGAAGCAGGGTGACTCTGGTTAGTTCTGCTGGCTGGCCTGGGAAGTAAAAAAAAATCCTTGACAAAGGCAACGGGAAAACCCTTCCATTATGGCATCAAGAAAATGGCAGGGATGCCGTCACCAGTAGCCACCCTTGCCTCGAGGGAGGGAAACTCCCAATTTTACAACTGCTTGCCCCAATGTCCAAAAGAATTCAGGGGAAAAAGGAGGGAAACATTCAGTCTTTTCCAATTGTTCACTGCAATGTGTCTGTGGTCCTTGGCCAAAAAAAAAAAGTAGGAAGGATTGTGAGCCTTTTAGCAGAAAAATATCACCCAACGGTACAGAGATAAGTGGTTAAAACGGAAATGGGACAAGTGTAACAACCGTCTTACATCTTTGCCTAACACCAAATACTCTCATCAACACAACATATACCCAACTCTGCTTCTGAGAGAATGCAAAGAACAATAAATACAGAAGCAAAAATATATAGCAATTAAAATACCTAATAAGCCCCAGCATACTAAATAAAACTTAGCAAACAAGTCAAGGTAATATTTCCACGGTCTTATCCCTGAGGTAATGCTTGTCATCTGCCCTGCATAATAAATAAAATACTTTTATTAAATACTCAGACGCTGACCCCCCTTTAATCAATTAGAATGGCCCTTTTAATCAATTAATCTGACTGATCAATTAAGCTTCCAGCTCTTACAATTAAGGACAAAAAATAGCACTGGCAGTTGGAAACATACCTCTTCGTCATTCAAGCAAGCAAGCCGGTCCACAAGCTCAGGGTTGTCTGTTAGGCTCTTTACGTACTCTTCGCCTACAAAAAACCCGTAATTTACACATTATGAGATCAGGATCAATCATTCACACAACAGAAAACATTCTTGAGGGAGAATGGAGAGCTGTGGGTAACAAATGAGGCACAAGCACATATTTATCCCTCCACAGAGAGATTACATGGAAAGGCTTCAAGCAATAAAATGCACAATCACAATGACCAGGAAGACTGGCCAAAGGGGGACTGGTAGGTCGGCAGTCCGGGACAACCTTCCAGGGAGGTTGGGGATGGAATTCCCAGAATCCTTGACAGGATTTTGAGCCTAAAAGGAAGCAATTGGCCGGCCACTCTCGAGAAGCAAAATGCCAGACTAAGGCAGGCCGGGCCAGATCCAGCAGGGCCCTTCTGATGCTCTTAGGAGACAAACCGCAGCCAGGAAGGCCAGGAGGCTGGACTTACAGGTATACGTAGTTATTCCCTCTTCCACAGCTTTCTCTTTGTTTTTCTGGTCATTTGTGAGCAAGATGACCATGACGCTTTCTTCCCTTTGCGACTGACTCAGGTGCTCCTGATACCATTTTGCTGTGACCCGAATGGCCCGGTCATTCCGGTCGTTCGCACTTTCTCCTCGTTCTTGTTCTACGTAGGTCTCTCTGCAAACAGAAACCCAGAGGTTTGTTTTAGAGATGAAAACCGTACCTTGATTTCATTTTATACCAGTTTCAGTAATATCAATCCCCCCTTCCCCCTACCTCGCTTAACCAATGCTACTGAAAATTTTAAGAGGGTTTTAAGAACGCTAATAAATTGTGGGAAAGCCCTCCAGGGGTGAAATGGAACTCAAAATTGGAATTTAAAGTAACGTTGCACGAGCCCATCAAGAGAATCAAGCTGCTTCAGCACCGCAGTGAGATATGGCGAAGATTATCAGTGCTTTAATGCGCAAGAAAACCTAGCATCATCTCTAACAGCCGCCAAACGGTTGAAACAGCTCTGAGAGCCAGAAACGCCTAATCGGAGTCAAATGTATGCACTGTAGAAGAAACTGCTGGGTCCTAATCCACAGCATTCCTCATCTTCCACAAACAGTGGACTTCATTAACCACAGATTTGTGGACCAGCGACAAAAGAGGTAGGAAACGTTTGTAACCCTGCCAAAATATCTGTGCCAGGGAACGCAAATCAAGCGCCGCCTGGGCTCCGTTGCTGAAACTGGGCATCAGGTGGGCAACGATGTGCCATTTCATTTCATCAGAATGAAAAGGGACTAGGATGAAAAGAAAGACAAACCCTCCTAATTCCCAACTGGATAGCAAGATAGCCCTCCATCGCATAAAGACGGTAAGGCTGTACATATGGAATAATGTGAAAAAAATTATTCAGAGGCACCAGAGGGGTCCGTGCATGACCCACAACTCTGTCTTCACAACATGAATGAGCGGCTTCATTGCAGCAAAAGGTTTTGAGCATATAAGAAGTTTAGCACCCAAGGAAGGATTCAGCATATATCTAGACCAGGGTTTCTCAACCTCCGCGCCTTTAAGAGCTGTGCTGGCTGGGGAATTCTGGGAGTTGGCGTCCACCCCCTTAAAGGCACTGAGGTTGAGAAACCGTGCTGCAGAGTAAGAGGAAAGGTGTGGTAGCATCAGGCCGGAGAGGCGCACTTGTGGTGCTCGTTGGCGAAGGCATAGAAGTGTTTCTCGGGGGTGGCGATGGCATCCTTCATGCGCCCGTAGACCGCAGCGCTGCGCCTCCGCACCTCCTGCAGGACAGTCTGTGGGATGATGGCGTTCCCGATGGCGGCGTCCTCCAGCACATCGATCTGCGCAGGGGGAGGGATGAAGGAGGAAGAGGTCAGTCTGGGATAGGAGGCCATGTGGAGAAGCGCCCCACAGGGGGTGGAGGAAGAGGTGGGAAAGGAGGCCACGCGGAGAAGCGCCCCTCCCCGGCGTTGGACGCACCTGGTGCAGCACCACGTTGGCGTCCAGCAGCAGGTAGTGCGGCCGCGGGGCGAGCGCGCTGGCGGGGGCGCGCGGCCGGGCCTCGAGGCCGCGCTGGGAGTCCTCCCCGCCGCAGAGCGCGCAGGCCGCCACCCCGCAGGACACGTCGTCGCGCAGGTAGTGCTCGCGGACCACCTTGAGGACGGCGCCGCCGCGCGTGCGCTTCAGGAAGGTGCGCGAGGTCAGCATCGCCCCACCGTCCCCGCTGCCGTCGCTCGGCCCGCAGCCCAGCCGGAAGAGAGGCTGGCACTTCCGCTCTCGCCGCTCTGGCCTCCGCCTCGATGGTCGGCCGGCGCGGGCGTTGCGTTGCCATGGCTGCGGGAGGCGCGCGGACGGAGGGGGAGGCGGCGCCTGCTGTCGCGCCTGCGCAGTCCACGCGCCGGGTGCCGCCTGGGGAGCGGAGCGCTTTTTCTTCCCCTTCCAGGGCGAGTGGAAGGGAGTTCCGCGGGCCACCTCTCACGGACCGGGCCGACCAGCAGGGGTGCCCCCCACCGCCCGGGCTGAGAAATCGAGCAGGTAAGCCCAGGCCGGACAGGAAGGGAAAACCTCCCGGGCTGCCTCAGTGACTCCGCTGGGCCGGAAGAGCCCCATTTAACGGACGGGGGGTGTCCGTTAAATCCGGGTAATGGACGTGCTTGGTGCCCCTCTGTCTTTAGGCCAATGGTGACATTGACAGATCGCCTAAATCTGACCTAACACGATTGATTTGGAAGCAGCGAGTTTCCCCATTATGTCTGAGCTCTGCTGAATGGGGGCGGGGGGGGGGGGGTTCCACAAAACGGAGGTTCAACACTGGCTTGTGGCTGTAATAAAGATTGATTTGATTTGCGGTTTTAACGGTAATTCCTTCACCCACAATGTCACATTTAACCCTAAACTCTGTGAGTTGGGTAGGAAGGTGGCTTACACATACAGCGTTTAAGGAGCAAAGCTATCAAATTGGGGGGGTTTATTATGTTTTCTACAGGTTGTGGTTTTTGTATACCGCAAAGTGCTCATAGTCTCAAGGAATAGACAGCGTACAGATGTGGGTTAATAAGTAAAATTCACTTTAATTTGAAACCAAGTTTGAGTAACAGGCTGGGTCAGTCACTAACCCGATTAAAAAGGAGGGATCAGAGGGCAGTGTTCATAGGAACCCCTCAGAACATGGTGCTTATTGGAACTGGGTTTGTTTCAGTTTGTTAAATTTGTGCAACATGAGAAGAAGCTCGGTTAATCCAAAGTATAGCAGAAGGGACCATTGTGTAAGTTCACCCCTCAATAAAGAAAGGTGGGTATGTTCTTCCTAAAATCCATATTGGATTGTAGCTGCCCATCATTGCTATTTACTGAGAAAATTGTGGGGTTGCTTGGAGGCCCAGAGGCATTCTGGGAAAAAAAGATGAAGTTGAGGTGGAGACTGGCATTCTGCCTGCAAGTTGCCAGTTTCTCAATTTTTTAATTAAAAAGATGTCAAGTGGAGAAAGGAGACTGTTGGGTGCCAAGGAATGTGGGCATGGACGTGTGGCTGCCCCAGAGTGCCAACTTGGGAGCCCCAGATAAAGATTCTAGTTTTTGGCAGAATTTTATACTTGCCCTGTTCTACTTATTGCACAGTGAAGCTGTTTAAAAAACTTTCATTTACCCTTGCTTTCTTTTTTTTTTCATTTATTTTTTAAGCTGTTTGAATATTTAGGAGAACATTTTTACCTGCTGCTAGAAGATGTCAAGGAAAAGCTCCAGGGATCCTAAGAAAGCAAATGTATCCAGCTCTTTGGAATCAGAAGATATTAGTCTGGAAACGACCTTACCCACAGACGATGTATCCTCGTCAGAAGATCGGGAAGGTACCGTCAAAATTACCAGACAACTTATTGAGAGGAAAGAACTTCTGCATAATGTCCAGTTACTGAAAATTGAGCTTTCTCAGAAGAACCTGATGTTAGATAATTTAAAGGTGGAGTACTTGACAAAGGTAAGAGGATGGTGGTTTTTTATTTAATGCGTTGCCACGTTCAAGTGTTTTAGGACTGAAAATGCTGGTTATTGGTAGCTCTTGTTATCTGTTCTTGCTCTAGAAAAAAATTGTTTCTCAACATAATTTTCTTGGTACACATCCTTTCTAATTGGGTGGATGCTGTATTTATTTATGCCTTAGCATTATATCCTGCTCTTCATTGACGAGCAAAAGGCAGCATACCCATTGCTCCCTCCTCCCAAAGAAAGTGGGGGTGACAGCAAAGTCACCTAGCGAGCTTCCAGGGTTGAGCGCTGCGTCTCTTGGGTACCACCTTTACTGCTACACCATGCCAGCAGTATAATTTATCTGGACCCGTATCAGTCAGGGTTCAGGCCTGGGCATGAGAGAGAGACAACATTGGTCACTCTGGTTGATGACCTATGTCAAGATGTGGATGAGATGTGGTCCTGCTCTTCTTGGACCTTTCAGTGACCTTCATTACCATAGACCATGATATCCTTCTGGACCAGCTGTGGGGATTAGAGGCACTGTTTTGCCTCCAAATGGTGGCAGTTGGGTGGGACAGATTGGCCCTGTGATTGTTCTCTTGCGGGGTATCGCAGGGATCAGTTCTCTCCTCCTTGCTATTTAACATCTAATTATGCTGCTGGGGGAGGTCATCTGACAGTTTGGGTCCAGTATCATCAATATGTGATGATGCCCAACTGTACATCGTACTAGAATCGGCACAACCGCTTTGATCATGCCAGGAGAAGCAGCTGGTTCCCTGCTTCCATGAAGTCCAGAGGACCATGTCCCAGAAATGTTGCTTTCAATGGTGGGGCCAGCCCTCTAGAGCAACCTCCTGTTGGAGATCCATCTGCGACCAACACTGTGTCCCTTCCAGAAATAACTGAAGATGGAGCTTTTCCAAAGGGTTTGGGGTGCGGCTAATGCCGTAGGTTGCGTTTGGGCTTTATTTGCCTTATCTTTATTCTGTTTTATTGTATTGTATTTCTTTGTCTTGTGAGCCGCTGAAAGTCCTGTGGTGGTGGTAGCATAAAAGTTTGATTAATATATAAATATTAACTTACCTTGCAGTGTTTGCAGAACTAGAGGTTAGCTAAATAATTCATCTTTCATCACTGTTGTGCGGAAGAGCAAAACATTTAAGGAATTATGATAAAGCCTGTATCTTCTCTCATTTTCCAATAATGTGGGACCTTGTACAAACCTAAATTTGGCTCACTTTAATAAATCATTACTTCTTTTCTCTTATTGAATTATTGCTTCAGATTGAAGAACTAGAAGAGAAGCTTAATGATGCAGTCCATGAGAAACAACTACTGTCTTTACGGCTCGATAACCAGCTGGCATTACAGCAAGAAGATGCTAGGTATGAAAAGGAAGAAATCTAATTTAGAAGCAGGAGCTAAATCAAAACGGGCTGTTCCGATTTTATGTTACATACTTGCATTCCCCATCTTTGAAGGAGATCCACACGTCCAGAACCCTGGCTGGGACATAAGCTGGTATGCACCCTCCCTTGCTCTCCTGGAGGTTTTTGCCCCCTCCCTTTTCCTCATTTGGGCAAACCCTGTTTATTTATTTATTTATTTATTTATTATTTCTAACTTATATCACCGCCCATCTCCCCCCACAAGGGGACTCTGGGCGGTTCCCAGACCAGAGAGCTGTGGCTTGTCATTCATTCATTCATTCATTCATTCATTCATTCATTCATTCATTCATTCTTTCATTACATTTATATCCCGCCCATCCCCCCCACAAGGAGGGACCCTGGGCGGTTGGCTTTTCCCAACCAACTAGGCTTGGAAGCCAGGGCTAACTTCCAAATTCTGGTTCTCCAATTAAGGGCAAACTGCCAATTGCTTTCTTGGGCAAAGAAGTGTGCATGGCTATGGCTGCATCTGACGAGGAGGAGAAACAGAAGGAAGGGCGAGTTGAAAGGTGCTTTGGTGTTCTTCTGAACCATTCCATGCATTCAGTTTCTCAGCTATTCAGACTGTGAGTTGATTCTAATATGTAGCCAGGTTATACCGAAGGACAGTAGAAGAAGCGTGTTGAAAAAACAGACCTATTTCATGAAAATGGAACTTGTGATGTTTTCATATTGGCAGTGGTTTTCAAGAGGTGTAAGCATTACATTCGAGCCCTGACTATTTATTTATTTATTTTCTATCCCGCCTTCATTATTTTTATAAATAACTCAAGGTAGCGAACATACCTCATACTCCTTCCTCCTCCTATTTTCCCTACATCAACCCTGTGAGGTGAGTTAGGCTGAGAGACAGGGACTGGCCCCAGGTCACCCAGCCGGCTTTCGTTCCTAAGGTGGGACTAGAACTCTCAGCCTCCTGGTTTGCCATTGCCTCCTTCCTAGGGCTGAGAGAGAGGGACTGGCCCAAGGTCACCCAGCCGGCTTTCGTGCCTAAGGCGGGACTAGAACTAATTGAGGATTAGACACTGCTCCCGTGCCTACTTTCTGCAGAATAGGCCATAGAACTTGTTTCTGCAAAAACATGCATAGAATTGCATTGCACATTTCTGTTCTGCAGGAATCGTAGCAGCCTTGATTGTCTGAAACTCAGGCACCACACTCATTGGATCAACTAAGTTGAAAATATTAGCAGTGAGTTTTCAAACCATGCTGAGCTTTTTCTGTCGAGATGGCGTGAAGGTTCCTGCCTTGGGCAGGGGGTTGGACTAGAAGACCTCCAAGGTCCCTCCAAACTCTAGGATTCTATGTTTCTATGATTTTTTTTTAACAGTTAAAAGCAAAAAAAAATGTATGTTTTCCCTTTATCTTGGTAAAACAGCATAAACAATTCAGGCTTACATATTCTGCGTTATTTAAATTTAATTAAAATAAGTGTTGCTCTATGAATGGGAGTAGACTTTTGTTCAGTTCAGAAGAATTAAAGGTACTGCCTTTGTAGGATAAATTCCTTTAGGTAAATCACGAACAACTCTTTTCCTAGAAAACATCAAGAACTAATGAAACAGGAAATGGAAACCATCTTATTGCGCCAGAAGCAACTAGAAAAGAACAACCAGCAGTTACGAGAGCGCTCTGGCGATATCCGCCGCAGCTTGCGTGACCTTGAACCGAGCGAAGAATGCTACGCCAAACTCAAATCTCTTCCAGAAGATGAACTTTCTATTCCTGAATATGTGTCTGTAAGTGCTTAAAGGGAAAATGCATCATTTCTAATATAGTTACGTAATTGCTGATAGATTCTGGAATAAGCAGTGCTGTGACGGGTATTTGCATTTCTAAAAAGTCTGCGCTGTGTTTGGTACGGGTATGGCCAAGCTCCTTGCTCAGAAGCCCGAAAGTCACACGGCCCAGCCTTTTCTGCTACGCTCCTCTCCTTGGTAGCATCTCCCCAGCTCACTCTCATCTCTTTACTCGTAGCAGATGACTGCAGCTGTGTGTGAATTTTTTATTTGGACTACCGAACATTCCGGATTCATCCGGCCGTTTTACCAGCTGTACTGCTCACGTTACAGTGCCCTGCTGGGGCACGTTTTCAGCCCTGGGGATTCTGCCCCCTGTTTCCACCGATAGGAGATTTCACATGCACCGCCCGTCACGCAGCGAGCGGCCAGAATGGTCAACGAGGGGTCGGCCGGAGGCCACAGTCTGGGCGGCTCAGGGGCTTTTGCCTTTAGTCTGGAGGGCTGCCGCCTGAGATGAAGCTTGGGACTGCTCCCCCTCGGCGCGTAAGGGAAGAAGGGGAGGCAGCCTGCCTCTTCCTCGCTAAGGCCCCGAGGTCCGGTGCCGGGACGATGCTGAGATTTGATCCTAGCTGTTGGTACGGTTCTGGTGCGTGCAGTGACTCCAGTTCTTACCAGTAACATGTAACAGATTCTCTCTCTCAATCTAAACGTGTCTTTCGGGCTGTTTAAAATTTATTTACAGCCAGAGACCCAAACGATTAAAAGGTAAAAATAAATGTAAAAGAATGCTAACGATTAAACGACGCGACAGTTAATAGAGTGACTGCCTAACTAAAGAGCAATATAAAGTCTTAAGGTCACCACTCGAGCATTGGACCCAGGGCCTTTGTACACTGGACCGAACTTAGCAACCTTCCTTATCGCTTCCAGAGAAAAGTCTGCCAGCAGAAGGCCGGGGGTTTCCTGAGCCGAGCGGTTAACAGAGTGTCCAGACTAGGGCGGGGCCCTGCAGGGAAGCAGGCAGAGCTGACCAGGCAGAGGCGGCCGCCTAGCGGGTGTGGCCATGCCTGCCTTCTAGCACCACGGAGGGTGTAGCACTCGGTCCAGCCCGTGAGAGGGCTCTTCCGGACAAAGCAGACCAAGGATTTCTCTGCTGGCTTCGGCGGCGGCTAGCTTTACGGTCTGCGGTCTTGCTGTCCGTCAGAGTCGGGCACGGGCAGCTTTAACCCCAGTGGTGCTTTCCATACAGGGCTGCGTGTGGCTGGAATTCACTGCCTCTTCCCTGGGAGCACCTCTAGCTTCGGCAGTGCTTCACGTTCAGAAGCGATGGGGATGGGCAAACAAAATAGCCAATTAATCACCAAACACGTTCTGGAGATTACCTGTAACCTGTGAATATAACATCTGCAAGATGATTGATTTTTGTTATACTAGCATCACTATTACCTGGACTGTTGCTTCTGGGCAGGACTCTCTATTTTTTGGCTTTAGATTTGCGGGGTGGGCAACCTGTGGCTGTTCTGTGATTTCCAAAGCCTTTGTGGGTTCCAGCCTCCTTCCTCCCCCTGAAGAGGGGCTAAGGCGTGGATGGCGCAGCTTCCAGCAGATGGCCCTCAAGGGGATGTGGGTCTTGACAGAAAAATAGTTTCCCGTTCTTGGAATGGTACTCTGTTTATTTTAAGTGCTTTGCACAGAATTCTAAAAGTCAAATTCCTGCCTGGCAGCTCAGCACTGAAGTGAAGTCAGTTTGGAGAACAGAAAGATATAAAATATTCATCGTTCTCCCACTTACTTTGAAAGATAATGGTGTGCAATTGCATTGTGCCTCCAGATTAGGTTTTATGAAGCGGTGCATCCCTTAAGAAACGAGCTGAGCGAAGTGCAAGTCAGGAAGGACGCAGCCTGCGAAGAACTCAACGATTACAAGTCTCAGCTGAAGCACTTGTTGGAGGTGTGTCTTTCCGTCTTTCCTTCCAGACACCCTCGAGGAGGAGGATCCGGCTCCCGGCAGCACCGATTCCGGTGCCTTTTTTCCTAGCTGGCCGCTCAGTCCGCTGATGTGGTTTCTGGGGTCGGGGTTAGCCTGAGGGGCTGCCTGTGGGCTGCGGTCCCAGAAATGTTGGGGTTACTGCTAGCAGGAGTGTCCACAGGGCCTGGTCAAAAAATTAAGATGGTGGCCGTGACGGTGAAGCTCTGTCTGTTTTTTGATGGACTGCTGGCTTTTCATTTTTGTATCACACCCCATGTCACGTCCAGTTCTAACCAGGAAGCAACTGTCAAGTTACACACAGCCCCCTCCCGTTTTCTTTCGCTGACCAGAGGAAGAAAATGCAAACTTGGGAAAGTGAGATTTTGCTTAATCTCTACCTAGCGTGGGAGCTGTGTTCTGAAACAATGGATGATTCTAAGCCGGTGTTTCTCAACCTTGGCAACTTTAAGATGGGTGGACTTCAACTCCCAGGGTTCCCCAGCCAGCCAGTCTGGGAATTCTGGGAGTTGAAGTCTACACATCTTAAGGGCACTTAAGAAGCACTTTAGAACACGCTGCTGAGATTCCTCTGTTGGCCCCTTTGCCTTCTTTTACCGCTTGGTGTCAGTATCTCCTCGTCGGTTGCATGATCTCCAGGGTCTAGAGAGAAGATCTTCTTGACTCCAGAGATTAAAGAGGATCAAAGATGGGGATGAGCCTCGCCCCTCAGTCCACAAAACATTCAAACTATTTTGGTTTCTAGCCAAAGGACAGCCTTCCACCTCGTGTCCTTTGCCAGGATGTTAGTGGAATTGCTCCTAATTCTGGTTGTGTGAAGGCTGAGAGTTACCTCAAATCAGCTTCTTTTGCTGGGGTGGGGTGGGATCTTCTCTGAGCCTGTTGAAAGAGCTGCAGGACTGACATTCAGTGGTCCGATGCAGGGTATCTTCACGGGTCTTTCGCCCCATCCCTAACTGAAACGAAACCTCGGTTCTCTGACATGAGTATAAAATTCTGGCACTCTTGCTGGGAAAGAAGCTGGCATTTAATTCTTAACGAAGTTGAAATAGCTATAATTATTATAAGTACTTGCTGGGTGTTTCATGTGTTTTGCTGCATGTATTTTGCTGATACATATTTTGGGCTGCTGCTGCTGCTTTTGGAAAAGCTTATGTGCAGTTTTTAATAATCATACTAGGTGCTTACTAGGAGGCTTTAACTAGCAGAGGCCAGAATTGCACGTCCAAAGGAGAACCCTAGGCCAGTTTTTGGAAGAGGACGATCGAAAGAGGCTGCTTCCTATGGCTAAATGCTAAACGTTTGCCTTGCCCTTCCAATATAACTTGATTCTACTGTAGGGAAGCTTGGCAGCCCAGTGCGAATTTCCTCCGTAGGCTCCCTCTAACTGAACAAACGTAGGCCGTGACAGGTCAGTGGGCTTCAGGGAAGGTTCTTGTCTCTCCCGTTGACCTACAAAGAGAATAATTTGGAGAGCGTGTAAGGAGACGCTTGTTTAGGGGGACTTGAGTGTAAAGTCAAAGGCTCAAGTTGTGGAACTCTTGGGAAGAGCTCAGGGTTCCTCAAAGGCCATCCTTTTTAGCTCTCCTGCCTGAGTGAAGGTAAAGGTAAAGATGCACTCAAGGCCAGCCTGTCTTCGGCTTCAGGCTGCACCGACTCTTCTTACCTCAGTGACCTCCTGGCTAATCAGAGCGACGGGCTCCCTTAAAATGTCGCCAAGTTCTGTTTAATAGCCGGTGAGATCCGTCAGTTTGATTTGATTATATTTTTTTAATCTATCTTTATTTCGATGTACTCTATTTTTAACCCTATTGTATCTCATTCATCTTATTTGATTAATTTTACTCTGCTACATTACTCTAGTCTGGTCAATTTGTAAAGTGAGTTGACTTTGACTTCCTGGACAGGTCCACGTTACCTTTGGGTCTAACGAACGGAAGTCCTTCTTCATAGAGCCGACATTGTTCTCTCTCGCTGCTCTTTGTAGGATTGGAAGCTCTTTCTCCCCATCCTTAAAACAACCTCCTGTACTTCTAAGTGCTAATTTCCTTACTTTGAACTTGCTGATCAGGTTTTTACCTTCATACATTCTTCTCTACTCCAAAGATTAGAAAGGTTTTCGGCTCATACTAGACAACCCGTGACCCGTCGGGTCATCCTTTCAGAGATATTTCCTTGCCTGAACAGAAAAACAGAACGACCACAGGCGGGCAAAGAAGCAATGGCAGTGGGAGCGACTTCCCACTTGCTGCCGGCTTCCCCATTGACTTTGCCTGTGGGAAGCTGGCAGGGAGCATGGAAATCACTCCTCCTCCTCCTCCTCAGCTGACCCGCGGAACTGCCTGCCACTTTGCTGGGGGAGGGGGAACAATGGGAGCCTCAGACGGCAAGGAAAACTGCACCCCTGATCCCCATCCTGGTGTGTCCCCAAGGGCCCCCTCCCTCCAGGGAGGAAGAGGGCTCACCCATCGTCCACCGGCGCCCCCCAGCCAGCCCTTCCTCGCCAGCAGGCATCCGAGTTGCTTCCTCACTTCCCCTGCTACCCACCGCCATTAAGAGATTTCAGATTTCGGCCTCGGTTCCAAAGCAGCCAATCGCCGCTCGCCTGTCGGGCCTTGCCACCAGCTGATTGGGCACGGGGGCCAGAGGGAGGCGGGAAAGCGGGCAGGGATACGCCCCTCCCATCTTCCCTTGCGCCACGCAACCTACAGGTTTCTGGGAAGTGTAGCTGAAGCTGCCACAGCTTTGCCAAATTTCAATCCCACGGGAGTCACGGGTCCCGGATTTGGGACGCATTCTTTAAGTTAGCCCTTTTGAGGTACGTGCGTTGATTCAAAAATTGTTGCCCCATGATGCACCGTTTCGCCCAGCTGAAGGTTACAGAGAGAGAAACACTGAGAGTTTTAGTGGTATATAGATTTATTGCCCAGTTTTTTCAAGAAAAAAGCAAAACACGCTTCTCCAAACCATTTGGGGCTTTAAATGTGAAGGCCTTTTTTCCCCCCAGAGTTATGAAACGGAAAGAAAAAATCGGTCGGAGTTTGAAGTGAGATGCCAGCGCTTAACAATTGAACTGGCTGATACAAAACAAATGGTTCAGCAGGGTGACTATAGACAGGAGAACTACGATAAAATAAAAAGGTAAGTTTGATCCCGTCACCATAGACAGAGCTTTCGTGCTCTGTGCAGCATCTGACAGAACTGTTCATACCCTTTGTCCCTCTTAAGATCCAAAACTATCTACTGTAACTTCATTTGACCAGGTATCTGCCTTTTAACCGATTAAATCCTTGATTTCTTGATAACAATTAAGGTTAAAAAGACCTTCCAGGTCTTATGAGTTGCTGAATGATGGGACAGGTTGCCTCACAGCGTGATGGGCTTTTAAGCAGAGGCTTCTCGGCTTCTTCCCGGCTGAGAACGTTGTTGGAGGAAATTTCCATTACAAGATGGGTTGAGCTCCATGCTTGTCTACTTCCTGTAACCTTTATACTTGTATTTTGAATCAAGCCTTTTAAAAAGTGGATGTTGAAGACTTGTCTGATTCATGCCAGAACCTTCTCCTGCGACAACGAGCAGGTCAACAGAAAATTTTCCCTGCTGTGTTTTTGTGTAGGATTGGAATGAGCATAAATATTACCACTATGAGATTATGCTGAAACAAAAAGTTTAAACAGTGCGGATGATCTTGGGAAATTTTGTCATCTTGGTTCTAGTTAGCTCAGGTTTTCAGAAAGTATTTTGAAAAAAACTCAAGTACTGCAAGTAGAGGAAATTTGGATGTTATCCTTGGACTGAAGAGAGGTGATACTCCTAATATATCCTCCATTGGTAACAAGAATGTCTGAAAAGCAGTGAGTGTTAAACTTGCACATGAAGAGGAGATTGCACAAGAACTGGAAAGTTGAAAGCTCAGGTTTTGCAGTCTTCTGATTATACAGTTGTGTGTTTTTCTCTCAACAGTGAGCGTGATACATTTGAACATGAATTTTCAGAGCTCCGAAGAAAATACGAAATACTAGACGTTTCACATAAAGCCATAACTGCAGAAAGGAATGACTTGTCCAAAGAGGTGAGATGTTCATAGCTCACTTAGCATTTCTTTAAATGTTCATTGAGAAAGATGCCAAAGGTGGCAGAAGAAGGCTTTTATTTATGTATTTTTTAAAAAAATGTCCATGCAGATTGTTTATTACAGTTGTGTTTTGGAGTACAACTAGAGCCATCCATTTGGTTGGCTCTCCATAGGAAAGAGTGCTGTTTGTCAGGCGGGAATTTGTGAATCATACCTGTCTTCTCTGTCCCTCATTTTCCAGTTTAAGCTCTAGTGCAGTGTTTCTCAACCTTGGCTGTTTTAAGATGTGTGGACTTCAACTCCCAGAATTCCCTAGCCAACTATGCTGGCTGGGGAATTCTGGGAGTTGAAGTTCACACGTCTTAAAACGGCCAAGGTTGAGAAACACTGCTCTAGTGGAAGATGACTCACCCGCTGATTATCCCATCTTGATATTGATCAATATTGGTTCCCTCTTTTATGTACGATGCATCTGTCTTACTTTTTCTTTGTTATACTAGCAGAAATAATAGTGGTAATACTAATAGTGAAGAAGATGTATACATTTCATAGATGTCGGTCTTATATTTAAAAACTACCACCTGAGTAAGGAATTAAAAGAGTGATTAGGTCCACATATAAAGGAAAGGGGGAGAAAATGCTTGGAAATTTGTATCATAAACTGTTAAGTCATGCAAATTTGACGAGACTACTCAAATGTCCCCTTTCTTCCCCTGTTGTCAAAATAAAGGATCTAATTTAGATGTTGCCAAGCCACTGCTGCATATCGCATGCAGATGTAGCCTTCCAGTGTTGTATCATAATTCTTTGGGCTCCCTCCCCCATGCATCAATTTTCCATAATTCCGAAATTCCAAACCTTGGAGATAGGCGGCCTTTGATGAGCAGCAGTCACAATTAGGCCAAGTTGCCAGTCCAGTGAATTTCAGATTAAAATGGGGCCGTTAGTAGGACAGGCTGATAGCATAAACTGCATGTTCCAGTTATTCCCCTCCTCGCTTCGTTGTGTTCAGTATAAACAGAGTAACACTGTCATGTCAACTGCATTTTAAGCTCAAAATAAGCTAACTGCATTTTTTGAAAAACAACCTGCCACAGGTTTATGGGAACAGAATGTCTAATCTGTGGTATTTTTGCTGCTTTTTTTTAATGAAAAGGCGGCAGTTTTGCAGCAGTCAGTTACTTTGCTGCAAAAGGATAAGGATTACCTCAACCGGCAAAACATGGAGCTCAGTGTCCGCTGCGCTCATGAAGAAGACCGTCTTGAAAGGCTTCACATTCAGCTAGAAGATGCCAAAAAGGCTAGAGAAGAAATGTATGAGAAATACGTCACATCCAGGCATGCAGTTTTATTCATCCTTTCTGCACTGAGAGATGATTCCATCAGAATGTTTTAGGAGGAATTGCTTAGACCAACCTTCCCTCGCCGTTTTGCTCCCAAGAGTTTGGGGCTATAACTCTCAAGATGACCAGTGGTGGACATGGTGACCCACTTATTGGGAAGCCATGAGGCTGGGGAAACCATGGCAGTGTTCAATTATTCAAAGAAAGTGGATATGTGTAAATTGTGATTGGTTTCTGACTGAGTCCTTAGGTTTCCATTTTTATGTAAAAGAACTGACTGATCTAATAATCACTGTTCTGTTATTGGTAGAAGAAGCACACATACAGGGATTAAGCCGGTTAATTAGATTGGAACTTACACTATCCAAGGTAGTCTATTGTCATGTCTTAAAGACCGGGTAAGGTAACCAAACCTGACTTTAACAATATGTAGTTTAAAATGCACTGATCCTGTAATTTCTTTATTTCAGTAGTAGTGAACCACTGTAGGATTATCTACAGCAGTGTTTCTCAACCTTAGCAACTTTAAGATGGGTGGACTTCAACTCCCAGAATCCCCCAGCCAGCCATACTCATTTATCTGAGAAGGAATGTGTGTTGAATTTAAACAGTAATAGTATTGGTTCAGCTTGTAACAGTCTAGAAACAAGTCTGTGTTTGTTGTTGTTTTAAGTAAACTGTAAGTTCTTCTGCCATTTTAACTAATACTAAGCTCAGGCGGCTGACATCATTTCAGGAAGAATAGAGGCAAAGCAGATTTATTCATTTATTTATTTAAAATATTTATATGGCTGCCCATCTTGTGGAACACAGCTCTGGGCGGCTAACAGCAGCGGTAAAATCACAAGCAATAAAACAGAAACCGAGGAAAAACAAACATCTTTTAACCATTCAGCCAGTTTTATCAAAGTCAGAAAGGGTTATTGTAGGAACATTAATGAATGTTGGTAACATGTTTTATCTCAACATTTTAAAAATTATTTTTAAGAGATCACTACAAAATGGAGTATGAAAACAAACTGCACGATGAATTGGAACAATTAAGGCAGAAAACATCCCAAGAAATCGAACAGCTTCGAACAGCTACAAAGGAAATGTATGAGCGGGAAAACAGGTTAGTAAAGGTATTTTTAGGCATAAGGCTACGTATTTACAGACTAATGAACGAGAAAAATATAGTGTTGGGGCAGGGCACGTAAACTAACTAGGGGGTGATCCTGCTATGTTGGGTGATCCTGAATTTTTTCTTAATCCGTTCAATCGTGTCCAGTTCTCAGAGACTGCCTGGACAAGTCCCTGCAGTTTTCTTGGCAAGGTTTTTCAGAAGTGGTTTGCCGTTGCCTCCTTCCCAGAGCTGAGAGAGAGGGACTGGCCCAGGGTCACCCAGCCGGCTTCGTACCCAAGGCGGGACTAGAACTCCCGGTCTCCCGGTTTCTAGCCTGATGCCTTAACCATCACACCAAACTGGATAAGGGCCACCAATTCTGGGTTCAAAGGGAGGGGCTTATGCTATTCATCTTGGCAAAGCGTTTGATAAACTACCACACACCGTTCTGATTCACAAACCAGTTAACCGTGGGGTGGAGCCACACTGTCTTCAGACTAGCACTCGGGGAACGCTCCTCGAACGGGATGGGATAGATCAAGTGGGTCCTGATACATCCGCCTTTCCTCGCTTATCCAGATTTCAGAGTGCTCCCCCCTTGGCCTTCCTTTTCTTGCTTCGAAAGCCTCGCTTTAACTTACTTAGAAGGAAGCTGTGACCCCCTCCAGCTCGGAGTTTGTGGGTGTCGTACTGGGGAGGCTTCCTTCTGTGACGTTCCACGCACAGACTTGGAGCACAGGCGGCGGGACCAGCCACCATAGAACAGACAGTGCTGGGTGACCTCTCTCTCTTCGATTTCTAGCCCGAAAGTCTTGCCTGCTGCTGCCGTCCCTGCCACCTCTCCTTGGCACAGATATATTGTCACAAAATACAGTGGACATCCAGTCTGAGCCTTAAGAAGTTCCATGCCCATCCCTGCCCAGAAGCATGTGACTAAGAGCAAACAGAGAGAGAGAGTAACTAAATATTCTCCCCCTTTTTTATATGGAGAACTTCCAGACAGAGGGATACCCCGTTCGGAGTGCCAAAAGGACACGGCTTCGCTTTTGAGCGATTGGGGGACTTTGAGTCCGCTTTGATTCTGGCCCATTTTGAGACTCTTCAAATCAGCCCAGCCTAGACTGAGATTCCTCCAAATCCAGTGCGCCCCGCTAGTTTCCCATAACGTCGTTTTTCATTAATTATTGAAAGTAGAGAATTCTTTACTCAAATCTCAAAATTGGCAAGGTAAATAAAAATACATTATTAATTCCATTTCTACACCAAACCACAGTTATTTAGTTGTTATTTTCTAGAAATCCTTTTCCAAAAACTTTATTTTTCACAGTGAAGGAGGCCTTTAAAAAATCCAGAATATCATTCTTGTTCACAAAGCCTACAATAACAACAGTCCTCCTGACTGTTATTAAAATTAGTTATTAAAGAGTTATTAAAACGCAAACATAAAAATTGTGACAGAGAGCAATGCATAAAACACAGGCTTGTGCATCAGCTGGCTTTGCACGAACATGACAGAAATGTCAGATTTAAAATTATCTGAGACAGATGAAGAACTAAAATAAGTAAGAAAGTATTTAGTCCTTATTTACCTTTCCCTTCTCCTCCTCCTTCGCCAGTCAGCTAAATTATGCCAACCACAAATTGCATCATGGAGATTAACAAATTTTTTGCTTCCCATGTACCGACTTGTATTGCATTACATAAAACAGCTTAAGGTCTGTTTCTTTATGAAGCTTTGACAGATGTAAAAATGTTTGCAGGCAGTATGGCTAAGAATATTGTTCTGGAAATGTTTGGCAGAAATTATGTTCCTCATCTTGAAATTATGATTGCTTACTGCCAAATCCTGAATGTCTGTGATTTAAAAGAACGTTTAAGAATCTTAAAAACAATGCTTTATTTTTATCCTTGTTGGGACAGAAGGGGTGTGGTGAGCCAGTGAATCATTCATGCTTCCCCTATATATTTGTCCTCAAGCTTGCGTGCTTTCTTGCGTGCATCATTTCATGCTTTCTGTGTTTTAAACTTGTACCGTGCTGCAACACTTAAAGCTTCCACTTCGGTATCTCTAAGGAGTCCGAACAACGTTCTGTTACAAAAAAGGAAGCAAGTTCTCCAGCAGGACTCCTACGTGCCTATTTTGCTCCTCAGCCTCCTCCACATGTTAACTCCAGAATGTGGGGCTCCCCGCTTCCTCCGACCCTTCAAGGCGGTCCCTTCTGCCCTCTACAAGAACCCGTCTGCCAGCAGTTCTGTTCTACCAAGGGGGGGGGGGGGGCTTAGGTAGATACGAGCAAGAGTAATAGCGAACTTTAGCCAACACTAATTCCAGCAAAAGTACATTTTGATTGCATAGACAAAAATTGGGTTAGATTTTTGTGACAAGTCTGTGATAGCTTTTTAAATCTGACTTGGGACGGTTCAACCATGGGATCGTAGGCCTTTAATATTCCGTATAGTATGAATATGAGGCATGAAGAGAGAAGCTCTGATTTACACGCAGCTGACCCACCTTGCTTAATCGTCTTGCTTGCGAAATCCTAGCCCATCAGCTGAAAAGCCACTGACACTGGGGTGAGATGGGCTAATTCCACAGAAGGCCATTTTTGTTTGTTCAGGAGAACTCAATAATGTAGTGCTGCTTCTGAAAAGAAACAGCGTAAACAGAGAAAAAAGCCAAAAGGGGGAAAACTGAGCTGGCTGTTTCCTGAGAAGATATGTAGGAACACATGGCTTGTTATCATCATCTGAGGATGGTTTTAGAGAAGGCTTAGCTAGCTTAGCAGTGTAATGCCTAACGTGTGGTGGCAACCCGTTTCTCAATAAAAATAAGTATAGCTCTTCATCCTTGCCTTAAGGGCCATGCAGCTTCCCCCCCACTCTGTCCTTAAGCAGAGTGAGGGCTGCTGTCTCTTCGAGGATAACCGAACCTCCTTTGGGCTCACGTTGTAGCAAGAAATGTAGGCTTGCCACCAAGTTAAACCCCTCTCAATGGAAATGCAAACATGGGCTTCTCAGGACCACCTTCTTCTCCGATTCACATGTTATAGTCGCCAGGCCCTGTCTTGGGCAAACATTGATGTAACGTAAGGTATGAATAAGCTCTAAATAGATCAAGAATTAAATTAGATGGACCTTGAAACAAGCAAAACTACATCTACACATCTGAAATGGCACCAACTATACATTTTTGGTTACACATTTCATCACTTGTGCTATTTGGGGCGGGGGGAGGACATACTGTACATAAATGACAATTGAAGAAAGTCTTTCCCAGCTTCTATTTTTGATACCCATGGATTTTTTAAAATTGTGTTTTGCTCCTTGCTCCTCCTTTCCAGAGTCTGCCACCACTGGTTTCATTTGGGGTACTAATTTTCCTACTATTAATTGGCAGATAGGAAGGTTGGAAATCAATAGGGGGACACCCCAGAAAAGATCAAGATAAATAAAAAAGGGGTCCCTGTTCCAAATAAAGTTAGGATAGGGGTTGGTCAGATTTAGTTGGTGTTTGTGGCTAGACCCCAAACATCTCTGTTCTGCTCACCTAAAAAGGGCCACAGCTGGAAGGGCAACTCTACAAGTGGGTGAAAAGCTCCTGTAGGTCCCTGCCCAAAGCAGCCAACGTTTGGGTTTTCGGAGCTCTTCGCATCCGGTGGAGTTGGGTGAGGGAGGCTGTCCAGCTCTGGAGTAAGAACAAGGACCGTGGAGAGAGTAGCACATTTGCTCAGCGCCCACCCCAGTAGCCACATGACACGAAACACAGGACGAATGGGAAGGATCCAGGAGGGAAAAGGGTTCACGGCAAAAAAATAACGTGATTTTGAGCCTAAGGTGGTCAAGTGTAGAAGCCTTGTAGCTAAAGGAAGTCCCTGTTTCGGTTAAAAATACTAGTTTTTTCCAAGCAACCCATTTGTTGTTGATCAAAAACAGTGAAATTTTGAACGTGGAATCTCTGCACACCAGCTATATTAAAGTGCATCTCCTTTCAATGAATAGAAACTGGTTGTCACAAATTTAATGTAGGCAATTCCCTTCCACAAAATGCAGTCCAGTTAATTTAACTGAAGTCTCAAACTAGGCAATTGGGGGGGGGGGGAGAGAGGAGGCGGTGGCCGTGGCAAGGGCGGTGGCTGGGAAACAGGCATTTTTAGCACAAGGGGGATTTGGAAGGGTCTCTAGAAATTCCCTGGCCTCTTGCTTACCTTCGTTCTGTTCACCAACAGAATGAAGGTGATCGGTTTGGGCACTTTTTCCCTCTGCATCAGCCTCCGATTTGCCTGCGTGACACATCACCCAGGGCAACTGCGGCTCATCGAGAGCCGGATAATGCCTGTGTTATTTTGCTGAATTAGATTTCTTGGCCTTTGATCCTGTCATCTGGGCAGCTGGGGCCGGGGCCAACTTGGCCAACAGCCTTGGAAAGGCCCTGAGTTAGTGAACAGAAGAAGGGTGGTGCTGCTGGTGGTTTTATCCCTCCTGCACCCCATTCTTGGAACCAGAAACGGGCCTTTTCCCCATATGCTGTTGTATGTGGCCCCTTCTGCAACATTTAGGAAAAGCCACTACGGGGTTGGGCCAGGGCCAGGGCCAGGGCGTCCCGGTTCAAGCCCACCGTCAGCCACGGAAACCGTAGGCAGCCTCGGCCCAGCCCCACACGCTCGGCCCAGCCAGCTGTCACCGGGACTTCAAAATGCAGACAATGGACCAGGTTCAGCACAGAGCTTGCTGTCTGAATATTCAGAACACCGAAGTCCTCACCAGTTTATCTAGCTGGGCCAATAAATGTTGGGACTTAAGTTGATTTCTTCCTTTCTCCCTCCTCCTGGGCATGCGTGTATCGTTAGAGAAAGACTGAATTGGTAGGCATATTTTGAGAAGAGGACCCTGGATGTGGACCAAACATTGAACTGAGAGCTAGAGGGGTGGGGGAGGTGGAAGGAAAAACAAAGTCTGTTTCAAGATCAAATTATGGCATGTTGGAACCAGAAACACAAAACCAGCATCATCACTTTCGAGCAAATACTTCAGAATAAAAGGAATGTTCATTGTGCAATACTTTTAAATTTCAGAAACTTGAGAGAAGCAAGAGATAATGCGGTGGCTGAAAAAGAAAGAGCTGTTGTAGCTGAAAAAGATGCATTAAGCAAATATGACCAGCTTTTAGAACAGTAAGTACCTTCGCCGTTCCTTGAGCATAACTTCAAAAAGAGGAAGATTTGTACCAATAAAGTTAAGACGGGGGCTTTCCAGAGACCTGTCTGTCTTAGGGCTGCTTATTGTGAGCTGTTAAGAAGACAGACCCAGTACAAATTGCTGTTGGGGATGAGAAATGAAAACGAAGTTCCTAATAAAGGATTCCACAAGGCAGTGGAACAAACTCTCTTCTCTTGCCAAAACCAGGTTTTCCTAAACTGGTTCTTGGACTGCAAATTCCATTCTCCCTTGCCAGGCCCCTGGAGTTGTAGCCCAGCACGTGTGGAAGGTCCCAGGTGGGCATTACAACCATGGATTTTCCGGGATCGCGCCTGGTTTCCCAGTTGCTGACTGCTGGCTCTCATTCTCCGCACACTGCTCAGCCACCGAGGTCCCTGTTCTTCGTGCCCTTCTTCAACCATTGCGGAGAGAAGGTCCGGAGTCGGTTATTGTTTCATTCCTTTTCAAGGAATGCTAAAATAGAATCCGTGCTGCAGCTTTGGGAAGGCCCGCTCTGCTCTTAAGCAGGCCTTTTCCCTTGAGAAAGGAGTTGGCAAGGGGTGAGGGTGCGTTAGTCATTTTCATGCATGTCATGAGATTTTCGTGGGGTTATTTGTGGCAACGTAAAGTGAAGCAGCTTTATTAGAGCAGAGCTTTCCAAACTGTGTGTCGCCACACAAAAGTGTGTCGCCACACACAGCGTGGCGTGTCGCCACACTACCCGGAAGCGGCGGCGCGTGCGTGCACGGCGGCCGCCAGGCACGCGCGCGCCGCCGCACGCCCCCCGTGCCGCCACCGTGCGCGTGCGCCGCCGCACACCCCCCCACGCCGTCGCCGTGCGCGTGCCGCCACCGCCGCCGGGTGTGTGGCCAGCGGCGGCACTTTGGAAAGCCCTGTATTAGAGATTGGTGACATTGGGTGGGAGCATAGATCCATATGGAAATTATGTGTTCGTTTAATGTGCATATGAACATTTTAAAAATACAGTATATTTTATACACTTGCCCTATCCTCGGGCACTGCCTCCAGGAGAAGTCCACACCCCCTTCCCTGTGGCGCCCTTCAAGGCTAAACTGAAAGTTTTATTCAATACAGCTTACCCTCGGCCAGTCTTTATATAGGGACAGTGTTTCTCAACCTTGGCAAGGCTGGCTGGGGAATTCTGGGAGTTGAAGTCCACACGTCAAGAAACACTGCGTAGGGATATCCTGAGATGCTTGAGATACGAAGGTTCCAGGAACAACATTGGCAAAGTGCGCTTTTTAAACTATATTCAGATTATCCAGAAGACTACTTAAAATTAGCGCAAAGGCCGCACGTGGTTCCCTACTCTAGAGAATGGGATCTGTGCTGGGCGACGCAGCGTGGTGCTGCCACCCCAGAAATGGCCATAGCCTTGTTCAGTCTTAACCCGACTGAACTCTTGGGTGCCATCAGCAAACCAGACCAGCCGGCTGCTGATACAAACCCGTTAAAAAGCCCCAGGGCTGATGCACGTCTCTGGGGGAAGCCCACTCCTCTGTTCCCGCTCTTTAAGTGATAGGCGAGAGGACCGCCTCTCTTGTTCCGTGAGAGACAATGTCAATAGCTTTTTACAAATCCCGGAATCAGTGTCTTCTGCACCGTGCCAGTCTATGTTTTTATCAACGCTGATCAGTCTTCCAAATGATTGGTATTTTATGCAAGCAATACATAAATCCTGTCAAAGCATTCTGAAAAACAAGTGCGTGGCCTGGCTAAGTTTGCTTTTTTTCCCTGGTGATTTTTTGGTCTGTTGAGTCACTGGCCCAGTACAGTAAACGTGAGACGGTGCCATATCCAAAAGATTGAAATGACTCTTGGGATTCTCTGTTAGCTGGTCAGGTTTACTTCCCACAGTGAAGGGAGCTCGGGAAGCCCCTGTGAAGTTGCAGCCCGAAGCTGTCGAGAACCAGTTTCCCAAAGCCAGCTAACGGCCCTTCACAACCTTTCTCCTTTCATAGGCCTGATCCTTTGATACGTAATCATGCTTACCGCCAACGTACCTGGAATAAAGGTTAACCTAATGGGTTTGTACTTTCCTGCATTTCTCTGCATCTCTCTCTTTTTTTTTAATTGGGGTTACATTTATAGTTTCGTAAGGTAACTAATTGCTTATTTTTTGACAGATCAAGAGTTTTACCTTTGAGCTTTTCTTAAGAAAAAAACAGTGGACACCTTCCCAAATTGGCTATTGATGCATTTTTTTTCTTTGATACTCTCTTGTCACCTGTTGCTTGTATCTGGGTTTTTTGTTTTTTGTTGTTTTTTTTTTGGGTTTCTGTTTACCTCTAGACAAGGATAGGGATTTGCTTAGCATTTCTGAAAACAGATGCAAATCATTTACTCAAATTTTCCAAAGTTTCTTGATCCTCCCTTTACCCTGTTGTCATCGAGTGATCAGTCACCTCCCTGCATTGGTGCCTGCTTCTGCTGTATTTAAATAATTGTTTATCGTTGGTCCTGATGATTGTAGTGCCCTGTTCCTCAAATACTTGTTATTGGGCAGGTGAAACAAATGTATGTTCTTTGTTCTCACTTGAGCAAACATTTCATTTGTTTGTTTATTGAAGGAAACCTTTTGTATTTGGCCTACGTTTGGAAGTGGTATGTTTTGGTATATTTGACACATTTTGCAGTTCACTGGTATGTTTTCAAGTTGAATTTCTGTTGCAATTTTAATAACCTCCAGGCTTCATGGAGAAATTGGGCTCAGTTCAGTTTACTTTTCAGCTTTCTTTTTTAGCAAGTTCTAATATTTGAGGGAATAATTTCCCTTATTACTTAAGCATCAGAGGGTAGAATGGTGATGTAAAAATACTTCTGCTGTCACTGGAGGCAGCAGAAACCTAGGGAAGCAAGTGTTAAAGTATTTTAAGTCATCCTGAACCAACAAAATAATGTAGCGTATGCATTCACATTAATAAATAACATTTGTCTGCATGAGGTCATATTTGTGATGCTCAAAAGCGTTCCCAAAGACAAAACGTGCATTGTATTCAACAGACCCTAGTTACCAATGTTGGTAGGATCCGAAACCCTTGAACATATTTGTTTATACAAAGTCTATGGAATGCTGCCTAGCTCGAATTGTAGAGAAGTGCCTCTGGCAAATCTTGTGATGAAGAGTGTAACTAACACCCAATTTTCTAGTCAAGTACAGTTATTATAACTTTATTCTTGCCAGTGATTGGTAAGTGAATTTCTTTGTCTATCAAATGCAAAGAAAGTTTGTATTGAATATAAAATAACAACCCTGGATATTTCAAACTCAAAGGTTCAAGCGTCTGTTGTCAGTTACATTGTCTGCCTTCTTCTCTCTGTGAAGGAATGAATACCTCACATCAGCCTGAAACGCTGCTTTCTGTGTGCTTCTGCAGTTCCAGATATCACTGCCTAAGGTGACTTATAAGTGCCAGCTAAAGAAGCGTGCTGAAAATCATGTACGGCAAAAAAAAAAAAAAAAAAAAATTGATGTGGTGCTTGGAGCCTGGGACACCCAGGTTCTTGTCTGTTTTCAACCGGGGAAACTCCCTGGATGGCTTTGGGCCAGTCTGTCTGTCTCTCTCAACCCAGCCTACCTTCCAAAGTGGTGGTGGTGGTGGTGGTGGTGGTGGTGATGGTGAAAAAATTTAAGCCCAGCTACGCTCCCAAGAGGCTGTCCTGAGAGAGATGGAGACTGAGCAGGTCATTAGTGAAAATCACAGAATTCATTTTTTGCAGGCCAAGCAGAAACGTTTTCCCACTTCCTTTAAATGCTGTTTGAATCCCGGCCATTGACTGGAATATGTTATGTAATGTAGCCTGTGAGTAATCTGGCATATGCTAAGTAACGAGGATACCATGTAACGCTAACAGGTATCCTAGTAACATGGCATATGTGGTCAAACGATGTATATGCAAATAGGTATAAGTGGTGAACATGTCCCAGAGTTGCAGCCACCGTTATATAGATTTTGAGTTTTGAGAACTTCTCTTTTTTTGGGTCAACGGAAGTTGGCCCACCATGTTAAGCTTGTGCAGGCATTTGTCTTTTAGGGGACTTACAGGCTCAGTGAAGTAGCCGTGGCGAAGGGCCACCTAAACTTGCTGCTCTGTTTTGTCTTTATTCTGACCTAAAGGGACTCTGTCTTTTGGATTGAAAGATAGCTACCCCAGATTATTAATAGGATGTGAACACATAGACCCAGCGGCATGAAAAATACTTTGTAGAAGCACGAAGAGAGCTTCTTTTCACTTTTCTGTAAGCGATACAGCAGGGATGGGGCAGTCCCCCGATCCTTCTCCCTTTTTGGAGCCACCCACACCTGGTAGACCAGTTGATGAAAGCCAGTATTCCATTTTCCCCATCGTTTTGAAAGGTATATAAGCCCTAAAGTAGTCTTGACCCCAAGGAACCATGTTCCCAAGGAACACCCCGCATCCTGGAAAAACAGAAAATCCTGAAAGTGTTTTTCCCTCAGAGACAACGGGGGGAAATGTCTGTGTCCTACACCAGTAAGAGAGATTTTCTGTGTAAGTGCTTGGCTTCACTTGGGGAGGAATCTGAAGTCTTTCAGGAGGGACCTAGAAAATTTCACTGCCACTAAGTTCTCCACCTCTAAGTACTCCAGCCCGTACTGGGTTTTAACACAGACTAGCAGGAATAAGCTTTTTCTACACCCATTCCTGACTCAGAATAGTTGCTCCGTTGTCATATCTGCAAAAATGAAGATGCCCTGAATGTCAGTGCATCGGACTTTCTACATGAAAAAGGTCCCAGATGTTCCTCACCTAAAGATTAGCTTATAGACGTGAGTTTTTGGCCTGTATTTTTTAGCTCTTCCGTGAACTGCAACGCAAAGCCCTCTGGCACTGAGGAACATTTGGCCCTGGAATGGCTCTTCCTTTGCAGCTTTTCTGCAATCATGGTTGCCTTTCCCAAGCACGTGCAGCGTTTGCGGAGAAAAGATCGCCAAAGCCCTGTTGGAAACACCCAGATGTCCGCCTGGCAGTGCTGAGTTGGGAACATTCAGTAAGATTTGTGTTGGGAAGGGAAACTAGTATCCGTACCATGGTTGACTTTCCAGTCTCAGAATTCTGGATCTATAAAATATCTCCTAAACTGAAAACACCCCAGAGCCCACCCTGAAAATTGGTAACATTCAGGACCATGAGTCAGGAAACGCCCGACCAGCTGTGAGAGCTCTCCCTCCAAGCAGGTGTGCCATGGGGAGAAAGAAGCAGGGAGAGATGAGCAACAGCCTTTATTTTAATGCAAAATGCTCAAGTTAAGTATTCTTGGTCCAGGATAATTACTGCAGGCTGGGGTTTTTATTAATTGCTCTTTTCCTCTGAAGTAAAAGCCCCCATTGCCAAGTGAAATGTTCTGTTTCCCTTTCCCTGTCAATTTCAGCATCCACAAACAGACATTTCCAAACATAATAGCGTTTGCAACTTCAAAAAAATTCCCATTGGAAAGAAAGCAGAATGACTGCCAGGGATAGTAGGCGGTAATTCCTACTATCTACTGAGAATTATCTGAGATCTTTCAGGATCTGTGATGGAGGGCAGTTAGGCAGTTTAAAATAATATGGCAACATTGTGTTTGCCAAAATAACAAATGTTTAAAGCAAGGGTTAGTATTCTGTTTAGTTTTGGAGGGTACACATAACATGATAAAATAATAGCATCATGGTCAGATAATAAAATCGCCAGTTTGTGTTTAATTGGTTAAAATCTTTATTTTCAGCCACTTATTTTTAGAGATAGAAGGTAACCTCATTTTAAAACTGGCTGGAGCTTTTTATGTGCATTTGTTTTGATAAAGCTTGATGGTTACGTGGTTCGAAGACTCCTCTGTTCATTGTGAGATTTGTGTCATAAGCAGTAAATTGAAATGAATTACAAAAAGATAGATCCTAAGGACTTTGGCTCGTAGACAGTTTTCCTTACAAGGGGGGGGGGGAAGTACCATTTTGCCTACTAATAATAAACTTTGCCTCCCAATCCTAAAAGTCAAGTGCTTTCTGTGAAATGTATTTCCGTGTGAGTCTACATTTGGGATAGTCCCCTCGATTGTTTTTCTTTTCTCTGTTTAACGTTATGAAACATTTTCTTTATGTCTTGTTTGTACAGACCCTGTAGTTATCCTCCAGATCTATCATTTTTTCCAAGCAGGCTTCTTTTCTGGTGCACTTAGACTGTGCCTTCATCTATTTTTCCTCATTGAGTGCTTAGATCAGGATCATACAAGGTAGGACTCATTTTATGTGCCGTCTTTGCAGCCTGTGCAGGCTTTTCAGAGCATTGCAAAGCTGGAAGCATCTTGTAAATGCATCGCTGCAAGGCAACCGCACCATTAACTCTGGTTTGGGCTTAGCAGCTCTGGCCATACTGGTCTATCAAAACGGCCATCATTATGATGAGTGCAGTGGGTGAGTGGTCAGAGGTTGATCTTGTATTTTGTGGAAAGATTCGGCAGCTCTTCCTTTCCAACTCTGCGGGAGAACGAAGATTTTCAAATAGCACTTTCTCTGTTTCCCATTACATTTTAATCTTGATTTCCTTCCAGCCTGTTTTGGAGGCCAAATAGATTCCCCCCTTCCCCCCCCCCCCCCCCGCTTTCTTCTTCCTTCCACCTCTCCCTCTGTTTTTCCTTTGCCCTATGACTTCTCAGCAGAAGACAAAGCCTTGTGGACCTCCCTGGAAAGGGGCTGGGTCTGCTAGCTGAAAAGGCCCTTGCCCATCACCTGAGAGAGAAATCTAAAACCAGTCAGATGCCACTGATGTGCTAATTTAAAAAGAAAACACACGGGCCCTCTTTGCCTTCCTTTTTATCAATGGCCCTCTTTGCCTTCCTTTTTATCAACGTCTGCCCAACTTATATTACCTTGGGAAAATACGGCCCCTCACTTTGACAAGCCGTTCCCGCACGTTGATTTGATCTTAATCGAAAGCATAGAGTTCAGGAAAACAGTAAATGACAACTTTTGGCAGTTTTTCAGACAAGCTTCAAAATAAAAGTTAAAACCATCCGATCTATTTTGTAACGACAGCCTAGATATGTGAATAAAAGGATCAGTAAAAAAAATGGCATATTTTCCAGAATTACGTTAACTACGATGTTTGCTGCAGTGGAAGTGCCATGAATTACTGCCAGTCAGTTGTGAGTTTCTTCCTCCAACTTCTAACTGAGCTCTTATTTCCTACCGGATTCTTCTGCTGCCCCAGTGAGTCATCTTTTTGCATGTTTTGCTTTCTCCCCCAAAAAAGATTTAAACCCCGGCACTCTGTGAGGAGTCCTTGGTGCTCTCTGAGCCTGGTTGTTTTCTTGCAGACGTTTCATTGCCAGGCTAGGCAACGTCTTCAGTGCGAGAAGGGAGTGGGACTTGCTCTCTGTTTATATACCCTGGCTTGTCCTGCCTGTGTTGGTGGGGGTGTTGTACTCTCCTCGGTACATGTAAAAGACTTGAAATGATCTTAATCAGCAGGAAAGAACATGAGAGGACTTGTGTAGTGCATTTTCTGTCCCAGCTGTCATAAGCAGCACAGAACTTCCTTTGGAAATTATTTTTTATCCTTCCAATCCACACCCAGTTTAAAAAGATGCAGCTAAACTTAAACATTGGATGAGGATTAAACACAACTATTTTTATGGAATGAACATGGCCAAGTCTCACTGGCTTTAACTGCAACACTGCTCTTATTAAACTGAAATGTGCTGTACGTTCTGTTCAGGTTTCAGAATTCTGTATTCTTTTATTGATTGATGTAGATTCAGTTATGATCCAGATGTTCTCTTCTTTTGCCTGCAGTGTGCTCCAACATCTGGGTGCCATCAACATTTTTAAGCAACTCTTGGCTTTTATTAGGAATTGCCAGTGAATACCACTTCTGATTACTGATACTCAGTTCATGCAAGTTTAATGGGTTTTCACAAAAAGTACTTTCTATTTACTTTCTAAATGACTCTCGGTCATCTAGCATGTGCTTTAGGCTTATCATGCTCCAAATACAATCAGCAACCCAAAATCCAAGAGCTGTTAGCAAGAGTAGGCAGCACAGTGTCCTCTAGATACTGTATTTGAACCATTCACTATAGCCCATTAAGGGAATTGTGGTCCAAACACCGGAAGATCGTCAGGTTTTCTGCCCACATATTGAAGGAATAAATCACAGCTACCACTTGCACATGGCTGAGTCTTTGCTTGGATTCAGTAATACTTTGGAGCTGAGTCAGATTCTCAGGTACAGGAGTAGCAAAGATGCAACTCTTAGATACGGATATATGTGTACTTCAGGCTGCCTGATTTGTTTGTCCTTTTTCACTATCTTCCCAGGTTACTTTAGGGTTCTAGGCCAGGATATGTTCCTACAGGGCTACCAAAAGTTGGTCTTTGTCTCATCTCTGAGCAGGGGCTTTGCTTAAAAAGAAAGGAACTCCAGGACAAAAGCCAAAAGAACAGCAAGGGGCTTGGTACATGCAAGGTTGAGCAAGGCGAGAGGGTCACAGCTCAGGGCAATTGGGATCTGGGTTCATGGTGCGGAAAGAGGCATTTGGGGTGTCCAGCAGTGTCCATTGTGTTGAGTAACCACCTTGTGCAGCCTGGATTCAGAGAGTCTCGGCAACAATTGAATTTTACTCTGTCAGATAAAGACTATGAAACATGGGACTTTGATGACAAAACCTGGATGGTTCTTCTGTTGGTCAGAGTTCCATCACCAGCGATTAACTATTTAAAGTTATAAGGCTAGATGCAATGTGTATATTTTTGCTTTGTCAATTAGAAGTTTGCTATACACATGAAAACTTGCATTCTGCTGTTCATAGCTATCCGTGTTGAATGTACAGAAATGTTCCACATCTACTCTGGGATAGACAAGAACCTACACGCTTTAGACCAGCTTTCTGGACAGCCATTGTTCTCTACCAAAGTTGTCTTTGGTAGGGGGAAGCCTGTCTTCTGGGTCATTTTTCATGAAGCCATAAGCTACCTTTGTGTTCCCTGCTGCTTCCGACCTGTCTAAGGTCTCTGATACTGGGAGAGGGAAAGGTAGATGTAGGATCATCCTCTTCTTCTTGCTGTAGCCAAACTATGAAGTGAACAATTGAGACCACACATAGCCTTCCATCTTCAGGTGGGATATATTGATCTTTCTTTCTTTCTTTCTTTCTTTCTTTCTTTCTTTCTTTCTTTCTTTCTTTCTTTCTTTCTTTCTTTCGTTCTTTCTCTCATGTCTGGGATTACGCTAAAGTCTTCATCTATGAACTTTACTGGACATTTTGGAAGGAGGGACAGTTGATGGGAGGCATTTTAATGATCAGGGCAGTCCCTTTTGTCTTCTTGAACCACTGCCTGTAATATAGGTGCCCTCAGACCTTACTAGGGGGTAGTTGCTTACCTGAGTAGTTGTGTAGTTGGCCAGCTCCCTCCATCTTCTTCTCAAGTGAAATCAAGGATTCTTACTCAAATAAATTAACAGAACTGAAGAAAGACAGAGCTACCTAGGACCATGTAGGGAGTTCCTCATGCACATGAGGATTTGCATTCCTTGAATAGCGGTTCTCCTGTGATACCTAGCAGTAGAACTGGGTAGAGAAGATGAGTTATAGGCAGCTGGTCTTGAGCCATCCCAGCTCTTAGGCATACCTGTAATCATGGCTTGGATGTTGACCAGGCATGTCAGCCACCCGCTATCCTCCGAGAGCGATGGGAGTTGCTGATCGAGGCATCAGAGGGAAAGTGATGTCTGCCACTGAGGAAGCTTAGGAAATGAAACAACAAATGTCTTTAAGGAAGGAATGTGTGATATACTGTACCTGGCTGGGCTCCTCTAGGAGGAAGATGAGGATCATGGGGTTCGTGATGGGCTTTTGCCTAGGTAGCTATAAATCCTTTGACAAAGTGGGTGTGATTTTTTTAAAACTCCCATTTCTGTACGCAGCCTCTGAAATACAATAAGCTGAAATGCTTAAATATATTTTATGAAACCCATAAATATATATGAAGTTACATATTCACATAAGCTTTATATAGTAGCATTGGTGCTTTGTTTGCTTTTGTCTTAATAAATGACTAATTGCTAAGCTATACTCATTTATTTTATTGCTCAGGGTGCATTCCATTGTTTAGAATAATGGGAGAGCTGAACTGAATTTCTTGAAATGCATATTTGGGATTCCTGCAGAGCTCTGGTAGAATTGCTGAGCATATGAGATACCTTCAGCCTAGCTGAAAAATAAAAATCTTGCCTTTATTCAGCAATTAGTTTCCCACCCAAAGCTCACCAGAGGCTGTTACAGTGAAAATCGTAACAAGAGGTCCTTAATTTGGGCAAGAGAAATTCAGCTTCATCTTGGGGAAGGGGTCCCTTTCCCTTCCTTTTTTTTTTTTTAGTGGCTTTTTCCATACCTTATGAGCCATGCAGACTCCCACCCACCATGCAAATTTTATATTGAGCAACAAACAAGATCTGTTTTTTTCCTCGTTGTAGTTGATGCTGTCCTGGAATGAGAAGAACTGAAAGGTGCTGGTGCTGGTGGGAGAGTTGCTATAGGGTGATCACAAGGTTTTTATTTATTTATTTATTTATTTATTTATTTATAATTTTATTTATATCACCGCCCCATCTCCCCCAAAGGTTACTTACTGTTCATTCCCCTTCCTTCCCCCCCCCCCCCCCCGGAACCCATATCAGTTTCAGCTTCTATAAGCACAACGCACAGATTTTGTCTTCGCTTTAAAAGAGGTCCGTTCACTGGAGGACGTATGTTGTCGCTCTTAAGAGGTTATAAACATTTCTGTATTTGTTAATAAATTCTGTAGTTCCGTATTTATCCTCCCATATTTCCTGCCGTCCTCCTCCTGCAACGTCCTCCCCATTCATCTAAGCAAGCAAGCGCTTGTTGTCAAATGGGGACCGAGCGGTGGCAGAGAAGCGTTTCCAGTCCCTCGGGAGGTTTCAAGTGAATTGGCCAGTTTCCCAGAAGTCCCATGCCTCTGTTGCAATCTTTGGTAGCAGTGGTCACTGGGGGGGGAAAAGCCCTTTTCAGCAGATGTGAAGTACAACCTGTAAAGAGAAAGACCGTTCATAAATAGCAAGTAGATCCGTGAAATGTGTAGATTCAAATACAGTTATCCACTATGTCGGAATATTATATTTTAGAGAGAAACTTACTTTTTATTGTGCATTTTAATATTTAGCTTGTATATTTCTAAGAGCCTGGATCTCTCATCTTAACTGGTTGATCCTTCTTTTGCACCTACTGCAATTCAGTCCTGGGGCAGGAGTAGAAATTTATTTATTTATTTATTGGATTTATATTACCGCCCATCTTCTCCACAAGGAGAACTCTGGGCGGTTCACAACAAAACCAACATTAAAATACAAGCCAGTCCTAAAACAAATACACAAAATATAAAATATCATTAAAATTCTTAAACAATACAAATAGAATAATATGGAATAAAATCAACATGGCTACAGTTCTTCTCAAATTCTGAGCATAAGGGCCGCTCAGAAATAAGTTAAAGACACCCCGTTTGGGTCTTAATGCACTAATTCCTTCCTTAAACCACCACTACCGCCCCCAAGACCCCGCTTTCAGGCCTGGCCCCATCCATGTGTGCTCAACAGCCAGCAGAAATCTTCCTGGGTCCATGGAGGAGTGCCCCAGAAAACAAGGCATTTCTTAAGAAAAAGAAGTCACCTTATTTTTGCTCCTGTTAGCGGACTCTCTAGATATACAGTATTCTGTCGCTGCCAAACATTAACGAATTGTATTTTACTGATTTTAATCAATATTCTGTTTTTATTTTAATGAACCATAATACTATTTTAGTTTATGACTGCAGTTTTGCACACTCTAAATTTGCATTTCTTTCAGTGGGACTTGCACTATTATAGATTAGGAGTCACTCTGTTAATAGGATTTCAAATTACATTCCTCTTTTGCCATTTTGATGGAAATGAGTTAGTTTCTACTTTGGTTGCTCTTTCAATTTTAAATATTGGTGGTGTTGCTAAATTAGCAGAATATATCGGAAAGGAGCATTTCTTTCAGGGTAGCAGCGATTGCCATGAATAAAATATTGCTGCAGAGTAGAGGGAAAATCTCCTTCAAAGTAAGCAGCTTTAAACAGAGCTGTAAGCCTTGCACCACTCAAAAAAAGAGATTTCACTAAGGCCAAATGCAAAATACTGCACATGCTTCATTACTAGACAGAAAGCAAACAAAACATCTGGCAAGAACTTCAGTTCAATCACTTTCACTGTTAGAAGAAAATAACAAGCATGAAGGGTTGGCCATCGTTTGGGAAAGTTGCCAGGGGGGAGGGCAGGGAGGACCCTCCAAGTCACCCCCGTATTAGAGTCCTCTGTGATCACCTGTACGCTTACACGGAAACCACTGCGCCATTGCAGCCTCTTACACGGAAACCAACGTTGCATCAGAATCTCCAGTACAGAGTTCAGTTAGTGAGAAACTATTCTTACGCTAAGTAGATACAAGCCAGTCACTTGTGGGGTACTATAAACAGTTGCCCGGTAGTTGCCTATATTCACTGGTATGTGCTTTCCTTTTTTTCTTTTTTCTTGTACTTTATTTTTAAACTTTATTTAACAGTTGCGCAGTGTTTACAGATACACAGATATAGATAGATAGAGGTACTGTATATATTCATTTCCCTCTTTTAAGAAGTACAGGTAGTCCTTGACTTACGACCACAATTGGGATCAGAATTTCCGTCATAAGTCATTGCAGTCACCATGTGACTGGACCCGATTTTATGACCATTTGTATGGCAGTCATTAAGCGAATCACCACAGTTGTTAAGCAATCCAGCTTCCGTAATGGACGTTTTTTGCTGGAATCCGGCAAAACAGGTCGCAAATCGTGATCACGTGACCTCAGGACGCTGCAACCAGTCATAAATGCAAGCCGGTTGCCAAGCACCTGAATTGCAATCACGTGACCACGGGGGTGGTACAAACGGTTGTAAGTGCGAGTACAGGTCATAAAGCGCTTTTTCCGAGGCCGTTGTAACTTTGAACTGCTATTAAACAGTCGTAAGTCGAGGACTACCTGTTTATCAACTGTACTCTGTGCTTGTATGATGATGATGATGTTCATGATGATGCTGTCGTCTTATAGTCCTTCAGCAAGGAACTGGTCATTTGCAACTTTATTCAGAAATACGCACCACTGAGGAAACTTTGCGAGCTGTATTTCGAAGCAGGAAGGCAGGCATAAATGGCCTGTTGACTTTTGCCACTTTTTCAGTGATGAAAATCATCTAACAGCAGGGAAGAAATGTCTTGACCTTTTGGTTTTGGTTTTGTCATGGCCACGTTTCTGCTTTGCTTCGGTTCTAGATACAGGCAACTGCAGCTCAGCACAGAAAACAAAGTGGCTGAACTCCTCCACCAGAGTAAACTGAAATCTTTTGAAAGCGAACGAGTGCAACTGATTCAAGAGGAGACCTCCAGGAACCTTTCGCAGTGCCAGCTGGAGTGCGAGAAATACCAGCGAAAACTAGAAGTATGTAAGAAGGTGGTTTTGGTGAACTGTCCCTCTCCGGCAGCATTTCTCAACCTTGGCCACTTGAAGAGGTGTGGACTTCAACTCCCAGAATTCCCCAGCCAGCCTTAAAGTCCACACCTCTTCAAGCGGCCAAGGTTGAGAAACGCTGCGTAGGGGTATCTTGAGATGCTTGAGGTGTGAATGTAAATATGACAGGTGCAAAAGTTTGGACACGCTTTTAGTCTTAACTTTGTAACAATTACATTGCAGCCGGTAGCAGCTCTGCTGAGCCAACATCCCACACAGATACTTCATTTGAACACCAAACAGGATATTCCATCTTGTATGAAACTTCTCTTTTCCCTGGCATAGTTGAACAGGCCTCTGTGGAACAATAAGCCTCTTCAGAACCTTTGCTTGCATCTCTCCATCTCTCCATGGGGGTGCTAATTCAATTAATAAAGCCACCAATCTTTCTGGGTCAGATCTTGGTCTCTTTGCCTACCTAGATCTTCATATGATTGTTTTTCATGCCACATTTGGACCCTGCACCTATAACATGAACAGCCACTTTCTTATTTCTAGCACATTTTACTTTTGCAGCCCTAAGAAATAAATGGGGGGGGGAGTTGTAGAGGAGAAAGTAGACTTCTTGTACAACTTTACTATGTTCACAGAGAGCTGGGATTTATCCTCAATAATGCTTTTTCACAGAGCCTAAGACACTTAATCTAAAGTTAAATAGGAGTTGAACTAAGCTTACAAATATTTGAATTGCACCTTCCTTCCTTCCTTCCTTCCTTCCTTCCTTCCTTCCTTCCTTCCTTCCTTTCTTTCTTTCTTTCTTTCTTTCTTCAATAATTTATAGCTTTCTTAGCTAACTTTCTTTTTAATTTTTGTAGGTATTAACGAAAGAATTTTACAGTCTTCAAACACTGAGCGAGAAAAGGATCTCAGAACTTCAGGCACAAAATTCTGAGTACCAGGCAAGGCTTGACACGTATGAAAAACTGGAAAAAGAACTGGATGAGATAATAATGCAGACTGCAGAATGTAAGTCCTTCTAAATTACCCTTTACGATTCTGTCTTGGAATATATTTACAATCTAATGGCTGTTAATGAGATTTGTATCATTATAAATCCAGGAATGTTGAGTACACATTCAACATACAGCAGTATAATATGAATTAACATAAATATGTATTTTATTACACCATAATTAGCAGCCTGAATATCTGTCGCCTTTTGAATATCTCCTAAAATTACTCAGTGTTTTTTTTTCTTTCTCTTTCTTTTTAAAAAAACTGATCCCTCAGGCATGTCAGATCTTGCTCTCTTATTCAGTTTATCTTTCTCAATGACATCTTTTGGAAAGTTTACTGTGAAAGTTGTTGCAGTAAAAAACAAGAAGTGCCTGAATTCTACAACAAAGTCTCTGATGGCAGTAAATTTTGGCTAAAGGATTTTCTCTATCAGCAACAGAAATGCCTGTTGCTGAGAGCAGGGCCGACACATCTTAGACTGGGGTGTGTGTGTGTGTGTTATGCATGGAATTCCTCTCCTATGCACATAGCCCCAAACAAATAGGATAGAAAGATAGATCTTCTGGGGAATCTTCACTTTTGGTCTAGGCACCAACTTTGTTTCCCTCCTGCTATCTGGTTCATAGACTTATCAGAACTTTGAGATTCTGATAATTTATTCTAGTAAGGTCTGAGGGCACCTATATTACAGGCAGTGGTTCAAGAAGACAAAAGGGACTGCCCTGATCATTAAAATGCCTCCCATCAACTGTCCCTCCTTCCAAAATGTCCAGTAAAGTTCATAGATGACAACTTTAACGTAATCCCAGACATGAGAGAAGAAAGAAAGAAAGAAAGAAAGAAAGAAAGAAAGAAAGAAAGAAAGAAAGAAGGAAGGAAGGAAGGAAGGAAGGAAGGAAGGAAGGAAGGAAGGAAGGAAGGAAGGAAGGAAGGAAGGAAGGAAGGGGAAAGATCAATATATCCCACCTGAAGATGGAAGGCTATGTGTGGTCTCAATTGTTCTTTATTGTTCTTCTTTATTCTAAAGTCTCAGTTTGTTCTAAAATGGCAGCAAGAGATCAATAAGGATGGATAGATGGATGGATGTTTTCGAATGAATTCCATAAGCTCAAAGCAGGTTATAATGGTTACTAATAAGATTAGACCAGCGGTCCCCAACCTTTTTGGCACCAGGGACCAGTTTCATGGAAAAATTTCGTGGGGGGGGGATGGTTTCAGGATGATTCAAGCACATTACAATTATTGTGCACTTTAAAGTGGTAAATAAAATAATGGGCGGGCCACGTGTGGTCTAAAATAAGTGTCGGATTCTGACTTCTCATAAGGAGCGCGCAACCTAGATCCCTCGCATGCGCAGTTTACAGTAGGGTTCGCGCTCCTATGAGAATCTAATGCCGCCGCTGATCTGACAGGAGGCGGAGCTCAGGCGGTAATGCGAGCGATGGGGAGTGGCTGTAAATACAGAAGAAGCTTCGCTCGCTCGCCCACCACTCACCTCCTGCTGTGCGGCCCGGGGGTTGGGGACCCCTGGATTAGACAAAAGTGAACATTTCATTCTATCTTCTCTCCCTTCTGTTCTAATATACCTCTGGTAGGCAGCGCTTGTGCTGGGCCATGTTTTGACTCTTCCCAGTCAGCAGCCCTGCTTGGATTTCAAACCAGCAATGAAATTTTATTTTAATTCCAGCGAACCCTCTGAAAATGTAGACATTTCAGTGACTAGAGCAGAGTAGCTGGACATAAAATGTCTAAACAAAGGTTCTGACAAACTATGACTTCACCGTCTGGCTTAGGGAAAATCACTTCATCAGGCCCAGCCCTCGTTTATAAAATGGGGCAACTAATTAATCTCACTGGGCAATTGTTTGAATGCGGTCCAGTACCAAGAGGTTCCTTAATTGCTTCAAAATGTCTGTTTACTTCCTCCACTCTGCAAGATTAGTCTCCACCAAGGCAGTCGTTTCTTTTCATATTATTACGGCACATACTGGATTACTGTGTGAGAATAACACCTTTAAAGATTGAAAATATTCCTAAATAATATGTAGATGTGTTCAATATTCATACCGTTGGCTTTTTTATTTATCAAAAGGCTTACTTATCATCATATTTATCAGAATCAGCTGTATTTATGTTCTTCTACATGGGTCCCCTATTTCTGTGCATGCATCAAATCGGAGAGGCCGCTGCCAAAAATATTTTGTCCTGTACATTTTGTCCTTGTGATGATTATCCTCTTTACTGTGCATAATTATGCTATTGCATACGCTGCCAGGAAGAAAAGGAACACTCACTTCCAGGGCAAAATGGTGCTGGCTTGCTCCTTTGTAATGCATCTCTCTCTCACGTACGCAAATGAACAGAGCTCGCCATCTTCTGAAACCACACATTAACTCAGCCTCTTCGTCTTTCCCATTCTGTCGTAAAGGCACCATGTGCCTCCACGGGAGAGCAGAATGTGGAAACTGGCTGGCCCTGACGTCCTGCTCCCTGGCAGAGAGGGCTCCCCTCCCTCCTGCCCTGCTGGGGGCAGGGCTTTCGCCAGGACACGGGGGCACCGGAGATGTTAAAAGTTCTGCTCTCCCCTATCCTGGGGCAGGCCTGATGGCCCCACATCCCTGACATGGGAGCACCTTGTAATAAGAGCAGTGCGATTGGTTTTTCGGCCAAGCTTTTTCTTTGCAATGAATATCCCGCATTTAAAATAAATCTCCATATATCAGAGTACATATGCAAAATGTTTACTTTATTGTTACATTTTCAGTACGTTATTATTAACTAAGGATGTGTGTGAAACAGGAATAAGCCACCATGTTCCAGAGATTCAGCCTGGTTTGGGATCAGCCACAGTTTAACAGAACTGGAACCCAGAACGCTGTGGTTTTTGCACACTTTGGGTGAAACGAAACTGGGACGGGGCAAGTGGGGCAAGGCTGGTGCCCCTCTCCCAATTTTCCCTCAGCGTCCCCTGCCTCCTCTCAGCTTCTGGCGTCCTTGGGTTCCCTCTGCCCAGAACGTTGGCTTCAGTTGAGAGAGAGGCCACGTCTGGATGGCTTTGCCCTTTGTGTTCCCACATCTGGAGGGCAGAGAAGCCCGTCACTGGAACGGGTGAGCGCATAGCTCAGATCCTGGCTTGATATAGTTAACAGGCAAATACGCCCATCTCCGCATAAAACATATAAGTAGGGATATCAAAGCCTAAAATAAATGCTCTGTTTTCTTCACATTGCTATGGCCTGGAAGAGCCATCCAACAGGCTGATCTTTGCTGCAGCTTCAGTTCAGGGAGGGGAGGGGGGGATCGTGCCATTATTTTGTCTGGAAAGCAAAGCAGCCTTTGACAAAAAGAGGCCGGGTGCAGTGGAAGGACGCTGAGAGTGATGCGTAACAAAAATTGATTAATAAGCCCACAATTCCAACCACCAATAGTTGCTTTACGATTCATTCAGGCGGTTATTTTAGGGGATAAGTTGGCTTTTGACTTCTCACCTGTAGGGTCACCCTTTCCTTCCAGACGTTCCCCTGAATCAATACTAATTCCACCAGCTTTTCTTCTGGTCCCGAATCCTTCCTGGTAGTTCACTCTTCAGTACATTGGGGGTGAGCCAGATCTCCCTCATGCTAACTGCCTTTGAAGAACACACTTTGCTAGTTGCAGAGTCCTCCCTTGAGGAACTTACTTCAAGGGAAGAAGCTGCTGCTGAACGAGAAATATTGAGATCTGTATGGCACCCAAACCATCTATCCATCCTGGAAGAACAAATAAACCTTGATCCTTTCCCAGCCTGCTCTGTCCCTCTGGTTCACATACGTCTGTGCTTAAGCGTGTGTGTCTGTCTCTGGGTGCATGTGGGTCCCTAAATATATATGAAGAGGAAGAGGCACAACATTTTTCTTTTCATTGGCATGAAAGTCCTTGTGTTACTGTTCAGTGTGTCTGTTGTTTTAACGAAAGTGAAGCTGGAATTGTAGTTCCTTTTACTGCTTTGACACTTTGATATTCTTTAACTGCCCTTTCTAGCCACTGTTCAGAGTCTCATGTGAAAATAAAATTAAGCAAACTGATCGTCATAGCTAATCAGTTCCACTGATGTTAAATGAAGTCTATTGATCTACACAGCCCTGTCGTATTATAACATTATCCAGAGATGCTAGAGCTCTTGTTCTTAGATGTGTCTTTTGATGGCCTGTTTTGTATTTTTCTAGTTGAGAATGAAGATGAGGCAGAAAGAGTTCTGTTTTCCTATGGATATGGCGCAAATGTTCCTACAACAGCCAAAAGACGGTTGAAGCAAAGGTAAAGACAGCGTCAGCTTTCACACCAGTTCCCCTCCAAACCAAGGGATTTGGAGATTGTTTTTTTTTTTGGGGGGGGGTATGCCTTTCTTCCCCTGCATGCCCCCCCTTGAAATCAAGGGGCATCCTGTGACCATCCATAGTCAAGTTATCTTGACTCTTAAAGCAGATGAACTCAGGATCTACCTCCTTTGAAATAAAACTTCAACAAGGCAAGAAACCTATGTTACAAAATATATCCTGCCCTTTCCAAATCATCCTGGAACTGTGAGTTGCGGCTTAGGCAGGACAAGATAGGAAAAGCAAGAGGACAGAGGAGGCCTGCAAGAGAAACTGAGGGACGAAGCTGGAGAGAATATTACGCAGGGCAACCCATACGATTGCATTTTCAACAAAAGTCAGGAGTATCTGTCATGCGTTTATTCTTCAATATCTCTATCCCTATTACAAATATTGAAGGATAAATATTCTTCTACTCTCAGTGGAAAGCCTGCCTGACTGGTGTTTCTATACTAGCAGCATGCTGTTTTTTGGTGGTGGTGTTTCCACCCGTGGAAAACTAACCAAGTGTGGAACTGTACACTTCCAGATGGTGCAGTAGTAGTGCAGGGAATATGTGGCCATCCACACTTGAAGTTGTGGTCCATATTCTGGAACAACGACCTCAATAATTCCTCAGTTCCAAAGCCATCTCCCTGCCCACTCAAAATTCAACACGAAGTGTGGTGGTGAGATTGCAATCTGAAGGGAGGGGCACACTGAGACGCTTGGAAAAAGGAATTGTTTTCCTCTCATTACCAGTATGTCGTTTTTGTCTAGGCTTTGGTTGGGTTACTGTAAAAGAACCTATTAAACGACTTCTTCCCTTCTAAACGTCAGGAATGATTCCCTGGTTTTAATTAAGGTGAAAGGGTTAGATTGTTTATATTTTTCTAAATAAAAGGCAGCTTTTTCTGTCCCAAATACAAATGTTTATTCCCTTTGTAGCAAAAACGTTGCTTCACAGTTTATGGATAATGTTAGTGTTATTTTAAAGTATGAAATTGCCTGTGTCTTCCTGTCTGAAAATGCCATGTTCCCTCTTATGGCCTTCCGAAGAGTCTACAGAAACCACATTACGGCAAAGGCTTTGTGTGAACTGGGTCTGTGAATCCTAGAGGTGGAGCGGTCTTTGGGGCGAAGCGCCCAGCCTCCTGCTCTGCGCAGGAGTCTGAAATAGCACCCCAAAGCAGTGAGGAGGAACTCCGATCCTGCGCCCTGGAAGAAGCCAGGGCAAGCGTTGACCTTCCAGATCTTCGAAGAGGGCCGTCCTGCCCCCCTCCTGTCTTCTGGGGCTAAGCATTCCCAGTTTCTTCCATTTCTGTTCATGGGACTAAATTCCTTATTCCGTGGTCGTCCCTGTTGCCCTTTTATGAACATCTTCCAGTTTCTCTGAATCCTTCTTAAAGAGTAATGTTGAGGAAAGGTATGACCAAAACAAAAACAAAAAGTGGAATGAATACTTCCTGTGGTTTGGAAATCCTGTTTCTGTTGATGTAGAAACTCAAACTCAAACTACAGTTCCATTTGTTGGCTCATACTTGGCTTGCAATCAAAAACTATCCCAAGCTCTTTTTCACGGTTACTAAGCCAGGCGTCCCCTGCCCCACCACTGTGCGTTTGGATTTTGCTTTCGAAGCGAAGAAGTTAAATTTCATTCTGTTAATTTCAGCCCATTTCTCTTACCTCATTTGGAATTTTATCTCTGTCTCCTAGGGCACTGGCTGTCCTAGCCAAATTTGGAGCCTTCTTAAATCTCACAAGCCTTCCTTCCACTTCTTCATCCAAGACATTCATAAAAATATTGAAGTTTTGTGGCAGCCTTGATGCCCTCTCTGGTTTGATGAGGAGCCCTTGATGAGCACTCTGAGTACCACTTTTGAGCCAGCTGTGCGTGCACATAAATGTTATCCAGCCCACACTTAATTGGCTTGCTAATAAGCATGTCACAGGGCACTTTGTCAAATGCTTTGCTGAAGACATAATGCAGTTTGTCTGCAGCATTAACAATCTATTAAGAAAGGTAGCTGATCACAGATGAGATAAGTTAGTCTGACTCACACTTAGCCATGCTGACTTCTGGTAATTACGAGTAAGACCTGTGTACTGGAGTGCCTAACCTATGAAAATCTAGAACGATTCGTTTATATAATGCTGTTTGTAGGTAAAGCTAACTCTGCTGCCTTTCTGGAAGAACCATGGAAACCTAAAGCTGAATTAGATCAATACGTGCACAAAACTCCACTCATCTCTTACAGTTTGGAGCAGGATCAGTGGGATCTTTAACCCTATGCCTCGCCTTCTGGGGTTTGCTGCAACGTGCTTTCATCGCATGCCAAGCCTGTAGTTATGCCACAGGGGGGAGAACAGTCTGTGCGGGACGCTGCAGCGGTGGCCGAGGGCCCGAGGAAGCTCCCGCTTCTCTGTGAAGTCCTCTTCTTCGGAAGCGCCTACTCCACAGAAGGAGGAGTTTTAGGATAGGGTTAAATTCATTTTTGAATCAGATACAGTTCATTTAGCAGAATGCTTCCTAAATTCTCTTTCTCTCCCTGCGGTCTCTGCATCAGTGAGAATTCAGTGGGCCATCTGGGGTAACTTTCAGCTCTTCCCGCAGCGTCCCGAAAAGACCTTCCGCGGCCGCAGCAAGCCGAGCGCAAACATCCTCAGCACGAAGAACAACGGGCACTTCACAACTTCCTTCCGTCTCAGATTCTCAGCTCTCTAGTTCCCAGTTTCTCACCTTGAACTCTTTGTGTTTCAACTATGTTTGTTAAGCATCAGTATGCGGTTCATTTTTAGAAGTTACTGCCATAACTGGTTATTGCAAGAAAATGTTTATTTTAGAAAAATCAGTACCATAGTTAAAAATAACAATTATTATTATTATTATTATTATTATTATTATTATTATTATTATTCTTCAGCGGGTGTGTTATAAATGGTTGGACAAGCCATTGGAAAGAAAAGGAAAAGGAACAAAAAAAAATGGGGAAAAATGGCCTGACGGAAAGACATGGGAAACGTCAAGTTTAAAGACAGATTCTAAAAATGTAAAGTTTTGGAGCTTCAAGGTAATCCTTAAAAATCTGAAAATATGCAGAAAATATTTTTACTTTTAAAATAAATATTTTTAAATTCCAAAAATACGCAGTATAGGTGATACAGTCAATCACAACAATAAAATACAATCTAGATATCACCCCTTCCTTGCGTAGCTCACACAAAACCCAGAATTTCCATGTGAGTCGGGCAATTCGGCCCGAGCGCCACTCTTCACTCCAAGTGTGCATCCCTGCCCCTGCCTGTCGAAGAGCCATTTTAAAAGGAAAGAAATGGTGCTTCTTACACATTTGGGCTACGGTGGTCTTTCCATGTAGCAGCAGAAGCTCAGTTTGTGTGACAGTAAACGGCTGTCCTCGTCTTGCCTGGATGCCCTGCTGAGGTTCCCATTAAGCCTCAACGCAGCGGCCCGGTGCTCACCTGGAACCAACTGACATCCCAAAGAACGATGAGTACCAGAAGTCCCCACTGGGTCTGCATGTTCCTTTTTCCCTGTAAATTATTCCTCCCTTCTCTTTTTGGAACAGTGGCTGGCATTATGTGCAGTCTAAACCTCATGCCAAAGACATTAAAGACGTTAAAGTTTGTGTTCAGAATTGCAGGATGAACTTTGCCCTGTTATTTACAATGGTGTGTTCCAAAGCTTGGTAGGTGCTTCCAGAGGTGAGGGCGATGATAGCGATGTTGATTATGCAGCTGTCAGTGCTCACAGCCTTCCTGATTTGGCAACCTCTGTATGTATTGGACTACAGATCCCATCAACCCCACCTGGCCTGTAGTTGTGGAGTGAAACAGGAATGAATGTTCACACAGACAGGAGGTGAGAGAGATGCTCCAGCGTCTGTGCTTCAGCTGATGGGGCATTCCTGGCCAACGTTTTTGCATCCTCTGGTTTTTACTTACATAGTTACCTGTCAGGCTATTCCTTTTTGGATAATCAGGGTTATGCAGAATGTGGAAAATGAGTAAGAAATAGGAAGGGAAAGAAATCAAAAGGCAAGAGATAAGGGGGCGGGTGGGGAAGTGATCAGGGCTGAGTCTAGTCTACACCAACATAATTCACCGTACCTCCATATCTTTTCATCCTCGCAAACTCTCCTTGCTTCTGATTCATGTTTTGCCTTTTGTTCTTCTCACTTCTCTCTCTTAAGCATCTCATCAGCTCCGTCCAACCAGACTTCCTTCAGCTTCACCTTGCTCTCAACCCATTCACTCTTCCTTCATGTATTTGTTTTGGGATCCACTCGTTTATTCTCTCAATATGAACAAACCACACTGACATACTTCTTTCATATTGGTAATTTCTGTCTTCAGTCCATCTTTGTTAATCATTTTTTACCTGACCTCTTCTTGTTTTACCGCACACCCTTCTTGAAGGTCCCATCCACGCTGCATGCATCTTATTTTTATGTCTCTGCTGACCCGCCCAATTCCCATAGAGTAAAATGAGGAGAAGCACACTCTTCTACAGAGCTGTTTTCACTTCTTCCAGGCACCCTTTTTCATACTTCTCGTTCATATATCTCCACCTCTACGGCACTTCATAACATAATTCTTTTCACTCTGTTAAGCAGCTTCCTCTTTCCTTATGACTACTCATTATTTTGAAAACTAATCTGTCTTCTAAGACTTTTTCCTAGAGAACATGTACTTTCTCTTCCTGCAGTCATTTTACTTTCCTTCTTGTTTTTTTTTCCACTTCTTTCCTTTTCTTCCACATTCATTTTTTCCTAAAAATCCAGGCTTGACACTGCAAATAGTGGTCTGTCTCACACTCAGAACCTCTCATCACCCTTTATCTTTCACAAATTATCTCAGCCTTTCATCATAAGCAGTCTAATTGGTCACCCTTTTTGGTTTGCAATATGGATGTATAAATAGACCAAGTATTGAAAACAGACGGACGTTCTTCTAAGTACACACTACCAGTCATCAGCCTTGTTCAATTATGGGTCTCTAAACAGCCCAGTTGCTTTTTTGAATTCTCTTGTCACCACCCAGTTTATATTTTCTGGCGTGCGTTTTTCGTTCACGATTAAACCTGACTCTTCACTTCCCTGCATGAATTCATCAGCATCGCTCCAGAAGATCAGTCCACCTTCACTCAGATCTGTTTCATGTTTCACCTTTCTGTTATTTTCACAGTCATAGGATGGGTCTCTTTTTCTTCCATTTCCTTCTTTAATTCATGCCTTTTACCATTTACGCCTCCTGCGGTCCAGGTTGTGGTCTTGCATATGTCGTTAGGGTGACAGAGAGGCCCGTAGACCCGCACTGCTCATCCTAGCTTTGGTCAGTCAAGGCTTTCACACAACACTTGTTAGTAAGGTTGAGTGAAGACTTCAGTCTGAGTCACATCCATGCTAGATGCAACTTTCCCTGTTAACGGTCAGGGCAGCATTTTGGCCAGAATGCCAGATGCGCAGCCACAACCCGGTTTTATCTTAGGATGTTCACACTATTCTTGGTAAGGTAGGATCTCTGATCTAAGACTGCCCACCGTTTTCCATTTGAAAATCTACCCCCTCCCCTCCTGGCTTGCAGTGAGTTGGGTACCTGGTTTGTAGTTCCTGCTTTTAGCCTCAGGGTTTGTTCTCCTCCTTCCCCCCCAGCAGGATTTATCCTCCCTCACATTATGTTAGAAGGTAGAATTCCAATTAGACCTAATTTAGGATTAACTTTAAAAAAGGAAAAAAAATATTTGCTTTTAATTCCCCAAGAGTAAAAGCAATCTTGTCATTCTAATTAATTAAGTTTGATGGAAAATAAATCTGGCATATGGCAAGTTGATTTATTTGGCTGCATGTGTCCGGCATTTATTTTTTCCTTTACTGGATTCAGTGCAGAAAAATAAAACCATATCTGTGCTGCTCTAACCAATCATATTTTTCAAACTGTTGAAAGCTCTGCTTGTCCAGGGAAAATGAAACCGGTAACAAACTTTCCCTCGTGTTTGTCTACAGTCAGTTGTCTATTTTTCCTTTCGTGTCTCACACAGAACACTTCACTTTTAGGTCGTGCTGCAGTACAAGCCCATGACTTACATGTATTGGGCCTTTTTTGCTCTAAGTACAAGTAAACAGATCCCAAAGAGGTATAAATGCTCTCTTTCCTGAACACACTCAAGTATTGTGCCCATTCCAAGGGACTTATTGGAAACAGAAAACCATTTACCTCTGCTTGACTGAACTTGAGCATGTTCGTTTCATGAAATTTAGTCTGAAAACAGCAGGAATTTTTCTGGCTGTGCATTTTGGTTGTTTTGTGTGTAACTTTCAGCTAAAGAAAGCAAAAAATCCCTCTTATCCGTTTGCATTTAAAATGGAGTTTACAGCATCTGAATCAGTGTGAGGAAAAAAAAAGTTGGAAAACCTGCATGGGTTTTTCTCGGGACCCTTTTTGGTTGTCTTGTGCGGAATGTGGGGTTCACATTAAATACATTCAAAAGGAGGGCTCAAGTATACCAAATAAGACAGTACTGTGACAGAACTGAAGTTTTACAATGGTGGTAGAAAGACAGCTTCAGAAGCCTAATATTTTTAAAACGGCATTATTGGATAATACAGGTAGTCCTTGACTTACCATCACAATTGGGACCAGAATTTCCATTGTAAGTTATTGTGGTCGTAAGTTGAGTCACCACATGACTGGACCCAATTTTACGACCATTTTTACAGCAGTCATTAAGTGAATCCAGCTTCCCCAATAGGCGTTTTTTGCCGGGAAACAGCAAAAATGTCACAAAACGCAATCACGTGACCACGGGATGCTGCAACCGGTCGTAAATGCAAGCCGGTTGCCAAGCGCCCCGGTGTGATCATGTGACCGCGGGGTGGTGGTGCCGCAAAGCACCCATTCTGAGGCCGTCGTAACTTTGGACCATCGTTAAACAAACGGTTGTAAGTCGAGGAGTACCTGTAAATTCTTTTTAGACGTTACAGGTTTTCCTTTTTATTGTCGTTAATTAATCCTGCATTTGTAAAAATGAAGCTGAACCTTAACTTACAGAAGCACCAGACATTTTATAAAATAAAAAGTTAAAGCCGACACTAGACTCGCCAAGGCCTTACTCCTAAAGGCCATCCAGGCGTTCCTGATCTGAGAGCGCTCCCTTTCCATCTCCACACCTGGAGGGATTTGCCCTGCTCAGGCTGGGCTCCGGTTTGCAGGAAGTGCTTCTGCTGAGAGACCTATTCCTCGGGAGGGAGGGAGGGAGCCGGCAAAAGGGCTTTCCCTGGGAGGAGAAGAGAGAACCTTCTTGCCCAGGAATCCGTCTGGGCACTGAAGTCCAGGGTCCAAGCCTGAAAGAGTCAAAAAGATTGTAACTTCCTACCATGGTTACATGGTGATATAAGTTAGAAATATAAATAAATAAATAAATAAATGCTCCCTTATCACTTCCCTCGCCTCCCCCAAGGGCCACGTGGTCCTGAGTGAACGCAGTTTGCATCGTTGAATTTTTTGCTTTGAGTTATTTTTTTAATAAAAATAAATTGCTTCATATATTTCCTCCAGTGATGTTATAATTTATTGAACTTAGATAAGGGAAAGGAAGATGGTTTTCTGTAATGCCTACCTAAAGGTAATTTTATGGTGCTTGAATGCTTTTAGATAGCCATCTAAAACGCAACCTCTAGAGCCAGTTGCTACCATAAACCTGGCAGTTTAATTACAGTGTGAGAACGAGGGGAATATTGTTCTAAGCCAGTTAAAGCTGCAAGTGTTGGCTTTGGCCTTCAAACCGTGGTATTACAAAATGATGCAGTTCAGCCCCTGCACAACAACTGTATTCGTACTGCTAGTCTGTTTTTCAGAAGTCCCGAAACTGAGTCCATCCTATGGACAGATGCCTTCTGGAAAGCAGGAACTTTGGTGTCCAGGGCAAGCCCAAACAATGAACAAGACCATCTACCATTTCTGACAATACCCCATGTTCTCAGAACTTCAGATGTTTATTCTCTGCCTGCATCTGGTCTATTAAAGATCTAATACATTCTGTGTTTGGGAGGGAGGGAGGGAGGGAGGGAGGGAGGGAGGGAGGGAGGGAGGGAGGGAGGGAGGGAGGAAGGAAGGAAGGAAGGAAGGAAGGAAGGAAGGAAGGAAGGAAGGAAGGAAATTAGAATCCAAACCATATGGTAGAAGAATCCATTTCTCCAAAACCAAATTCAATTAGATGGTTCCAAGATAACTGACTGCATTGACAAATTACGTACATTTATGCATTAAGGGACAAAGTAGGATGGTAAACATGGTTCACATGTTACTCATTGTACAGTGCCTGAAAGATATACTGCAAATAATATATTTCCCCAAACCATATGTAAAAAAGATGTCAAAATCTGTTATTTTTCCTTTGGAATGGGTTTGCAAAAAAAGTAAATCCTAACACCATTTAAAAAAATCCATCAGAATTATTAGCCAGAAAGCATGTCTTTGAACTTGTCTGCTTCCACAAGCTACTCACCTAAGAACAGGATAAACCACACATTTTGCAAAAACAGCAGTTGTGATCTTACAGGAAAGCACGCATGGAAAGATTGGATGTTGTATCAATAGTGGCTCCAGAATAACTTTAATAAAGCTCCCCTGTCCATCTCATTTTATAACCTTGTGTATGTGTTAATGTGCTAAGGAAAAGTAAGTATAAATTCTACTTCAGAAGACATCCAGTTTAAAATTACGTATGTTTTTATTAGAAATGTATATCAATGATTTTAATTCTGTTGTAAACCGCCCAGAGTCCCCCTTGGGGGAGTTGGGCGGTGATAAATCCAATAATAAATAAATAAATAAATAAATAAATAAATAAATAAATAAATAACTTTTTTTTTTGTCTTGGCACAGCGTGCATTTGGCAAGAAGATTGCTGCAGCTAGAGAAGCAAAATACATTGCTTGCAAGAGATTTGGAGCACCAGAAGGAAGAGGTTGCCCACATTTCACAAGAGGTATAATTCGTGTGTGTGTGTGTGTGTACATATACGTGTGTGTATATATGTACATTCATTCACACACACACAGAGAGACCACTATATATTGAACTAGAATTTCAAAATAATTGTTTTGTATGTGTGGACAGTTGTGGACAATGCACACATGCTAATCCTTTTCAGTGCAATATATGTTGCATTAAAGCAGAGATGAAAAGACAGATTAGTCTGCAGACTAAACAAAACACAGACGAGACAGATAAGCCTCTCTTCTCTGAGCAGGGAAAAACAAGCAAAACTGGTTTAGTTTTCTTAAGGTTTTTTTATGCAGTACCTATTTATTTATTAATGCCATATGGCTGCCCACCTCAGACAATATAACCTTGGGTGGCTAACGACAATAACGTGGAAAAATAAAACCAGCCCCGCCCATCCCTGGATTGACACCCTCACCCACAACCAAGGGCCCCAGCTCTCCCGTCCCCACTCGCCCGTGGCATATCCGTGCTTCCGGATTCCGGTCTGCTGGCCTCTGCTGGCCTTCAGCTGGCTGCTTTTCCTGAAGGGTCCTGCCTTCCGGCTCAGCCAGGACCTGGGCTGCTTCACACACGGTCCAGCCAGAAGCCAGTGGCAAGTTGGTCACATCCGTCACCGTCTTCTGATACGTTCCTCAGACGTCGGTATCTGAAAATGGAGGAAACCCATGGCCGTTCTGCCAGGAGGTTCATGCCGCAGATGTGAATAAAGGCAGGGTGATGTATTTTTAGTTCCTTCCCTAATGACTCCCAACGTGGGATAATCTTTTCCACAGCGGCCACCCGTCGTGCAGATGATTTTGCTGAGCTGTCTTTCTCGGCCCCACATCCCTCGCCAAACACCTATGAGCAGAAACAAGATGGAAGCCAAGCCTTGCGACTGGAGGATGAGGAAAATGTAGTTTCCCCTTAATGGCAGCACTTTCTCAGAATAAATGCTGTGATTCTTCGGAGATACTGAGAATTTGAAAATTCCTCACCGTTATAAGTCATTATCTGAGCAAAACGATGGCCAATAAATAGCTAGTGTCTTTTGTTTTATTTTGTACTGGGAGCTCTTTGAATTCCACAAGGATGAAGCAGAATTGTCATTCACGTCCTAGTAAATGCCCTTCAATAACCCTCTGCCACCTCGCTTGGGATGGGAAGAGTAATAGCTCTTCTTGGGGATGGCTTGCGCCGTAGAGTTCTCGCAAAGATTACATAACAGCCTCTTGGATTTTATATATTTAATATTTAATTTATATTGTATAATGTATTTTATATGCTTTTAATCACTAACTTGATTGTAAACCGCCCAGAGTCCCCTTGTGGGGGGAGATGGGCGGTGATATAAGTTGGAAAAATAAATTAAATAAATAAATAAATGCCCTTCAATAACCACTTTCCCAAGTACAAAAAAATGTCACTAACAACTTAGAGACACCAGGTAGAAGTAAGTCTGGTTGATTTTTTTTATTTGACTGCGTTTTTCTTTGAAGCTTAAGTTTTAAACAGACCAAATTAAATGCCTTGCTTCTGCAAATAAAACCATGGTTTAACCTGCCTAAAAGCTGGCCATGAGTATCAACCACCCATTGCCTTTAAAATGTTTGATGGAATTGATTACTGGCATATTCTGAATTGTAACAAGGTTTTCAAATAAGGTTTTTCAGTCAGAAGACAAGACTTCTAATCTGGGTTGTGAGTAACAAAATGGGGACAGATGAGCTGTCAGAAGACATTGTCCTCTGCTGTCCTCTACACAGTGAAAGTATAAAGTAAGAGTACTGTATATGTTTGCCTGAGCTATCTCCTCTGGAAAGAGCAGAGTCCAATAGAACACACTTTTCTCTGTAATTTCTTTCTTTCTTTCTTTGAAAGCAGCACTTGCATTTAAAATTTCTGGGTTAGGATCAGTTTCCCTAAATCTGTAACTGCTTGCAATTTCTTTGAAGTAATGTGTACAGTTATATAATTTTGAAGTGCTGCTATAATGCAAACAAAAGTGAAAAGACAAAACAACTGAGGTTCCCTTACAGACATTTGCAAATAATATTTAATGGGCGTTTAGCTCCACCCTACAGCTTTTTAAAATGGTCTTTACGTAGGGTATCACAATTACATTGTAAGAGAGAGGAGGCAGAAAGAACAAACGTGTGGAGCTGCCCTCCACAATTTAAATGTTCACAGATTTTTCCTCTTTTTTTTCCCAGCGAGACAAAGCCAATTCCCTGTTGAACCAAGTACAGCAGCCCTACAAGTACCTTATTGAGTCTGTACAGCAGAGAGATTCTCAGATACTGGCACAGAAAGAACGTATTGCGCAATATGAAAAGGATATTAGGTAAAGATTCCAAATTTGATTTTGAGTTTCACTTGGAATCTAGAATCTTTTTTTCTTTATTGTACAGTTCTGCTCAGTAGCAAGCTGTATGAACATCTTGCAAGCAAACATCTTTCACACTGGAAGATTTAGCTGAATGTTTTTATTGTCTCCCAGGATAACATTCTTTGTTGTTGTCTCTTTGTTTGCACCTCACTGCATTATATTGGTTGATTGCACACTGTGAATTCCACAATTTTACTTTTCCTGTTCAGCAAGCTTTTTTCCCAAAGCACTGCCGTTCTCGGCTGAATAGCCATTTCAGAGCTCAGTCATTTGAAAGCAGGACTGTCATCTTAATTGCCTACATGGCTTCTTCCTCGTCTTGAAAGCCAAAAGCCTATATAACTTGTGTTATCCATCCCTTTGCAGTGGTACCAGCCCATGCGGAGCTTGGATCTCCCTGCTCAGGGCTCTCGTGTCTCTGAGTAAGGAGCTCCGTTTCTCGTGCCGGGCACTCTACCTTTTCCCCAAGGAGAGAGAAAGAGACTTTCTGTCATTCATTTAGGAGCTAGTGCCTCAAACAGATGGGCCTTCCTTGCGTCCCTCTGGTATCGTGTGATGTACGCAAGAGCTTGTACAGTCTCTGTTTTACATCACATTGTGTCTTTCTGTCTTGGGGCAGCTGTTGTGAATTGAAGCAACACCTTCTGCGGCCGCAGAAAACCTCCATCACTGATATGGACAAAGCTGTGGTTTAATCCCCCAAATTTAACAGTAAAGCCACAGCTACATCAACAGAGCAGCACTTTGCTATTCCCCTATTAGGTGTGGCCCCCCTGGGCTTCTTGCCTGATCCTTGTCACAGCAAAGCCCTCAGTTGGGCCAAGCGATCACGGGCAGTCTCGTCTTAGCACAGGGGATTCTGGGCCTCTGCTCAGTGGACTCGAATTTCATAGCCATAGCTATTTGGCTTTTGTTTTTAATGGTGTAGAAGTCATTGCCTTCTTCCAGGTTATGTTTTTTGTTTTATGTTTTAGTCTAGCCTTCAGCCCTTGTCTTGCCTATAAATCTCTTTCAATTATTTAATTAACTGGTTTCTCGTGTCCCACTTATGTGGCTTAGCTAATCGTTTGTCTAATTTCTGTCTCCAATTAGACCTTCCTTTCCCAAGGGTAGACAATTCCATTCTGTTACCTTCAGTGTCAGAAAGGGAGCCATAAGCTTCCCTTTGATCCCACCAAATCCTGTTACTGTAACTGCCCAGGAGGCTGAGAAGGCTGCTGGGTTTCTGCTGCACAATTTTGGGGTGAGATTGGGATTCCAAAGGTCCCCAATTTTAACTCTTCAGAAAAAAGTGTCCCTAAGGTTTTTTTTCATCTTGCTCACCTGATTTTTTACTTAGCTAGAGAGAAGAAGAATATCACTAGTGGGTGCCCCCATGCCTGGCTGCTTCTCCACTGTAACTACTGAGATTTGAACAAAGGGGAAAATGCATTATGATATGAATCATCCCTTCAGTCTTGAAATGAGGTGTCATCTCTAATTTTATTGTCAACCTGTACTCTTCCTTAAACACGGAGGATTTCATATTTTCTCAGAAGTCTCCTAAAGCCTTTTATCAACCTCATAATTCGAACTGGAACCCTATCCAGTTTTTTGCTGCCTCTTTGAATTGCAGGGGCCAGAACCATGCCTTGAATAGTGCCATAATCCAAAGGCTGCATACCCTGTCTGTAAAAAATCAAAAGTAATCAGCTCAACTGATTCTCGTCTCTCATTTGGAAAACACGACAACGTATGAACTGCTGAAGCCAATATATTAAACATCTACAAATCCTTGTCCTACTGGTTAGATGCTTTGGGTACTACTTTAAATTACCTATGTGGTTCATAGCCTGAAGAAGATACTCATGCTTTCCTTTTCAAAAAGGATCCGTGTGTGCTTAAGTCCCAGCAATTTATTTTAAAAACTCACATTGCAACTAGAATACAGTATTTCTGCATTTCATAACCCATTTCCTTCTTCCCACCAGTCTCTTAAATCAAGAGAAGAAGGCTTTGCTGCGGGTCAAGAATCAAATGGCAGCAGATTTGGAAAGACTTCTAAATCACCGTGAGGTAATCATCTTGTTCTAGTCTGGCTATTACCATAAATCGTTTCCCCTCACCTCCCTCTTCGTGCTCCTCACAATGTGTTTTGTTTTCACGTTCCTAGTATTTCCAGAATAATTTTTAGAATGCCCAGCACAGCTCCGCTTGCACTGCGTGTCCACCCTCTTCCCTTCCAGCCCTCCCAATGGCTGCTGTGAACCTCTGCCCTGAAACCCTCCCCTCCACGCTGGACTCCTCCCCAGCCTCCATCAGCCTCAGCCCCTCCTCGATCCCAGCCCCGTGAATCCCATGGCCAGGTGACTGTTGAGGGTTCATCTCCTACTTGGAAAACCAGTCTCCCTGAACTGCCCCCCCACCTCCCCCCCCACGTCCAGACAGAAACCAAGCTCTGCCCAGGAGCAGGAGGGCACAAAGAGCACAAGCGCCTCAGCTCCTGTCCCATCGGTTCCCTCCTTTTCCAAATGCCGGTGCCCTGAGGTGGTCCACGTAGAAGAACGGCTTCCCCTCCCAGCAAGGGAAGCCCAGGCAGCCCCCACCAGGCCCTGCCGATGTTCTGGAGGAAGGGAGGAGGAGAAGGCAAGGAAGGAGGCGGCCAGGTGTCTCTCCCTGCCTGGTACCAATCTCAGCTGCTCCAGGCATCCTGACGGGCGGCTCTGGCGAGGGATGCTGGGAGCTGTGGCTTCACAACATCTGGAGGACCACAGGATGCCTGCCCTGCTCCTCGCACCACAGTTTCCCCTCTTTCTTGATCACGCCTGAGGGGTAGAACTTAGAGGGATAAGTTTCTCCTCTGTTATAAACACGGAATTTGACATTCTACGTTTCACAATACGTCTCAACAATTAAGTTAAGATACGTATAGTTAATTTCTTCCTTTACGTGGTTTCATTGTTCTTTATCCTACTTTCCAAGTATGTTCTAGCTTTAATGGTTGGCATTTTCAGATGCTCAAGTGAAAAGCTCTGTTAAATGCCAAAGGATTTCATGTCAAGAACCCTTTGTACCTTAATTCCCATTTAGCGCCATCACTGTCTCCTAATCCATTTATTGGATGCCATTGTCTTGGGTGTGTAATGAATAGTTGCGCTGTGACATAGGCAAAACGTTTCAAAGGTAACTAGCTTTGTATTAACGAAATAAAATAAATGTAAGATTTCGGAATCTTCTATGTGGGTAACTTCCTGTGGGTGTTCGTAACTTCCACAAGTGTTTTCCAAACTTAGCTTCCAAATCATTAGTAATATTGTTTTCCATGTGCCTCTCTTATTGGATGGATTTTTTTTTCCTGTTAGACTGTAAAATCCCTTTCCGCAACTATTCGTATAGGACTAGTGTTGGGAAGAAAAAATTGCTACTTTACATATCAGGGACTGCTTTCTAATACTGCAATTATTGGTTATTAATTTGAGATAGGAGATGCTCTCCAAATTTGTTTCCTGCGTTAATTCAGTTCTGGTACTCTGCAGCTCTTTGGAGTCTGTTTCCCAAAGTTCAAGAGCACCCAGGAGCACAAATGTTGCACCTCTCGGCAACACCTTGAAGCCACCACACGTTTTCCATCCCGCCCTTCACGTGCTGCAGCGGAACTCAGAGTACCTCCTTTTGGTCGCCCAGAGTTTTTCCTCCTGCTCTGAAGAACTGGCTGTTGACAAGGGCAGGGCTTGAGAAGCCTGAAGGGAGGACCTTGGGGGGTGGGTATTGAGGGGCAGGTACTGGCTGGGGTGCGGAAGTCTCTCCCCCCCCCCACGTACAAGATGGAGGGAGGGCAGTAGTCGGAATTTGTGAGTTGGGCGGTCATATAACTCATCAGCTAAATAAATAAGCAAGCTGCATATTTGCATTCCATTAACCATGAGGTGGGCTTACCGCGTCCGGGTTACAAAACTCCGGTTGAGAACTCCATGACAGTTGAGAGAGATAGAACGCCCTAACACTTTGCTGCCATCTTTCCAGCCCACATAGAGTGGTCCTATCCTAACTGATGTGCTAACAGGAAGGCTGTACTCACTGTCACTCATGCCCTCGTGACCTCCCGTTTGGACTACTGCAATGCGCTCTACATGGGGCTGCCCTTGAAGAGCATTCGGAAGCTTCAGCTGGTGCAGAATGCAGCTGCCCGGGTTGTAAATAGTGTCGGCTACTCAGTACACGTAACACCACTGCTTCAGGAGCTGCATTGGTTCCCGGTGTGTTTCCGGGTGCAATTCAAGGTGCTGGTTGTCACCTTTAAAGCCCTTCATGGCTTGGGACCGGGCTACCTGAGGGACCGTCTTTGCCCAGTTGTTTCTACCCGTCCAATCCGGTCCGGCAGGATGGGCGTGCTCCGGGTCCCGTCAGCCAAGGAATGTCAGCTGGCGAGGACCAGGAGACGTGCCTTTTCTGCCGTGGCGCCTGCCCTCTGGATCATCCTTCCTCCTGAGATTAGGATGGCCCTGACCCTTTTGGCTTTTCGGAAGGCCTTGAAGACCTGGCTTTGTGCCCGGGCCTGGGGCCCCGAGTGTGTGAAGGGCCCATTTCATGGTTGTGTTAACACCTATGGCTTTTAAGATCTCTCGGCTGTATTTATATTTAATTTTTTGGTATTGCTTTTATTGTTGATTGTTTTTATTATTGTTAGCCGCCCAGAGTCACTGGTTTGAGATGGGCGGCTATGAGTGAGTGAGTGAGTGAGTGAGTGAGTGAGTGAGTGAGTGAGTAAGTTTCAACAACAGGAGCACCATAATCTTGGGAAACAATTGCTGTACAATTATTTGGGGGGAGGAAGGGATTGTTGGTGTAGTTGGTTGGATTTTGTTTCCAAATCGCTTTGCAACCTCAGCTCTTAGGAGGGTTGAGACCAGAGCCCCTCTTTGTCCCTCCTGAACCATCTGGCGGGGTTTCCTGCTGGCCGCGGTGGAGATCGTCCTCGTGCTGCATCTGCAGAAAGGGCTTTGAGGCTGCCATTTGGAAGTTGCTACTCTACCCCTCCCACATCGCACCCCTGGAAGAGTTTCCTTAAGGAGTTTTTACATGCAAAACGGTACAAGGAACTCTGGAGCAGGGAGGGAGATCAGCCACAAGGCGTGACTCTGCCGGCCACCCTCTTTGGTGGTCCCTGGGAGTCGCAATTGACAGTGGGGGCCCTCAGAAATGTGAAGGCCAGCTCCCAGAATGCTCAGCGTTGGCCATGCTTGAGGGGTGAAGGGTGCCCTGGTGGTGAATAATTGGTCTCCAGCTTCACTCATGGGTCTTCAGGATTTCATTATAATGGCATTAAAGATTGCAATTAAAGTGAATTGATGGGGCTGAATTTCATTGACACCAGCTAGGTTGTGAATTTTTAATTTAATCCTTAAATATGCTTTTCTATTCCTACATATACTGGAAAAGCTTAAGCTAAAGAAAAAGATGTACATTGGTCCATAGATTTTCAGGGGAATTACAGACTCCAGATCTATGTTCTGCATAGCTGAACCCTTGACCTGAAAAAACCAATCTAACTTTCCACATTAATGCCCTGTCATAATCTCAGAACAAACAAAAGCAACCCCAAGAAATGGAACTGATTTGGGTCAACTCGACCTCAATCCCAGATGAGTCTGCTCCATCGGGTAAGCTAGGAGGAGTAAAGTGGCAGGTCATGCCTTTTATATGCTTCTGTGATTTAGACTGATGGATGAGGGAACTGTGCATGATAGGTCTTGCCCCGGCATCGTTATCTTGGTTGGCACCGGCTGCTGCCGATGTGGAAGTTCGGATTTGACCGTCTTTCCCCTGTGTCACTTCCGCCTCCCTGGAGGCCCACGTTCCTGTTGTTACTCGTTTTTTGCCAGCATCAAGCAAGGGAATTTCAGGCCTTCACAGGGCTCTGTCTTCTCCTGCTGCACGGTGTGATCACAGCAGCCCTGAAAGGTGGAGAAGTCGCAACTGGACTAGTGAAATCTCTGTCTGGAAGGGTGGAAAGAGGGAGCAGGGTGGGTCCTAAGGGACAGGGAAGCAGGAGCGACTTCAGAAGCCCCTTGGGGCTACTGTTGGATGGACAGTCTTTGCTTTATTGGAGCCCACCCCCTTTGGGGTGGTTTAGAGTTCCTGGGGAAGACCAGCTGAAGAGTTGAAGCAGAGAAAAAGGCGCTTGGTGCAGATACAGTAAATGTGTCTTTGCACAAAATACAAATTAAACCATCTTTTAAAGCCTTAGCTTCTGACTCAAGCTCTAAACCAGTGTTTCTCAACCTTGGCAACTTTAAGCTATGCTGGCTGGGGAATCCTGGGAGTTGAAGTCCACACAGTTTAAAGGTGCCAAGGTTGAGAAACTCTGCTCCAAACCCCTGGCTGCCTTTTTGCCTTCTGCCCATAAGAGCCGTTCTGTTTTCAAACTCTGGTCTGCCTGGCTGTGCAGCAGATCCTCCCTTGTGCCATATTTTGTTTTCCCAGAAGGTTTTCAGGTTGGATTACAATTCAGTTTAAATACATCTGCCTGTGAAATACAAGACTGCTATATCTATCATCCATCCATCCATCCATCCATCCATCCATCCATCCATCCATCCATCCATCCATCTATCTCCTATAGCTTTCCAGGCAAATACTTCCCCTTTATTAAATCCTTGAAAGAACACAGAGAAAGTGGATGGAAACCAGGTGACCCTGGGATTTTGAACGCATCCTTGACTCTACGTTTATCTGTCCACATTTCCCCCCAGCCCCCCTGTCCTGATCTTCACTATTTCCTGTGGGACCATGTCCTCTTCTTGGAAGAGACTGTCTTTGGTTGCTGGGCAGCTGGCAGATGGCCATCCTCATTCAGCCACTGCCGTATTGTGTCTTTTATTTTCCTTTTATTTTAAACGTCTTTGAAGAAGCTCTTTTTGTGGTTCTGTTAGCATCTTTCATCCAGCTCAGCTCGTTTTCAACTTCGGCCTTTCTGACTTCATCTCCACAATTCCAGGCTGCCTTGGGTGACTTCTCTGTCTTTCTCCTGTTCTGCTTTCGTATCTCCCCTGAGCTTTCTCTGCAGCTCCCCTGAAATGATTACAGTATTAGGGTTGGGTTTTGCTTGTACAGAAAATGTATTTCTATGGAACAGAAGAAAAAGTTGAAAAATGGCTTCTTAGTTAAACTAAGTAAGTTCCTCCCTCCCTCCCTCTTCTCTTTCTGTACATGTGTCTCTGTGCTTAAGAAAGTCTTCTTTCTTTTTGCACATGTATTAAAATCTGTTTCAGTCTTCTAAAAACAAAATTGCTGATGAATAATGCTTTGTTCTTTTAAACATCCAGCCACAATGTAGTTATCATTTTTCTTTGGTACGTTAATGTTCCAGGTTCCTGGTTGCTATTAATGTTCCGTATGGACAACCCCCATCCCAACATCACACGGACTTTTTTTGTACCACAAGTAAGTCCTGGAGCTATTCTCATCAGAAACAAGCCACAATGACACTGTTAAGTGATTGTCAAGACATTTAAGCTTCCTACTGTCTTGCTTTATCAGCTTTCTCTCCTTTTTTTTATTGTTTCTTATCTACGGAATGTTGGTTAGGGTTAAACATAAATACTGAATAGAAGGCAATAGAATTTTTAACACCTGGAACCTTTAACAAATAGACTCATTCTTGCACACATTTTGTAGATGGGAAGTGACAGGTTTGAATAATTTCCTGGTTCCTTCAAAATATCTCCCCCCCCAAAAAAAACCCCTCATATATTTGCATTTATTGTATTATATAAAATAAACACATACAGAATATAATTCTGTTTTCAGGGAACTCAATTTGCATATGCTACAAAAATAATCAGGGTTTATTGTAATGTAAATTTATAGAGAAGCATTGCAAGCATTTTGATTTATAAGGAAAAAGTTCTATGAAATATGGGCAAAATTTGTTGTGTTGTTTGAATTGCAAGATTGAACTGGAAATCACATTATAAGAGCTGCATTTTGAATAGAGCCAAGCTGCATTTATTTGTTTATTTGAGATGTGTGTTTTATCAAAACGGCTGGCAAGATCATTCAAATATTTGGATTGATTGATTGATTGATTGATTGATTTGTTTATTGATTGATTTATTACTGGTGATTCTTTCAGTCATACTGCTGTAGCAATCCAGGTATGTAAGCCTTTTATTTTCCCCAAGTTAAAGGAGTAAAATACTCATAAAGCACATTTATAGACACCCCCCCTCAAAGCAGCAGGAGATAATTAACTGAACTTCAGACACACAGAAAAATTTGGGGCAGTCTTTTTTTATATTTTCTTACATACTTTTATTCAAAAGGCATACATTTAATAACTGAGAAATTAAAGCTATGGGGAAGGTGCTTTTATTACAGATAGTTACTAAATATTTTATCCTGACTATTCCTTCTATTCAGATAAAGTCCAGTGAGTTCCAGTGATATTTTCTTTTTTAAAAAACATTAGTAAGCTTTTGAGTGTTACTCAGTACCTTTTGGGATAGGAAAGACATGTATGTTTTTATTATCTATTTCACTGTAGCAAAGATACAATGGAAGCTTCATACAAGTCCGTTGGGACGTATTCGGTGTCTGGGATTCCAGAAGACAGTGGGGGTCTCCTTTCTGTCCCTGGAGGGCAGGTCCGGTCTTTCACTTGCAAAAGCACTTTGTCTCTGGCAGTTTGTCCTGGCGGTCCCGGAAACGTCCCGGAAACTAACTTCTGAGAAGTTAGTTGTGTGCCTTTGGCTTCCCAATCACTGCACTGAAAAATGTTAAGGCATCCCAGAAGTTAAAATGCGCCTATTTGATGGGTCCAAGATCTGACTTGTCTACTCTTTCTGAAAATGCTGCAATAGGATCCCTGCTCCCAACCTACAGAACAGAGCATTTTATTTTGTCTGTAAGATGTGTAGTCTAAGGGGTGCTCAACGTCCAAAAGCAAAGCTGCTGTCTATTATCTGTTAATTCTGTTATATATCTATTAATATTATCTACTAATTCTGATGAGACCACCTGTTTAAAAAAAAGGAAAGAAGGAACCAGAGACACCAAACCATTTTTAAGGCTGGGGCTGACTTTCATAAATCCACAAATTGTGTTCCTTCTACATCTTACTTGTTTTTTTCGGTCTCTGGGGCTTGATCCAACTCATGCACTGAGCCTGGAACTGAATGCACCCAGTGCATTTCTGCTGTTTACATTCCTGGGCTGACAGTCTCCAAACTCAAATCGCCCTGTATCTAACCAAAGACAGACCTTTTGTAACACAGAATAACCACAGGATGGCTGAAGAGTGTCATTTCTTCATAATCCCCCTGGGTTCTGCAGGAGCTCTCAGAAACTCAGTCCCATCAATCATGGCATCTTCAAGGACCTTGCAAACATTGGGTGTCCTTCTATTGTTTTGTGTTGTCCTTTCCAAGAGGACAATGAAAGAACCTAGTGTTGTGGCAGTCAGTGGCCTCCGGCAGCCTTTTCACAAGGATATCTTTGAGATGTGTCAATCTGCAGCCACCGTTGTCCCCACCTAGCATTGCTTGTAGCTCCAGGATGCAGATTTGATCTTGGCTGTAGAGGCTGTAAGCAAGAGTGGCTTCTGCCCTTTTAGGCTGGTTTGTCAGCTGTGTTCATCCCTGGAGATGCCAGATCTGGCTGTGGTGACACAGGCCATAGTTAAATCACAGCTGGGTGGCTCCTGCACCACATTCTTCATGGACTTCTGCTGAGGAGCCTTCAGAAGGAATGAGGCTGCTGGCAGGTCATTGGGAGCATGTGACCACTGGGTGACTCAGTTATCGCAGATGCTTCCTGGCTGCTCGCGTCTTTCTGTGCCCAGGTCAAAGTGCTGGCTTGGATCTTTAAACCCATGAATTGCTTGCCACTTATAATAATGGCTGAAAGGCTGTTTTCTCCCAAGTGAACCTGCCTACCATAGATAGCTTTTTCACATCCCCCTGACATCTGAGCAACATTCCAAAGAAGAGAGGTTTTGCTCTATGCCGCCTTCTGGATTTTGAATTGCCTTTCTTAGACTGCCATGTTTATTCCATTCATACAAAGCTACTTTATGGCTGTGGATCAGATCTTTCTTCTTCGACTTCTGCATCCTCTCCCTCTCTCTTCATGAAGTGAAAAGATAGATTCACAAGCCCGGCCTCAGAAATAATCGGCAGACAAGTCCTCTTGTCAACTAAAGTTCTCGGTTAAACCCATTGCAGCGTATCATCGGTAATACAAAGTCCAAGCCTGAGCAATAATATTTCCTTTTCACAAATCTTATTCCAGGGGAGGTTTCAGTGAAGCCTAAGTCTATCAGGTTCTGCAAAGCCCAGAACTTAGTCCAATCACTCATGTGGATTCTGTCCAGAAAGGTTAGGTTAATCTGGTCCATCTCTAGGCAAAAATAAGGAAGTAGACACAGACCTGCTATCATAAGTTGCAGTATTCAGGGGAAAAAGTACTAAATTATTTCATTATTCTTGTGTTCTATTAAAAGTTGTTTATTAACAAGGAAGGTTTTAAAAAGAGACTGTTGGAAATAGCTAAATTAAAACTAATCGAGAAGCTTGTCTATGAAGGTTCTCAGTCATCCAGGTGGAATTGTCTGTAGCTTGAATCATGTCAACTGGTAAATTACCAGTTGGTAATCCTTACCAACTTTGCTCAGACTGAAGAAGTTCCTTGGATAAGGAGCGAAACGTTTCCACTAAGAAAATAGAAATCCAGTTGACATGATTCAAGCTACAGATAATCGAGAAGCTTGCTTGCTTGATCGATTGATTGATTTTAGGACTTGAATATGGTTTCTTAAACCACTCCAGTTATTGATTAACCTCGGAGTTGGGCTGCTTGGATCTTTGTGGTGTGGAGCTTGGCACTTTGCTTTACACAGATGTCACCTGGTGAGACAATCCCTTGTATTTATCTTGATCAATGGCTTGATTATCCTAACCTTTCCAGACTGAATCAGCGTGAGTGATTGGATTAAGTTCTGGGCTCTGCAGAACCTGATAGAATTAGGCTTCACTGAAACCTCCCCTGGAATAAGACTTGTGAGAAGGAAATAAACCCCAGTTCAATTTTCCCCCTTCTTCCTGCTCACAACCAGATAACCAACAAGTATTATTTCTTACAGGTGATCTCTTTTTCTTCTGAAGGACCTTCATATCCTTTGAGTACGTAGCAAGTGGACTTGTTTTCTTTGTATTGTCGAAGGCTTTCACGGCCGGAGTTCGATGGCTGTTGTGGGTCTTCTGGGCTGTGTGGCCGTGTTCTGGAAGTTGTGGTTCCTAACCTTTCTTTAACGTTTCTTGTTTTCTTTCTTCATTGTTTCATGTTCCAATCCGTCACATTTGGTGTGAGTGACAAGGTGCTAACAATAAACTCCCAGCTCAAAGGATTTGGCTATATCACCCAACTGTTGTTAGAATCCAGTTAATGCTTAGACATAGGCTGGAACTTTACTTGGCACGAAATTCTTAAAAAGCTTTATGCAAGATTGGGTTACAGTCTTCAATATTTTAATAAAAATACTAAAAAAAAAAAAAAAAGGAAAACCTCTCCTCTCTCATCAGATTCTGGATATCTCTCATCATGCAAGACTCTACTGGTTTCCAAAGAGTTGGGAAGTTTGCCCTGATTTTCTGATAGGGCATTGTTTCCCTGCTCTGCCAGGGGCTGGCCTCTCTGCAGGAGGTACGATGGCCAAAGAACATCTCTGCAACACAAACTCTTTATCTGCATGAATTGCTTGGTGCTGGTTGGGGGGGGGGCTGTTCCGTTGTCACCACTCCTTTGATCAATAGAGGATTCAGCTGAATTATTTTCATTGCATATTTGGCTAGCATGGAAGCATTGCTTACATCCCAGTCCAAAAGGTATTTTTAAGTTCTCTAATTTCCATAGCTTACAAGTAGTAGCTATGATTGGACTGTAATCACGGTCTGCTAAAGACGAAGCACGTACTTGTAATATAATTGTCCAAGTTATTTTCACCGAGAAATTTTGTCCATGCATTGCTTTGGCAACGTCTTTGCAGAGTTTACAACTTTCAGCAATATGTTCGTATCAGTTCTGCAGCCCTTGGAAACAGCTGCTCTGCAGTTGAACTGTTTTGACATGCCACTGCACGGTGGTTGCATTATGCAAATAGCTACAATCTTAAATGGTGGAGCAATGGGAAGGGAGCACCCAGCTCTGAGTGCTGTAGGGTTAGGATGGTAGCACAGGAGACTGCTACTGGGCATTAACTGAGTCCATTTCATCGTTGCTCTAGGAAAGCCTGCCTATTTTTACCTTTTAAGCAAAAGAATTCGTATCGCCTTCCACCCTAGAACTGCTTCTAAGCAGAAGTACACGAGGAATGGTAGTTTCCGCCCTTCCAGGCACTTGTTCATTATTAAAGCTGTAACATGATGTGAATCATGTGATAGTCATGTTGAAGTTAAGGAATACGTTCCTAATTTCTATTTTTCTCCAACAGAGAGATCTTGGCTTGCAGTCTTCAGACTTAAACAGTTAGTTTAGGCAACAGCATTGAAAATACATCCTGGCCTCCCAGGCTGATGGGAAATGGAACCCGTATCAAGAAAAAAGGGGATATTGGTTGGCCTTAACCCCCCACACGAGAGCCCTTGCGCTTAAAGGGTTTGATTAACTTGTTTTTGGGAAAGTTCTGGGAAGAAAGAACTAATTTTTTCCCAAGCTGACACTGGAGACGTAAGGCATACATTATTTCACTTTTTCAAGGATGAAAGAGTTTGCATTATCCATCTTACGCAAAACCAATTTCCTACCTATTTTTCTCCGAATCACTTTCAGCGCCCTTCCCCTGATTGAAAGAGACAGGCCAAGCTTATACAGTGATTCTGGGAGAGATGGTGAATTCATCCTGTCACATTTAATGGAGGTCCCGCCTTTCCTCAGATGCTGCTTGGATACAAAGCGAGGCACAAGATAGGTGGTCTGAGAGAGGGGTCAAGGAATCCATTTATGCCAACCTGGAAAATCCTTCCTTGAATAGAGGTGGGGGCCTCAGGCACAATCTCTCCCCCATCTTCCTCCCTGCTTTGTCTTCTGTGCCTAGGAAGATTAAGACCATTTCGCAAGCTCAACAGCAGCATGGTGATCTTAACGATCCTCCTTTAGATGATAAAGGGACTTAGAAATAACATCTCAAAATAACCATGACCTAGCCCCAGGTGTAAGGTCACACAGCTACCTAGGAACATATTTAGGATTCCCTTGCCAACTTTGCTCAGACTGAAGAAGCTCCTTGGATAAGGAGCGAAACGTTTCCACTGAGAAAATAGAAATCCAGTTGACCTGATTCAAGCTACAGACAAGTCCACCTGGATGACTGAGAACCTTCATAGGCACCTTCTGTTATGCTCGTGAGAGCCTTTAGTTCAGCTCCCGTCCAGCCTCAGAGCGCTTTGGCATTACACACCATGAGCATCTACGGTTCTTTGACATTTACCTCCTCTTCGAGTACTGCACTATTTTGCCCAGGTCAGCCAGGAACACACAGTGGACCTGGGCAAGCCCATCATCTCAGCAGTATCTTTGCCCGAGGGCGTCTGCTTTCCCCAAAGCATAGAACTACAGGAAACCTTCGGAAGGGCCATTTTATGCAGTCTGGGAAAATTGGAGTAGGCAATAAAGGAAGAGGGCAAATTAACTTCGCAGGAAGCCAGTGAGTCCTGCTGCTTGAAGCGTGGATTTCGAAGCTGCCTGTCTCCCTCCGTGAAGGGCCAAAGTGGCTGATGAAACCATGGAAGTTTCTATTTCTTAACTTTATAATCCATTCAGTACGGGTGAGATCTGTTGCACTGTATTCTTCCCATACTGTGGTTCTGTTTCCAAAATAGGACTTCTCCTATTCTTTAACCCTTGAACCCAGTGTTTCTCAACCTTGGCACCTTTAAGACAGGTGGACTTCAACTCCCAGAATTCCCCAGCCAGTTGAAGTCCACCTGTCTTAAAGGTGCTAAGGTCGAGAAACGCTGCTTTAACCCTTTGGTGTTTCTCCGATAGTTATTTTTTAAGGGTACATTTTTTTCCCATATGTTCTCTCCCTTTTCTTTTTCTTTCTGGGGAGAGATGAAGTATTTTCTTTTTAATATGTGCCTTTTGTAAAGCATGCATCTTACCACTCTCGATTATCAGCTGTTATTTGTAAGCATGTAGAGTGGATTTAGCAAATGTTCCTTCTTTGGCGCTTCTTGCTTTCAAAGATACGGCAGCAGTGGGGTGCTCAACAGCCTCTCTAATCTGTTTCTGTTGCAGCACTTCAGAGCAGATGAACTCTTGATGAATATCTTCCTCACCTTTTCCTTATCTTGTTTCCATGATGGGGTGGCTTCAAATAAATAAAGAGAGCAGAAAGGGAAGACAACCATTCTCACTGGCCACAATGACTCTGGCTGCATACCCAGATGAGATGTCAGTAGGACATCCCCGTTTCACGCCCAGCAATTTGATCTCCCACTTTCGTTTTTTTAGGAACTCGCTGCGATGAAGCAGATGTTGGTTACTCTTCATGGTCAACCTCAAGGGGACAGCTTGCCTCAAAAACAGAGAAAAACTTCACCGGAAAAATCTGTCTTGAGTCCATCGGTTCCGCTCCATTTCCCACCGGAGGATGGGAGTACATTTGCACCCAAACCAACGGTCTTTGTAAGTACAGTCGTGTTTTGATAACCACGCCTCTTGTTTCCATGCGGCAGGCCAGTGCTGGGCTTTGAATGGGGAGGTGTGAGTTCAGATCCCACCTCAGCCATGAGCTTTGCCATGAGCTTTTGTCTGCTGTATCCACCCCCATCAGAGGGTGGAGCAGAACCCTGGAGGCCTCTGAGGAGGAGTGGAAGAGAGAGACGTGTGTTCTTTCGCCAGAGGCCGGCAGTTACAGAAGCGTAGGTCTGAAGAGGGCACGTGTTGATGCCCAGATACAAAGCAGGGCTGCACCATTTCTATGGGTCCAAGGCCACACCCTCTGGAGGTGGCATGCCCGGGGCATCTTCCGGAGTGGGCAAGACCAAGAACCAGTTGGGGATGGTTTCTCAGGCCTTGGGTATCTTTTAAGGCTCGAGACATCCATCTTGCTCCTTTTGATCTGTAAAACTCCTCAGAAATGCAATATTTTGGTCCCACTCACTCTGGAGTCTGCTTGGGACCACGCTACTGGTACCCCAGCATAAGGGATTTTCGGATTCCTAACCACGGAATAAGTTCACACCCATTGATTTCATCCTGCCAGTAAGAAGCAGGCAGCCTACGGAATATGTCCTTAGCACACAGGTGACGCCCCTAATCTGGACACGCCGCTACTGACTTGGGATTGTTTTCTGGTGTTCATCTTGGGAAGGAATAGTCGGGTAACAAGAGTGCCTTGAAGACAGAGAGGATCTCGCAATTAATAAACCTCCGAAGCTTGTTTGGAGCAAACCTCCATTTAACCAGCCAAATGGACACCCTGACAGCAGGATCAGCCAGCGGACTATTCTCTTGGATTGTCCCCTGTGCTGAACTGCTCTGAAGGCTTTAAAGATAACCGAGAGCAGCTTCCTTGGCACATCTTCCCAGGAATCCTGGAACTGCAGCCAAGGCGTGTTCTAACTTCCAGAGGGGGGAGAGTGGAGGGAAGCAGAGCCAGGCACGTCTCCTTGCAAAGGTTCTGAACTGTCCCTCTTACCGACCACTTCCCTCTTTGTGTAAGTGAACGTCTAATGGTCAGAAGATGAGTAGATACCCCCTGCCCTCCTGAATCCATGGCTGCCAGATTGTCAGCAGTTTGACTCCATGGGCCAACTTCCTGCCAGGCACAGTCAAAACACCATAAGAACTGTAAAGACAGGCATGGGCACATATGGGCAACGTCTCTACCCGGCTCTGGGCGAGGCCCTCATTGCTTGGCATAGTTCTGTGGCTCTTCCCAAAGTCGATTAGACAAAAGCGTATCACACAGATCGAGCAAATATATTCAGATGTGCTGCACTTGCATAATTTATATGGGTTGCAGAAACACACTTTTGTGGGACAGATCTTGGATTTCCTTTCTGGATGTTTGCTGTGGATGGTTTGCCTCGGTCACGTTGACCCTGAAGCTTCGGTGACGTGGTTGTAAGCAGACCGCCACGTCCCCTCACTCGTGTGTTCACGTCTTGCCTTCTCTTTTACTAGACAAATGATGCTCCAGCACAAGGACGGAGGAAGGGGAAACAGACCAAGGCATCCTAGAGTTTTGTTCCAAGGAAGAATGATCACAATCATGTTCTAAAAGTCTTAATTAATCAACTCTATTTTCATAACCGCATTTTAACTCCCTTTATCTTAATATCGTTGTTGCACCAAAAAGGACCTTTGTGATAATTCAGGATTCGTGCCACTAGTCTGTTAGCCTAAATGCTGCTAATAAAGACATTTGACTGTATTAAGGCGAGATTGATGTTTATTGAGCAATTCATTTTGAAGTAACAAAATTCAAGCTTCTCTTCTGATTCCTGGGAATGGAGAAATAGTGATGGTTATAAGGACTGTTGTTCGTCCATTGTCGTCGATGAAGACCTCAAGACCGTGAGTCACACTAAAACTAGATGTGGTGCACCCGAAGGTGCACAGAATGTCCTGGCACATGTTGGGCAAACGTGTAGACACTGCAGTCATTGCACTGATAGCTGTAGATTTGCACACTCGCGCTTATGTTGTGCTTCCACAGTGCGCCTTACTTGTAAGCTTGACAGATGAGGCCATGCCAGGTAGACCTATTTTGTGCCAACGTTTCCCAGGTGGTCGTGTCTATGTCAAGCGACTTCAGCGAGGCGTGACCTGCCCACCGGGTCTGCTCTCATCAGCAGTGGGTGGATTGATGGCAGACTTGCTCTAGAGAGAACTTCAGTGTCTGGTACTTTATCTAGCCATCTGATGCCCAATAGTCCATGAAGACAAGTCATGTGGAAATGGTTGGTCTGTCTTGCATGCCTTCGATACACCATCCACGTTTCACAGGCATGCAGAAGGGTGGTGAGTACCACGGCTCTGTAGACCTTCAATTTTATTGCTGGACTAATTCCTCGATGTTCCTACACAGTGAAGCGCAGTCTGCCGAAAGCAGAACTTGCCTTTGCTACCCTGCAGTTAACTTCCATGTCAATGGTCACTACTCGGGAGAGGGTGGTGCCAAGGTAATTGAACTGGTCCACTGCCTGCAGTTTCTTCCTTTTGATTGTGATTTTGGGTTCTGTGTACGGTCCATGAGGAGCAGGCTGGTGCATGACTCTGGTCTTTGGAATAGTGATGGTGAGTCACAAGCTGTAGAGAATTTGTCCATGCTGACTTGCATCTCTGGCTCTGAGCCAGCATTCAGGGCGCAGTCATCGGCAAAGAGGAAGTCTCTCAGAACAGTTTCCTTCACTTTGGTAACAGCTTGAAGTCTCCTCAGGTTGAAGAGCTTCCCATCCACTCTGAACTTGTGGCTGATTCCAGCATCTCTGTCCTGAACGGCATCATTCAGCATGGCAGTCAACATGATGCTGAACAGGATGGGTGCAATTTCTGGGAATGGAGAAATAGCCTTGCAGCGTAACGGTTATAAGAAATGAAAAGAACAATCACTGACATTTGAATACATCTCATGAACATTTTTAATAGCTGAGTTGTAAGTAAAAACTCCACAGGAACAGTGGATTTAGTTCAGAATGGCCACCAAGCCACGGCTGATGTCCCGCAGGTCAGACCAGATCAGATTCTCCATTCCAGTGAACTGAGAATCTGATCAAATACAAAAATTACGCCTTGAAACCTAAAGAAAATAGTAAGCAGCTATGGAACATCAAGAACTAAGCAAAATTACCAGAATTAATTTTAAGATCTGTGAAATGGCAGGATCCGAAGGAACAATAAAAGGCGGATTTAAGATGGAAAGACAAAACCCTGTTGTTCAGCATCGAAAAGACCAACGGGGGTGGGGGGGAGGTGTGGAGAGGTGGGCAGACTTCCTTTCAAAGCCCTGATCTGGTGGAATCGGGCCTAAATCGCCACTTTGAAAACGTGTGTGGTGCGTGCCGGGCACATCCCTGCCACAACAGATTTAAGCACAGGGCCTGCGATGTTTACATCGGGTAGTTTGGCCTTGATCCTCAGAATCTCGGAGGCTGCTGATGAGATGTTGGTGGGTTCTGCCAATTAAGGAGATTTATTCTGGTTGAATTTTAACAGGGATGCTTTATGGTCGTACTGCAAATTATATTCTCTTTCGGTTACACAGTTTTTGCAGTTAATTAACATAATTTTCCTCTTTGTAGCATTCTCCAGGCCCCCAATGAGCCTGACTACACTGTTGTCAATGGAGTCCTCTGACTCACTGGAAAATAGTAAGTGCTTTAATGGGGCCAGTATTCTGCATTTATATTTGCCTGGTGCTCGGCATACCCAACTCAAATCAGTAGCCGAGAGAGCTGAAGGGAAAGCGGAGGTCACTGCCTAAACATTCCATGAGTTACAGATTTGTGCTTATCAAGATGGTTGATCTTCGAGGGCAGCGGATCCAGATGATCTAAGGGTCGTTTCTTGGTTGCCCAGAATATTTCTAGTACTTCGAGGCTCAAGCGTGAATCTATCTCCTCAGCTGGGGTCTCAAATTAATATCTTAATTCTTCATACGGATGACTGTGCATGCAGGATAGCTTTAAGTCATCCTGGAAGAAAAGACTAGAAGATGACCACCATCGGTGCTGATTTCTGTGGCGTTCGAGAGAGCTAGAGGTACAGGAGAAAAATGGGAATTGGTTTTTAAAGCAATTTTTAAAAAGTCAAGATTGCCTCCCACCAGTCCCAAGTTGAGGGACTGTTCTGGCCAATTTGTTGTTTGATATTTTTCACACAAACCACAGAAGGTGGTGGTGGTTGTGTTTTTTGTCTTTGAAACAGTTTAAAGTTTTACTTAGCATTCCTGGAAAGGAAATAAGCAGCACCCCTAATTCTGAATGCATTTGTGAGAAGCTGGAGAAATTAATTCTGGGGAACATAAATGATTGTGATGCCCTTTCTATAAGGGTCTTTAATATGAACATGTAACACCTTTTTTATTAAAATGCAAGGCAGAGAGCAAAGGCATTGATCGAAATATATTGTACCTCAGTATAACCACTATTTTTGCTACCCATGGCTGATTTTCAGCTCAGTATCCATTCAGCCTACATTGCTGCCCTATTCAAATCTGCAGAAAAATGTTTTTCTACTTTTCTGCATCCCAATGTGCCTCAACAAGATGAAATTGAAATTACCTCTTGTTTCATCCCCAATCAATTTGCTCAATAACAATTGTAATTCAAGACATCTGGAAGGCACAAGATTGGGAAAAATGGCTGCTCCTTCCACTTACTGGAAAACATTGTGTTTAGAGACAATGGGAAAAGATTTCCAGCCATCAAAGGATATAGATTACTTACTTACTTACTATCCCGCCTTTATTATTTTTATAAATACTAACTCAAGGCGGGGAACATACCTCATACTCCTTCCTCCTCTTTTCCCGACAACAACAACCCTGTGAGGTGAGTTGGGCTGAGAGAGAGTGACTGGCCCAAGGTCACCTAGCCCTAGGCTTTCATTTTTTTTTAATTAATAATTTTATTTATTTATTTATTTCTTAAATTTATATGACCGCCCAACTCCCCCAACGGGGGACTCTAGGCGGTTTACAATAAAACCAAGGTTAAAATATAAAAATAAAATTACAAATTTTTAACATAACATAAATAAATATAATTTATTTATATTATGTTAAATTTCATGCCTAAGGCGGGACTAGAACTCACGGTCTCCGGGTTTCTAGCCCTCTTGCCTTAACCACTAGAACAAATTTTGTAGACCCTGACAATTCATTAGTGGCTGGCTATAGGCACCTTCACAATGATTAGGTGAATAAGGTAAATTCAGCAGAGATGTGGAAATAGGACTTTCCTTGAAAAATGAAAATATTTCTACATTTCTTTCTTTCATGGTTAGAGAGTCTTTCGAGCTCACTTATTACAATAAGAAAGTTCTAAGTGTGTTGAGGTGGTTTGCTAAAAGGATAACCAATCTCTCTTTGGTGAACAACACAGAAAGTAGGAGACTATCTGGGCCAGCCAGTCTCATCAAGGTTGTTCAACTACAGGTCAACCCAAGCATCTGTAGCTTGAATCATGTCAACTGGATTTCTATTTTCTCAGTGGAAACGTTTCGCTCCGGATAATCCAAGGATAATTAAGGATAATTATCCTTATTCTTGGATAAGGAGCGAAACGTTTCCACTGAGAAAATAGAAATCCAGTTGACATGATTCAAGCTACAGACAATTCCACCTGGATGACTGAGAACCTTCATCGACATATTTCAACCCAAGCATGTTTCTCAGTAAAGTCCTCCTGCACCTTGCCTTTCAAATGTATCAGATGACCCACGGGTTGTAGATTCTGGGCGATGTAATCCTGGCCGCCCATCTAGTGGGCTCCAGGTCAGCCCTCAGCCCGTTCCTTTTGATCATCTTCAAAGGCATCCCAAGACATTTAGGACCTCAGGCTGGAGATCCAAATGGCATTTCCCCACCTCCAAAAATGGAGCACAATCAACTAGACACTTCTATGCAAGATAGGCTTGCATAGAAGGGGTGCTGGGCAGGAGAACTTCAGAGCCCACCCATTTGCATAAGGTAATTTTCCAAAGGGTGATCAATTCAACTCTTCTTCACTGAAGGCACCCAGTCAACCGCCGAAGGCAGCAGCCACCTCACCGTTTCTCTAGGGCGGCACATTTTTTTTCTCTGGTTCTCATTGTCTTCTCCCTGGGGTTTGCAGATGAGGGAATTCTTAAGAATGGAGAAATCTAGCAAAATGAAACGGCTGCATCTTAAGTTTTGTCCTGGGGTCTTTGCGTCTGATATAACGGTTTTTAGGAATTGTTACATCACAGGGTAAATTTGAACCTTCTTCCTGCTTTGATGCAAATGAAAATCTAAACAGGTGGTCTAAAATGGTCTAACCGCCCAGAGTCCCCTCTGTGGGGGGAGATGGGCGGTGATATAAGTATGATAAATAAATAAATAAATAAATAAAATCCCTTTGAGTCTTTGCGGGTAAGATAAGTGTGTTTAAGATGAATTTTATTCTAAAGAAAAGTTAAATGCCACTTGGATTTTATTATATTTTATATTTATTGTCTGTTTATATTGTATTTTAATGATGTTTTATTGTAAACCGCACAGAGTCCCTCCTTGGGGGGGGGGGAGATGGGCGGTGATAAAAATTTAGTATATAAATAAATAAATAAATAAATTGGGACCTCCGTGCAAGGTCCATTTTCCTTACCTGACTTCATGCTGCAAGACACATGTGGCAAAAATCTGGTCAAACATACAAGTTTTGATCCACGAAATGCTTATGTTAGGACAGAACCTAGCCTAAAAGTTGCCTCTAAACTCAGCTGTTGAGTAAACGAGGCTGTCTGCGATATTATGGCTTTCCGTCCACTTGAGCAGGTTGAAACAAGTAGATAACATTGATACTAGTTGTTGATGATTCTTCTGGAACACTTTTGAATGTCCCCGTCCTGCTAAACCAATGAAGGGTCATTCTGAACCATGTGAAATCAATTTCCAATCATCTAAAAATGCAGTTGATAAATCAACCATAAAAGCTCAGTAAATCTGAATTTGGAATGGCTGATTACAGTCATAGATCAGCACAAAAAGCTTGCTGCCTATCAGATGCCTTTGTCAGGGTTTTATAATGATTGGTTACAATTGCCTGCTTTTGGAACACAAGTGAAGAGCTGAAACTTGAATTTCACCATTCATCACAATGAGACAGCACAGCAGCACTTGGGGGGTGGGGGGGTCTGTACCTTTTTTTCCCAATCCATTCAATCGTGTCCGATTCTCAGAGACAGCCTGGACAAGCCCCTGCAGTCTTCTTGGCAAGGTTTTTTCAGAAGTGGTTTGCCATTGCCTCCTTCCGAGGGCTGAGAGAGAGTGACTGGCCCAGGGTCACCCAGCTGGCTTTCATGCCCAAGGCGGGACTAGAACTCTCAGTCTCCCAGTTTGCCATTGGCTCTTTCCCAGGGCTGAGAGAGAGGGACTGGCCCAGGGTCACCCAGCCGGCTTTCGTGCCTAAGGCGGGACTAGAAATCTCAGTCTCCTGGTTTGCCATTGGCTCCTTCCCAGGGCTGAGAGAGAGGGACTGGCCCAGGGTCACCCAGCCGGCTTTCGTGCCTAAGGTGGGACTAGAACTCTCAGTCTCCTGGTTTGCCATTGGCTCCTTCCCAGGGCTGAGGGAGAGTGACTGGCCCAAGGTCACCCAGCCGGCTTTCGTGCCTAAGGCGGGACTAGAAATCTCAGTCTCCTGGTTTGCCATTGGCTCTTTCCCAGGGCTGAGAGAGAGGGACTGGCCCAGGGTCACCCAGCCGGCTTTCGTGCCTAAGGCGGGACTAGAAATCTCAGTCTCCTGGTTTGCCATTGGCTCCTTCCCAGGGCTGAGAGAGAGGGACTGGCCCAAGGTCACCCAGCCGGCTTTCGTGCCTAAGGCGGGACTAGAAATCTCAGTCTCCTGGTTTGCCATTGGCTCCTTCCCAGGGCTGAGAGAGGGGGACTGGCCCAGGGTCACCCAGCTAGCTTCGTGCCTAAGGCCGGACTAGAACTCATGTTCTCTTGGTTTCTAGCCTGGTGCCTTAACCACTAAACTAAACTGGCTCTCTTCTGTATCTTTTAATTAACTGAAAAGAAGAGGTGTGATGGAGGCTTATGTTATTTTCACTCTTAATTGCTGCTGAAAAAGTTATTCTGACTTTGGAATCAATACATAGCACAATCATCAGAATGGACTAAAAATGACCCCCGAAGAACAGAGCTGCAGGACTTGATTGGTCGGTGGCTTAATTTTGCATAAGATTGTTATTTAGTAATTATCCCAATGTCAGACATTTATGGCTAGCCTAGGAAGCTGAGAAGGTTCCAGAAGGAAGGAATGGCGAACCAGACATTGTCCCACTGCCCTGAAAGCAACAACGTGGCCATGGCTGTGAAGTTTCCAGCAGTCAAGCCTGAAGGTTTTGTGGCCATGGCTAGGTAAAATTTGAATCTGACTTTGCTTTAAGTCAGGACTTCTAAATTCCTCAGAGCCTTCTTCCCAATAGGTAGCTATCTCGCTCTGGAAAGCAGAGGAATCTGTCAACAATGAAACAGTGGCCCCATATCTCTGGAGATTAAACCACATAACTTTCACAGTGTTCAAGGTCGCCCAGCACCTTTCTTGCACCTTTCTTGACTTCACCGTCCCCCTGGGAACAAAGGAAATGGCCAAACACTCCTGAGAGGTCTGGTCTCCCGTCTCACCTTATTGGCAATATTGTTTTGAGGAGCCTGGTTTGCATACCCCCATCTGCTAACCTGATTTACATTATAAAGCCCTATGTTGATCAGTGTCTCTCTGTCAAAGCAGTTGGAAGCATCAAAGCCCAACCTCTGAAGGTACAGATAAGGCATACCTAAGTCACATGCTTCTTAGCTCATCACTCTCCTTCAGCATTTTTAAGGCAAGAGAGAATCCTTCTTTTGCTAAAAGGGAAGAAAATAAAGGGCTGGATTTAGGGTCTTTACTGCAGAATATGCAAAAAGGTTATTCTGGACAATCTACAGGGCAATGCAGTATATGTTAGGCTGTTTGCTGTTAACCGTGTTTCTCCCTGTTTCTGAGAGAGCCTCTGGAACACAGTGAGCTGGTACAACAAACACAATCTCCCAATGCTCTTCAGAGGGTTAGTTGTCAATTGAAAACGTTTGTAAGGCACCTTTAAGGGTAATGCCCTGAAGGGCCCTCCATAAAAGGAATAAAACATCTGTAGAACTAACATGAACCCAAAACTATTACCATTAAAAATAATATCTCAGACATTAAAACTCATTTGGGAAGAAGCAGTAGGCTTGGAAACAAGCTATGAGTTTATGCCATTAGCCACACAATCAGAAAATTGCAGGCTAATTATTAACTTGCTCTTAGCTCTAAGATCACATTACCACCTAGTATTGGAAATCATCTAATCTCTGGTTGATGCCACAATAGATTATGCAAAATGCAGGACAGCAGTTACAATGTAATGTTTGGATGCCTGAGATAGTCCAAACAACAGGCTTTCACACTCCTGGCCTGTCCCCCCTCCCAACTTCCTTTCTTGACTGGCAGGTTCTAACATGGGTCATCTCTAACTTCATTCATGCAGGCGAACACGATCAAATGTTCTCTGGGAACGTTTGACTGAGGAGCATGACATACCGCCCATCTGGGGAAAAAAAACTTAACAAGTGTTTAATAACCATAATAAGCAACAGTATGGTGGGATTAATGGATTAATAGATATAAATGCAGAAGGTTAGTTATGAGGCTTGTTAGGGTACTTGTTATAAAATTGTTTTAGCAAAGCAGGGGCTTGAACATGACGACTGGCGACCCATTTATTGTCGGGAAAATGTTTCCAACAAATCAAGTACTGAAGAGTCCCTCGATGTTTTCGAGCATCCAAAACCTCTTTAACTTCAAAGTGCTGCTCCCCATCGACCATAATGGGATTTGGAGTAGGTGTTGCAGGATGCCAGCGTGTAGATTCTTGCACCGGTTTCAAAAGGCTGCAATGAAAGACAGGATGAAGTTGGTTTAAATTCTTGGGTAGTTGAAGTTGCACTGTTACTGGATTAATGATCTTGTTGATAGGGAAAGGTCCGATAAATTTTGGTCCCAATTTCTTTGAGGGTTGAGGGGATCTGAGAAACTTTGTAGATAGATAGACTTTATCCCCCACCTTCATAGACCATTCTGGAGATTGTTTATGATCAGCGAATTTTTTATAAGTCTCCTTAGCAGTGGCTAAAGCTTTTTGTATGACTGGCCAGGCATCAGTGACCTGTTTACTCCAGTCAGCAGCAGAACAAGTGGTAGAGAATGCCTGAGGTAACTCAGGGATAGGTACAAATTCTTGCCCATTTACAATTTGAAAAGGAGAAAGCCCAGTGCTTTGATGAACAGAATTATTATACGCCACCTCAGCGAATGGTAAGAGATCAACCCAATTGTCTTGTTGGTAATTGACATAGCAGTGTAAGAATTGCTCGAGAGTAGAGTTCAGTCGTTCAGTCGATCTGTCTGTCTGGGGATGGCTACTAGAACTCGGGGCTTGCTCCGTGCCAATCAATTTTAAAAATGATTTCCAGAATTTAGAAGTAGACTGGACGCCTCGGTCTGAGATCACACGTTCAGGGGTTCCGTGTAATCGATACACGTGTTGTACGACGTGTTTGGCAAACGGAGGGGCAGTGGGGATTGTGGCGCAGGGAATGAAATGGGCTTGCTTAGAAAACAAGTCAGTAACAACCCAAACCACTGTTTTCTTTTTGCTCTCAGGCAATTCTACAATAAAGTCCATAGCAATTCCTTTCCAAGGTTTTGAAGGATTGGCTATGTACCAAATAGGGGAGGTGAAAAGAAACACAGGATGGCTGCAATCCTGTATCCAGCTATCCAGCAGTGAGGATCACGGAATTCAACAGGAGTTACTTCAGAATGAGCATGTAAACATGCACTATAAATGTTGGACACGAGCTTGTAGGTAGAGAGAAACCCGACCACTGGAGCTCACAAGGGCCCCCGTAAGAAGGATGCTTTGATTTTCAAATCAAAGAATCCGTTTTGGGTGTGTATAATCGAACACTGAATCTATGCTTTGCTCCAAGACTTGTTGGATCAGCGAACAGGATGTGCTGGCAGCAATAGTCTGGGACAGAATCTGTGACCGCATTTCATTTTATTTCCCCTCGTACTAGACAAGGAGGAATTCATCTGAAATTTTTATTTTATTTTATTTATTAATCAAATTTATCACCGCCCATCTCTACCATGGTAGACTCTGGGCGGTTTACAATAAATGTTTTTTATTGTAATGAATAATGAAATCCTTCCGTGCTGCAGCTATAACCAATTCTCCATCCCAAATCCTATCAGTGTTTACTTGCTAAGATTTTATACCATGTTGTTTTCCTTGTAGCAGCACACTTTCCACTACAAGTAAACTATCTGGCATGATAAATTCATGTGAGTTAAAAGACACTCATAAGCATAAAGTCCTAGTCAACCTCAAGGGTTGCCTGTTCAAAAGCATCCCAAAGCTGAAGATCCTGCAAGACAGGCCAAAGAGGATCTAATTCAGCATTCTGCCCCTACGGGGCAATCCATAGGCATAACTACATCCTTCCCCAATACTTGGGACAAGGGATGCAGCTGTTGGGTTCCACTAGAACTAGAGTACTTTCAAAACATGCAACTTGCTGTCTCTAGCAGCCTTCCTCAATCAGTTGCCCTCCAGATGTTTTGAGAGCACTCGCAGAATTCCAGCCAAGGGGAATTGCTTTACATTCTGGCTTCCCTTTTTAACACAACTGGAGGGCACCACGTTGGGGAAACCTATTTTGTTCATTAGTGAGGTGCTTATAATGCCCCCGATTTCGAATGCTTAAATACCACCCTGCCCAGCACCCTCCTTTCTAACAAGCTCTTCAAGCGGGCATACAAGATCCAAAAAGGTATTAGTACAAAACACGTCAGAACATCAGCCAGGCTGTTCTATCAGTTCCCAGCAGCAGGGAAGAAACCAACCCATCTGACTTGGCAGCTACAAAGGTGCCTGACAGTGCAGTATCAGGAGGGGATAGGCCATGGATAGAGCGCCGCCACCAGAAAGGCCTTGTCTTGCCCTTCAAACATCCATCTGTCTTCCAAAGGAGAGATCAGTTGTATATGATTATGGTGGTTTAAGGATGGCTTGCTGACAAAGCTACAGCAGCCTGAGTCTACATCATTGCAAGCCCGCTTGGTTCAAAAGACTAGGAGAAAATGAATTCCAAAGTTGGTTTTCATGTGCTTCCTTCCTTGTACAAAAGATTACTCTGTTCAGGACAGTGTTTCCCAACCTTGGCAACTTGAAGATGTGCGGCCTTCAACTCCCAGAATTCCCCAGCCAGCCATGCTGTTGAAGGCCACACGTCTTCATGTTGCCAAGGTTGGGAAACACTGGTTTAGGAGAATGAAGTGCCTGCCTGAAGGATGGGCAATCTCTGCCATCTGAAACCCAAGGGTGAGTAACGGAGATGATTTTAACGGATGAATTTAAAAAAACAAAAGAAAAAATTAACAATGTTCACTCCCTGTTTTGATAACTTTGTGCATGTAGAGAAACAAGTTTGTTGGAGTCGCTGAAGAATTTCCACCTCCTGTTGTTTCTCCATATGCACAAAGCAATCTTCCTTTCCAAGCCAAGCTTTTATCTTCCTTTGTTTAGCAGCAGCAGCAGCAGCAGCCTGTGAATTTCAGCATCAGGTCATTCCTTGCGGGAAGGAAGCTACTAAAAACACAAGCCAACAGGGTGCCCCTTGTTTTCCAGCAACTGGGGTAGTTGCCGCATAGTTTGTTCGATGGAGACGAATCCTTCTCGTACTCCGTGGAGTGTCTAAAGTCACAACCTTGGGGAACTCTCGACCAGCTGTAGATGTTGCTCAAGAGGGACGTCTCCTTTGAGTTGAATTCCCTCAGGAGCTTCGTGGTCCATCCGTGCAGTTTTCGTGGCCACCATATGGACGTGCCTTCCCACTGCCACATTCCAGCCTAGAGCCCTGGCATTTCTGGTGGTCTCCCATGCAACTACTAACCAGGCCCCACCCTGCTTAGTTTTTCAAGACCAGTCAAGTCTGGCTAGGTGCTTAATGATCCAGGATTATAGTACTGTTATGGACAATCTAGGGAACGTGGACGTGCTGGGGAAAGCGGAAGGCCAAAGGAAGAGGGGCCGACCAGGGGCAAGATGGATGGACGATATTCTGGAGGTGACGGACTTGACCTTGGGGGAGCTGGGGGTGGCGACGGCCAACAGGAAGCTCTGGCGTGGGCTGGTCCATGAGGTCACAAAGAGTCGGAAGCGACTGAACGAATAAACAACAACAACATGGACAGTCCCCCTCAAAAAAAAATTAAAAATTAATTCTGGCACATCTCCTGAGCATCCTCACTGAGAGACACCTTACGTCCTGGATGGAGATGTCTGATTCACTCGTTGGGAGAGTCGCATCAGCCCCCTTCCCCCATGGCATGAGACAGAGGGGAAACTGAGGTCCTTTCTCTGCGGCTGAACTGAAGAGTTCTCCACCCCTCCTTGAGTCAGTAGAAAGATTGATTGATTGATTGATTGATTGATTGATTGATTGATTGATTCTTTGCTGGGCTGGCTTGGAGGGACATTGGGACTGATTCTTCCTCAACTTCCCTCCAAGGAAGCAGACTTCATGCCCTTGGGCGTGTTAGGAGGAAATACCCCAAGTTGAAGTCCACACATCTTGAAGTTGCCGAGGTTGGGAAACACTGTTATATGGAAATGTATGCTTCTCTGCAGATATTTATAATCTTTACTAACAGAGGTGTTGTTAATATGTGCATATGACACATTAGCTGCAGAAAACAGAACAGAAAATTGGGGGCTATTTGAAGCAAAACAAATCCCAGATGTTTTTTCTTCCATCTTGTGAGCTGGAAATCATTTCAGTGGCACAGCACATCAAATGTTCAATAATTGATGGGGATCCTGCCTTCCCGTGTTAGTTTTCTAACAGCTACCACTTCTTTGATTCTTCCACTTTCCACTTCCCTACCTCTTTGCTCACCCAGAGATCAGAAGGCTCCCTAATCTCACCTCCTGGGTGAGAAGCCTGGGCCCAAGAGATCCTGGTCGCTTCAGGAGATGGTGACAGGCAGCTGTGAGATCTTGACACCTGACCAGCCTGCTTCAAATGCAGGCAGCCCCAGACTTTGATGGTCTGAAGCAGAGGAGAAGGTGGCCCATCTTCTATCCCACCAGAAGAAGCCAATCCATCAGGGTCAATCAATGTTTTATTTTAAACATAGGCAAGGCTCATCATCACACCTCAGGTTTTCAAGAGAGGTCATGTTGAATGGAGACCTGAGTCTTAGTCTAGTGAGGCTTGTGGTGCCTCAGGATGCAACATCTGGATCAGAGGCCCCACTTTGCATTCAAGGAGGACTGATCCTGGCCTCTCCTTTTGGCTGGTCCTCCCTCACAGAAGAATCTGTAGCTTGAATCATGTCAACTGGATTTCTATTTTCTCAGTGGAAACGTTTCGCTCCTTATCCAAGGAGCTTCTTCAGTCTTCAGCTCCTTGGATAAGGAGCGAAACGTTTCCACTGAGAAAACAGAAATCCAGTTGACATGATTCAAGCTACAGACAATTCCACCTGGATGACTGAGAACCTTCATCGACATATTAAACACACAAATAATTTCAACCCTTTTCTTAATCTCTCCCCCATCTTCCTCCCTGCTTTGTCTTCTGTGCCTAGGAAGATTAAGACCATTTCACAAGCTCAACAGCAGCATGGTGATCTTAACGATCCTCCTTTAGATGATAAAGGGACTTAAAAATAACATCTCAATATAACCCTGACCTAGCCCCAGGTGTAAGGTCACACAGCTACCTAGAAACATATTTAGGATTCCCTTACCAACTTTGCTCAGACTGAAGAAGCTCCTTGGATAAGGAGCGAAACGTTTCCACTGAGAAAATAGAAATCCAGTTGACATGATTCAAGCTACAGACAATTCCACCTGGATGACTGAGAACCTTCATAGACATACTCACAGAAGAATGGCAACTCCTGTCTCTCGATAGCATGTTCGTGGCAGGAATACCTGGGGCTACCATATCTGGGCTGCAAATTCCAAATGGCAAAAACATGGCAGCAGAGAAATGCAGGACATTAAAATCTTTGCTGACATCTCGGGGGTTTTCTGCAGTTCTGCAGGTTAGATCTAGAAGCCTTACAAAAGTCAGCATCCAAATCATGGGGTCTTACTACTTTTTGCTTATCACAGGGCCTAATTCTCCCCCAGGAGGTGCACTATCCTGGCTCTGGGATCTTGTCTGTTAAAGTTTTATGCAAGCGTCCTACAGACTAATTGTACTCGTAGCAACAGTGGGGTCAGGATTCAGGGCAAACAGGACCTTGCCACCCGTACACCTCAGGAGGACTGAAGGCTCCCTCAGGTGTGGGTTGGAGCTGAAAGAAGGCAGCATCATGATGACATGGCTGAAGGAAAAGGGCTCCTGGGCATGTTCATGTTGTGCCAAGGCTTCCTTGTAGGGAGAGAAAGGGTAGGGGGGAGTGACATCCCAGCACAAACCCCATTTGGATACAACTCCAGAAAGGTGGGGCTTCTGACGTGCAGTCACTGCACACGCGTCGTCATTTCTTCTGCAGGATTACCTACAGATGCCTAAGATACTGTGAGCCAAGGCCCGAAATCGTTTAGAAGACTGGATGCTCTTATTTATCAGCGTGGGGAAATCATATTTGGTTGCAAATTGCCGTTAATATAGTTTTTCATTAAGCGTAGGTAAAATTTGACGAGTGTCTCGAGTTACTGCTAACCCTTTACTGTAATCTGCCAAGAGACTCAGCAGTGGAAAGAAAATCGGATATAACAAATACTGCTTTATTCTATGAGGGAGGGCTGGTTATTCTTCTCAGAATGCAGGGACTGAATCCAGTTTCCCCCGTTGAGCAGACCAAAAGTCTGCCTCGTGAGAACTGTTTGCCATCTTTCGGGGAAACAACACTGCACTGGTTAAAGATGGAGTTTCTCCTCACCCATCACCCCACACATTTTATTAGTATCTAGTAAAACCTCCATTCAGCTGCTACTTCCTACTTTTAAACAGCTTCATCTCCTCTTACCAGATTTTGGAAATGAAGCTCTAACTGTTTCTGACAAACTGCTTCCTTGCAACAAATACCGTTCGCTCCTAGTGAAAATACCACTTTCATATTGCAGCCAAGAAAATTACATGGATGTTTTAACGTCCTCACCAGGGGTCAATGTAATTCATTACCCCTCCCCCCAAAAAACAAAAGCTTGTTCTCTCTTGTTCTCTCGCACCGAGGTGAAGGAAGGAGGCAGAGAAGCTTGGTAGAAAAACAGGCCCTCGTCATCCCCTTTGGGTTGCCTTGGCTCCTTTTCGCAAGGATGAGAGCAATTAGCTAAATTTGGCTACCAGGAGCTTCTGGTTTAATCAGCTTCACTCCAGAGGAAAGCCAGGGTGGTCCAGAGAAAAATGGATTTTGCAGACAGACTTGCTAGGACATTGCCCTGCGTGAGCAGATAACCTTACTCTATTTTTTTCTTTTGCGAGAAACAGGCAAACGGATCGTCCAGTGGACCGACAGTGAGGCAGCTCATAAATTCAAGCATTAACGTCCTCCATGCTGATAATTCCCGGGGATTAATGCATCTGGAATGTCGGGGGTGGCATTTGGGAGCAATGATTACTTTGTTCTTTGGAAGGCTGCAAGGAACAGCCATGTGGCCCAAACTATTTCTTGAGGAGAAAGGAAGCAGAAGGAAATGTTAGGCAAGGGGTGGGAGCCTCTCTTCACCAAGCAAGGGGGAGGACCTTGGACAACCTTGCATGATCCCAAGAAGCTCAGCAGAGTCAAACCTGGTTAGCCCTTAGAGGGCAGACTACCAAGAATTCCCAAGGCAGTAAGGTAGAGTGGGAAAGAAGGATAACTTTACCAAAGCTCAGAAGACAATGGCAAACCACTTTCATATCACAGCCAAGGAAACTACATGGATGTTTTAATGTCATCACCAGGAGTCAAGCTTGACCAGAAGAAACCATGTTGGAAAAATGGTGAGGAGCAAGTCAGGATAGATGCCAAGTGAATCTGACTGGGGTTCTCCCCCCCACCCTTATTTTATTTTATTATTTTATTAATCTAATCTGGTCAATGTCAGTATACATGTAGAGGTTTCTTTTCCCCCTCTCCTTCCTGGTCTATAAATTTCCAAACTTCAGCATTTGTCCTGGCAGTAGCATTTTTTCAGGCATAAAAATCCCCATTTGATGCTCTCTTGACCACATCTGAGTAATGTTCACCTCTTCTTCTCCTTTTCTTTAATCTTTTCCAGGAAAGGAATTCTGCTCCAGGCTGATGTCCTCCTAATGGGCTAGACCAGTGGTCGGCAAACCGCGGCTCGCGAGCCACATGCGGCTCTTTGGCCCCTTGAGTGTGGCTCTTCCACAGGCAGGCATGGCGGGCGTGGCAGGGGCAGGCGGGGCAGCGGACATGGCAGGGGCAGGCGCGGCAGCAGGCATGGTGTGTGTGGCGGCGGGCATGGCGGCGGAGGGCACTGCAGTGGGCGTGGCGGGCATGGCGGCAGCAGGCCCTAAGTGTGCGCGATTGGCTCCCGCCCGCAAACCCCGCTCCCGCGCTGGATTCCCCACCAGCTTTACTTTGCCTGGACTGGGGGCGTGAGCGGCTCCGGAAGAGAAGCGACTGGAGCAGTCGAGCCTCTCTTTCCCTTCTCCTTCTTCCAAACCTCCCCCGCCCCCTTCCACGCGATTGGCTCCCGCCTGCAAACCCCACCCACTTCCGCGCGATTGGCTCCCACCCTCAAACCCCGCCCCCTGGCCCTCGAGTGATGTTATAAATGTTATAAATGTCAAAATGGCTCCTGGCATAAAAAAGTTTGCCGGCCACTCGGCTAGACCAAGACCAAAACCAAAACTCCCACAGAAAATACCAGTTGGGAAATGACTGGATCTGAAGGACAGTCCCAGGTCAGGGAAGGACAGCAGAACAACACATTCTTCTCAACTTGACCAAAGTTGCTTAGACCTCCAGAATGTGGAATTTAGTCTGTCCAAACCAGTGCCAAGGCAAGGTCTGCCTATGGGTGAACTCTTGGGATAAGTTGGAACCGTGATTGAATCATCCCACTGGCTACTGCTTTTGAGTCACAGAAAATGAGGAAGAATTATGTGGGGTTGCGCTCTCAAACTCAACTTGAATTTACGATAGAAAATACATGCAGAGACCTCTGCGAAGACAAGTTTTTGCAAATAGTCTACAACTGGGTCAAGTACAGTGCAAGCTGTACCCTTTGAGGCTTTTTGGATTGAGTCAGACCAATTGTTACCTGCTGCTGAAACGGAATATTAAAAAGTTGCTTGTGTATGAGAACCCTGTTCTGTTTTGTACTTTGTAACTGGCATCCAGCTGGGTTTGGGTGGTGCTTCAGGAAAGGGCAATTTATGTAAGACAAATTGATTTGCCACAGGAGTGAAGACAAAACATCTTCTGAAAGTGAAATCGGTCAGACCCAACTCACATGTTCATGCAGATCACCTGTTCACTCATTGCAAGTTTGATGGGTCTTGGACAAATGTGATCAGAATTGGACTGATGAGGGCTGGTAATAACAGAACATAGAATCAACTGTCTGATCTTGTGCAGGAACAGAAGATCTGTTTGTTGACCATCATCACCTAGTGCTCAAACAGTTCTCTTTGAAAAATTCTGCCCCTTCCCCTGGGAGCCCAGATCATATGCGTGGCTTTTGTTCTGATTAAAACCAGGACCTCTTGGCCCATGTCCTCTCTGTAAACCTGGGTGTAAAAGGGGAAAACTGGAAAGATTACGAAGGAAGGGGTGGGATAGTCAAACATTGTTTCCGTTCAGACCCACATGAATGGAACTGAGAGAACAACACCCCCACCAACACAAGCAGGACAAGCAGGACAAGCCAGGGTATATAAACAGGGAGCAAGTCCCACTCCCTTTTCGCACTGAAGATGTTGCCTAGCCTGGCAATGAAACATCTGCAAGAAAACAAGGCTCAGAGAGCACCAAGGACTCCACAGTTCAACCCTGAGCTACAAATATTCTCTTCTATTGGAACTGAATTTGTTGATAAGCTGCAGCTTCCCCAGACTGATGCCTCTAGAGCAGCGTTTCTCAACCTTGGCAACTTTTAAGATGTGTGGACTGGGGAATTCTGGGAGTTGAAGTCCACACATCTTAAAGTTGCCACGGTTGAGAAACGCTGCTCTAGAGTTTCTTTGTTTTAACTGGTCACTTAAAGTCCATCCTAGATGGAACTGATCGCTTGAAAAGTTGTCCTCTTTGCTTCTGAGTGCTCATGCAAGTCGTCCTGCATTCATCCTCTCCTGCCTTTCTTTTATGGAGAATGCAAGACGGAATCTATCGTTGCAGATGCCATGTTGACAGACCATCAAATGTCTGAGCCTCTGATACTGTACTTTTTATACTTAAAGCATTTTAGTAGATGTTGGGACAGAACTGGTGGTTGGATTTGTCCTGATCTTTTCAACAGAAAACCAAGAAGAGGAATGAATGGATTGGTCTCAACATGGAGGAGTTGTTGGGAAAATGGGAAGCATTTGAAACAACACTTTTAAGCTGTTCAAAACTGATCTTGTGTGAGTTGGCTAAGCTGGAGGATGACCAAGTTATTCAGTAGATTCTAAAAAAGAGGACAGCAAAGGCCTTTGTCTGGGCCTCTCCAAACTGAATAAATTGGCATTGAAACGGGAAAAGAAGCTCAATATAAGAAATGATTGAGATGAGGAACGTTGGATCAAAGCCCCAAGTTTAGTGAATGCTGATAGGGGCTTTGCTTGTGGAGACTGGCTAGCTATAAAATGGCACTGAAGCATGGCAGATAATTCTGAAAACATTTCCCCCCCCCCCCCAATCTGGGGAAGCAGGAAAAAAATGCAGGTTCCATGTGGGAGAAGGTATGTGAAATAAAAGCTGCCAACCTCATAATATTTGTCTACAGATGAATGGGGTGACCTCGCTTGGAAAAGCATCTCATTGCATCTCAAAGAGGATATTCTAGAGCAGGAAAAGATCAAGGAAAACGTCATAGATGCTGGGAGCTTTTGAACTCAGAAAAACTGTGAGTAAGGGATATACAGCCAGCTTTTAAATTATGCCTGCAAGGAGACAATTGACAGAGAGAGTTTCAACATACTAAAACCCATGCAGCTGGACAGGGAGAAATTTGGGGCCCAGAGAAAGAATGGTGTGAAATGGGTACAACTTGAATCTCTCGAAGAAGGAACCAGACATGCCCATGGAGGTAAACATTTGTTAGGAAAAGCGTGTCCGTGAGGATGTCTGCAAGTTTTCAAATTCAAGGAGCTTCCCGTATGGTTCTGCTTCCCCCTTTCATTCTCCCTCGAAGAGTTTGCTGCTGATAGAAAATAATGGTACCACACACAACTTCCATTGCATAGCGCTGATGAAGGAAAATGTAGTTTTGGGTTGGCCAGATATCCCTTTTGGACCTTTCGATGCCTGTGATCTGTGAATGACTCTCCCAGTGGTGCTGTCTTACAAAGGCTGCTCCAGATGCACATCTGTATATCCCTACAATCAATTTTCGTAATCTCTTTGGATAATTTTTTGCTCCCCTGCTTCCATTCTCCTCCACAGATGTTCAGTACAAGTGCCAACCAATAACTGATTTTGCAAAAGGGAGTCGTTCATGTTTTCACTCCTTTGGATCCAAGAAGTACAACAGGGTTAAATCATCTTTGTATGAGAACATAAATATGTTAACTGTCTTAAAACTGAGTTCTGAACTTTAAAATGGTGTGTGGGGGGGTGATTATGTTCATAGCATGACCAATGACAGACATTTTCTTTAAAATACTAGTAGTTGAAGGTCTCCCATATTAATTTAAATCTACAGGCAGGTTTCCAAATACTCAATATGGATGCTTTTAAAATATTTATTTATTTATTTATTTATTTATTTACTTACTTACTTACTTACTTATTCTCCTGCCTTTATTATTGTTATAAATAACTCAAGGCGGCGAACATACCTAATACTCCTTCCTCCTCCTATTTTCCCCACAACAACAACCCTGTGAGGTGAGTTGGGCTCAGAGAGAGTGACTGGCCCAAGGTCACCCAGCCGGCTTTCATGCCTAAGGTGGGACTAGAACTCTCAGTGTCCTGGTTTGCCATTGGCTCCTTCCTAGGGCTGAGACACAGGGACTGGCCCAAGCTCACCCAGCCGGCTTTCATGCCTAAGGTGGGACTAGAACTCTCAATCTCCTGGTTTGCCATTGGCTCCTTCCTAGGGCTGAGAGACAGGGACTGGCCCAAGCTCACCCAGCCGGCTTTCCTGCCTAAGGCGGGACTAGAACTCTCAATCTCCTGGTTTGCCATTGGCTCCTTCCTAGGGCTGAGAGAGAGTGACTGGCCCAGGGTCACCCAGCCAGCTTTCATGCCTAAGGCGGGACTAGAACTCTCAGTGTCCTGGTTCCTAGCCCAGCACCTTAACCGCTAGACCAAACTGGCTCTATTAAATATTGACATAGTTATACAATATTACCAAATTTAATAAACCATTCCTCAGTAGAAGAAGGGCCATATTGAATATTCTTATTACAGCATCTTCTAAAATTACCCGTTATTATTCAAGTACAAGGAGGAACTCTGGTAAGAAAGATCCCAAAGGAAACAGTGAGTCACACAGTCCATAGCTGGCATCTCAGATTCACCCTCTGGAAATGGAATGGTTTTAGACCTTCCTGGCATGGCTCTCTGTGCCCTCCTGTAGCAGAGGAGCTACCCTGCGTTCTGCATTTGGTGCAAGTCCCACAGGGGGATGTGATGACGCAGCACCCATGGGAAGCGTTGCCCAACCCCGTTGACCAATTATTTTAAGATGTCTGTCTCGGGAGATTGCGAAAATGAATCAGTTCCTCTTGACATTAACTGGAATTCAGCTGATCACCAAACTAGATCTAGCATGGTGTCATCGTTCAATCACTACATACATTTAATATGTAGATACATTTAAACATGTTACCCTACAAACTAGTCTCCTCAAATACAGCAGAAGTTAATGTTGACTAGGTATGTGTAGGACTGTCTTTTAAGATTAACCCAGACACCTGTTTTACCTACAGTAGAAGGAAGACCTACTGAACTTGACAGGACTCACTGCGCAGGCATATTGCCGTCAAGCTCCTTCACATATGGCTGGCTTCCTTGGTCAGAGTTTATGGAAAGCCCCCTGCGAATGCTTTAGGGAGGACGACATTCCTTCATATCCCAAAAACAATGACTGGAATTCACCTAGTTTGCTGCCTCAGTCATTCTTTCAGCCATTCTGCAAAGGAGACCCATTGCCTCGCAGCTGGGCATGGAGGCCCGAAGCTCGTAACTGCGGTGAATTGTGAGCTGCGAACATGCAGCTCCCACCACCTCTCGGCGTACAAAAACACCTGCAGAGCAAACCTTGTGCAGGCTGAGAAATCACCCGAGCGCGATGGCATTTCTCTGGGATTGGGGGATCTTGCCTAATGAATGAATTTGGGCAGTCCGGGAACGATGCAACCAGAAATGTCAATGTTCCTACGTAGCTGCTGGAGGATTTAAAGTTGGGCATTTGGTCTTATCCTTCTTTGGTACTGATCCTCTCTCCTCCCACATCCTGGAGAACCTTTTGTCACATCACTGGCAACCCTGAATTTGGGTCAGGGTCTTCGCAGGATCAGGCCCTGCGCTTTTCAGAGGAGGCAAGTTCTTCCCTGCCTCTGTTCTGGACTTAGGGGCTTTGTGGTGGCCACAATCTCACTGAATGTCCATCCACTCGTGCCAGAACCTTGAATCCCCCAATGCCAGTTTCAGAAGGACTTTCAGATTTTCTAACTTGAACCGGGCGTCATAAAATCCATTCCTTGGCAGGGTGGGGCGCCAACCAGAGGCCCTCCAACTGCTGGGGGCTGGGCCAGGAGAGAGAGAAAGCATTTATATCCCGCCCATCTCCTTGTGGGGGAGATGGGCGGGATATAAATGTGACAAATAAATAAATAAATAAATAAATAAAATAAAAATAAATAAAACCATCCACGGCAGGAGTGCGTGGCTGGCTACAACTCTGAACAGAAGCACAGGGCACCTTTTGCATGGCAGCAACACTTGGTGGCAGCCCCACCCCAGCTGGGGAACATGGGGCATCCGAGAGAGGCAGCGCCGAGGTGCCCCCCTCTCCCTAGAATGGATGCCATCACTCTCCCAGTATTGACTT